>CM024808.1:14875791-15475791 GCA_014281875.1 Nibea albiflora
ACAAAGGACGGTGCCCAGAGCTACACATCAGTCAATGCCCTTCATCTAAACAACTCATATAAACACGCCAGCACATTTCCTTTCTGAAATGCAGCATACTGCAAGTAATTACTGTGCCTTTCCCCTTTGAAAAAACAGCCTAAAATGCCCAGATACAATGTGTAGGAGTCCAAACAAAAAAAAAAAAAAACAGTGCAATGGAAATAGTTTCAAAGGGAGAGATTATTGGTCTTTCATATATTGTAAATTATGTGAAAGCTGCAAGCCTAATAGGACATCGCATAAAACCCCACAGAAGATATTATACTTTCAAACAAGCCAGTATACGACACTTACAATAGGCAGATAAAAACTGCTCCTAGCATAACTAACTGTTGACAGGTCAGGTTTCACTGAATGCAGTTAATTGTGCAGTCTGAGGTATAATGGGATATGAGTGACCCGACGTGTTTTTATCTTGATCTGTAAAATAAAGAGCTGATGAGAGGTAATCTTCACCGCGTAGCTGCAGCACAATGCGACAGACGGGCTGCGGCCTGCGCGCGCGGAATTAGAGCCTTTTCTTTCCATTTGATAGACCGTCCACCAGGTGAAAAGCCGCGACGAGACGTTGGTGAAGTGAGGAACAGGAGAGGAACGACTTACAAGCAAATTAGATTAGCATATAGATGCTTCTAAAGAGTAAAGTTGAATTGAATTTTACTTTTAACAGCTTTATATATTGCTGGGTAGCTTAATCATAATTCATTAGTTTACATATTTTATTTTAATAACCAAAACTTACAAAGTAACTAGGAAATGAATCTGTCAAATAATGGAAGTGGAGTACAAAAGTATAATATTTTTCTCTGAAATGTAATAGTGCAGCAGAGTATAAAATATAACCCCGTTCCCGAAAAGGTTGGCACGCTGCGTAAAGTCTAAATAAAATTTGACGACGTGTAAAACATTGAAACCTCATATTTAAATGAAACTATCGCAGACAACTTATCAAGTGTCACAAGTGAGAAGTGTGATTGTTTTTGGAAAATGCCCGTTTTGCACAGCGTGCCAACTTTTTCAGAAAGTGTAGCACACTGTGGCATGAAACTGAATCACTGGAGAAAAGTACAAGCAGAGCCACACTTAAGTACAAAAGCTGAATGTAATTAGTTATTGTTTGTGTGTGCGTGCATATGGTTGTATGCATGCATCAGAATACAGGAGTATACAACCGTGTCCCCTTCAGTGCATTATAATGAATGCATTATTACAGAACTAAAAATTATGCTGCAGGGCATATGAATTGTAGATACGTACACACACGTGAGAACAGTGACACAGAGGAAGAAAATGACAAGAGGGAGAGAAGACTCATACCGAAGAATGGATAAGAGGAATAAACAACAAAGGGAGACAGACAATGATTTAATTGGCAATTAAATAAACCTAGTTGCAAATAAAATCAGATAGTCGGATTATCAGTGTCAACATCAACTTCGAAAATGATTAAACTGAAAAAAAAATGAGGGGGGTGGCGGCAGGTTTCGGTTTCGTATGTCGTATGATGTGCGAGTGCGCACTTTGCAGCGCGAGAACAATAGGGACAGGCAGAAGATGTGTGTGTGGGGTGCAATATAGAGAGGTGCTCCAGGTGCTCTGCTGCAGGCAAGCGTGGGAGAGCACCATTGTGTGTGTGTGTGTGTGTGTGTGTGTGTGTGTGTGTGTGTGTGTGTCGCTGAATGCTTCTAACAGCTACTGTGTGGTGAAGAGAATTATTGATCTGCAAAGAAATGGTGAAACAACCACTTATTGCCCCCTAAACGCTCATCTAGACTCAAGCAAAACACTATTTGATGACAGTGAAATGAGGCTTATCTTGTCATTATCGCATCACTGCGGTATGGTAGCATGCTGTTTGATCATTAAGGTCTTCAAAACAAAAGACAAATGTGCCGCGCTCATTTGGCCAGTGCGTGAGCTATGCAGCATGACATACGGGACTGCCCGCTTCAGTATGATCAATACGCACACTCAAATGGGTACAAATTGTTGTTTGAGTTCACCAAACATCAGACTCCAACTCTGACACACACACACACACACACACACACATCATTCTAGCCCTACACAAGCCGCTTTATTAACTAGTGTGGTGACCAAAGTGGAGTGTATGTGTGTTTTCTCTATTTTCTTGACTCGCCGGCTGATTCCCTGACAGGACGAATCAACTTCAGTCTTTTTCACCTTTCTCACACTCTCACACTTCGTATTTTTCTCACACATGCACACACACGCACGCAGACACACTCAGGTGTGTCTCTCTGCGTTTTTAAAATTCTCGCAGTTTCAGCCACCGTGGGTGTCCAGCGACCAGTGAGCTGCAATAGAAGCTCAGGCAATGTGAAATAAGATTTGGAGTGCAGTGTGTGTGCGTGCGTGTGTGTGTGTGTGTATGTGCAGGCATGTTTGTATCCTCTGGCTTGGGGCCAGCTGAGAGTAGCAGAGCTGAGCCATTAGCAAGCAGTGTAAAATCCTTCTGAAACCTCTTTTCCTCCAAACATCAAAGATGGAGTCTGAAAGGCAAACAGAAAGTCTCGCTGTCCAGTTTTGTCTGTCTGACTGCCTACACACTCTCTCCCTCTCTCTCCGTCTTCCTGATATTCTGCCTATTCATTTACTTGTCTGTAATACAGTCTTATATTGAATATGAGATGGGCCTTTGCATCAATACTTCACTACTTTTCTGTCAGAAAAATCTCTTTGTATCTATATTCAGACCTCTGCAATGAATCAATAAATAAAATCTCCATAAATCAACTCATTTAACCTGGCCTCCACCTGACCTTCATCATTCATTCACTCTCTTTTCTTTTAATATTTCAATGGAATCTGTCTTGGTCTGGTGTTGGGTGTTTTAAACTTTGAGTTTGTTAGTTCACTTCTCCTGAACCTTTCTGACACCGAAAGGTAACTCTAATCTAAATCAAAGAAATGAGCGACATTTTTTAAAAAGTTGTAGAGATGGAAAATTGTATTTACTGCCAAATAAAGCCAAATGTTCATCTGCGATAAAGGCAGTTATTACAAGAGAAAGTAATCATGCCATCTTTAAGGCGTGGCTTTAAATCATCGGTTATTCCTTACACAGGACAATAAGTCATGCATTCAGGGAGGTCTGAACCGACGGACTGACCAAGCAAACATCTTACTGCCGTTGCAATCCTTAGAGACCTGCACTCTGACTAGCGGGAGTAAATAGGGCCATAGTCATATTGCACTCACACACACTGCCAGCCCAGTGTGTTCTTCCCTGTCCCTAATGTGAAGGGGTCATCCTCAGCCCCACTGTCACTGTCATTGCAGTCAGCAAACGGACAAGTGCTTGTGGGCGCAAAGTAAAAACCACGCACGCACAAATACACACAAATGCGCACATTGTCCAAGCAGTACAATGCTGATCACTGCAGATGCAGTTGTAGAAAAAATGTCAAACATACTTACTTTAGGACGGTTCTGGGATGTCTGCTGTACTGTACAGCGGCAAGATAAAAGTGTGAGGTTAGATGGGAGGGTAAAGATGGATAGAAATGAATCAAAAGAAAGGAAAACAGACAAAGGACAGAGGGCATCACAGATGGGATAAAATGTGAGTCTGTGAAAGCGGCTGATGGATCAGCAGGAATAAGGAAATATTGTTAGATGAGGAGATGAAGAGGTGGAGACGTGAGAGGGCTTCAGTCCTATCTCTCCACGAGGCACGTGGTGAGTACTTGAAGATGATATGAGGACAGGTGAAAAAACAGATGAATGTTGAGTGATAAAGTAAAGATTATCTTTAAGCTCCACCGGTGAATAAAAGGATATGGGCTGGAGACCATACGGATGCACCAGTTGCGAGGGCAGGTGGTCTGCTTAAGGCAGAAGAAGACCACAGGTGCCAGCTCTGGGAAGGGCACCACGAGGGTGCTGAGGTCACTGCCGATACTGACGTCATCACCTGGACCCACTTCCTCAATGATGTCATCAGCATGCGCTGAACTGTATTCCTCACTCTGCCCTGGCCCTGCTGAGGAAATGCTCCCCAGCGGCACAGGACACTCCTCGCTCGTCATGGCAACCCAGCCGAAATCTGAAAGACAACGTGAGTTGACGGATTAGGGGGGTGAAATTATTAGCACATAAATGACATCGTTTTTCACGCTGCGGATACAGTATTTAAAAGCAGCGGCATATTAACTGGACGTGTTTATTTGATTAAAGTTTGACTGGACCAGAAGGTTTTTGGCTCGGCAGTCATTTCCCGCAGACCACTAAATCGCCTCCGTGTCATAACACCACCTCACAACTCAAAGATATTTAATGCGTGTTGTTTTCCATCCCAAAAGGCCCATTAGTCTCTTGCTGTCTCTCCGCCCCGCGAGAGCAAACGCTCTTATCGTAAACTCACTTGTCTGCATAGCAGAACGCATTGCTTACTGATAACCATCACCTCTCACAATCAAACAAACGCAGAGGGGCACTACAGCAGAGAGTAAATCAATGTCAACACTCATTGCACATTCATTGACGATTCATTTAGCTCCATCACAGTGTTGCGGGAGAGGAAATGGTTTCCCCCTAGCACTTAACTCATGAATGGATTTACTTTTATCTGTGGAAATATGGAGCACATGAACCTACACATGCATGCACATGTGTATGCTTCTTTGCATCATCCAGTGTGCAATTTTTGCACGTGTACTTACATATTTATAACAGAGTACTGCATATAATTTGGCTTTCTGTGCACCTGCCTACCTACCTATTTATTTTTTAAGTTTTAGTTTATAAAACTAAAGAAAAAAAGTGTTGGCATGAGTTATTGTTGGCAAGGAAGTCCACATGTCGCTTTAAGGATTCAAGGGCAAACAGAGGAATAGTATAAGAAGAAAGAAATGAGCAAAGAAAGACAAAAAGACAGAGCCAAACTTCACATGCACACAACCCATGCTAACTAGCGAGCCTCAGTGTATGCAAAATAACATATTGCACTATAGGTCGCTTCTCTTGCTCTTAACTGGCAGCCAGAAGAAGGCAGCCAGCAAGAGGCAATGAGCCAAGCAAAGGCAGGGCATGGCTGGACATACGGCCTGTGCACATACGCTCACAGACAAGACCTTATTGTTTGGCTGCCCCGGCTTGCACTAATGCACAGAAGTAATATTAGGACAATGTCTGAGACAGCTGCATGATTATTTTAAGCCGCGCGGCCATGTGTGAATGTTCATCTTTAGTATCGCCAATGTGATATTTGCATGCGCGCGTCTGTGCTACACACGCGGGCAGATAACGTCAAACATGCGCGCGTAGGTGTGTAAATGTGTTTGTTTGCACTAAATCCTACAGTAGGATTAAGTGCCAGTGGGAGAGCAGACTTTGTTTTTATAGGATAATAATATTAAAGGCTATTCATTACAAGCTAAGAAAATAGGACAGTGGAGATTTGGTGGCCGGCATCGCTCACAGCTCCAGAGCTAATCCTCTGATGTGACGTTAAAACCAGGTGAATATATCAGAAACATCAGAAAGGGGAAAGTCACCCACCACACTCAGCGACACATTAATATGTTGAGCCTCTCCCTCTGCCCAATTATCATCTGTTAGTATGCCTATGTATCTATTTCTTATCCCGCTGCATACATACTATCCCTCAAACTAGCCAATTGTTTTGACTTTCTAAAAGCAGCCTTTTAGATTAGTTTCACCATGGCAACAGCTGCTTCCTGTGGAGGCAGGAAGTTTATTCTTACTCTGCTGTGTTTTATTTCCCATGACAAAGCTTCTTAGAGAGACCCTGCAGCTATTACCGGCGACTACAATTAAGCAGGAGACAGCTTTGCAGAAATGGCTGGAAGGAGTGTGTTATGTGTATGTATGTGTGTGTGTGTGTGTGTGTGTGTCTATAGCATAGACTGTACAAAATAATGGGTGTAACCCCTGGGTCTGAAAAGTGAAGCCTTAAACCTGCATTCTTCCTAATGACCAGCAGGGGGCGACTGTACTGGTTGCAAAAAGAAGTCAGATTGTATAGATTTCTATGGGAACATTTCTCACTTGATTTCCTGTATAACCTCAGTAAACATTTTCCTGATGAATTTAGTCTTCTTCCATACAGTATGATGCTCATTTAGTAAATGATGGTCCCATTTAGACAACTGGTTGATTGGAGTTGATTCCTTTATGCAGTCTATGGACAGTGAATGACATAAGATGCAAATTTGGGTATATCAGCTCTCTTTTTTTCACAGTATTTCTGCATGCCGGGGTAGCTTCTTCTCAATGTGTTGTTTTATGTATAATGATTGATAAATGCATGTGTGTGACACAGAAACTGAGTCAGAGCTAGAGAGAATAAGAGAGAAGGCTATGCACAAGGCCTTCACTGCTGTGTTAGTGCTGACACGCACACACAAACAAATTCACACATCCTCAACATACACACTCTCACACATTAACACCCTTAATTGGGGTAGCGGATATACAGTCACCCATTTAGCTGCACTATGAGCTAAAGGCTGTGATGAGCCATGGAAAAACTTGCTTTCCCCCTCCCACACACACTCACTGCGACAGTCTGAGACAGACACAGGAAGAGGCTGGTTGGAAAACAACAGCGAAAACATACTGTAGATTCATAAGGGGTTTGGGAAACACGTTCTTCATTTCAGTCATTTCACGTTGCCAATTTGAATATGAAAAAAAAAAAAGCCGCGAAAAACTGCATTTTCAGTCCTCGCTGAGATCAAAAATCTGATGTATAATACCCAGGGGAGACGAGTAATGACAAAAAATTCTCAGTGAGTCACTGAATGAGCTCAAAAGTGAAGGCTCGAGATAAGGAAGTGGATAAGAAGTTATGTGAGCTTCCAGTGTTCTCAAATCAGTTATGAATGCCTGTGAGCTATGTATGTTCAGAGATGCAGATAAGACCCGTAATGTAAAGTACATTACAAGTCTTCCATGCATGGCACAAAGAGCTGTGTTCTGTTTGCACGCCCGTGAAGCTAAAATCAATTATTTTTGCAAGATCGGCAAAAGAAACAACGCCACGGGTGCGCTTGCACGATCCACTGGAGTGCATCGGTGACATCATTTCACATAGTTGTTAAAATGTCACTGGCTGACCGGTGGAAATGTGAACGTGCGCTGTCATGTGAGCAACAGCTTCTTTCACAGAGGACGTTTTGACATGTCACTGTTGGAAAGGCACAGGTGTGAATAACAACATGAACGATGGCTGGATTCTGTTGCGCTCTTTCAGTTTCGGGGTCCCGGTGTTGTGTGCGCGCCGGCTCACACACTGTCAACCCTGTCACACTGTAATGGCTTGCTATAGACAGGCTTCCCGTTTGCAAACAAGGGAGGATGCACAAGCCCCAGGTGGGTGGAAAGCCCATTGCCACCATGATAGCTGATATATGGACGTTTTTAGCTTTGGAAATAAAACAACTTACTGTCTGGAAATCAGGAATGGAAATATGAAGAGACATACGGGAATATTAATAGACTCCGCATTCTGATCTTGTAAAATTTTAAGTGGAGCAATCTAATGGATTCTCCATCCAAAGCCATTAGATCAGTCTACCACCTCTATCAACTGGTACCAGTCCACTCACTGAAACTGATTACCAAGGTATTGATCAGAGCTCGACAAATGTTTGCACAGTTAATTTATCAACCATAAACACACTACACACAAGTGTGTGTAAAGCTATCCACTACCTTACAGTGCTCTCCACCATATGACATCTCACCAAGACTGCTAGATGCCAAACGGTAATTCTGAGCTCAGAAGGAGGCACCTGCTTCAGAAATTGAATATTTTCAGTCACTATTATGATTTGTGCAGTTGAAGGTGCAAATTGCTGTGTTGATTCTGCATTCATTTTACTGTACTCCAAGCGTGAGCGTGCATCTCATCAATGGCACACATACAACAAGTAGCACAGAGCAATCATAAGTGTTACGTCTAATAAAAGTATCATTTGCAGAAAAAAACAAAACAAAAACAAAAACAAGCTGTTTGCGCTACAGCCTTTCACAGCATTTTTCTGAGGAGGAAGAAAGTTTTGACGTACAGCAACAATATATGCAATTCATATAACAAGGTGACCAGTAAACAATTAAAATTGGCTAAAGCCAGCTGGACAGCTTTAGAAGGCAGCCCAAATCAGCTACTAGAGAAATCGGGACATCTGGGAAAGAAATGATACCCTATCTGACATACTGCAGCACATAATCCTCAGTGTCTACAGGGAAAAATTATTAAAAAGTGCCTCCATGTAATGTTGCATTATGAGTTTCAGAGGTTATAGAGATTGATGCGGAAAGTTGCAGGAGAAGATTTTTTTTTTCTTCAGCAAAAATGGAAGTGTGCATGATGTGTACTGTATGCACATCTCTCTCTCTCTCTCTCTCTCTCTCTCTCTCTCTCTCTCTCTCTCTCTCTCTCTCTCTCTGTGTGTGTGTGTGTGTGTGTGTGTGTGTGCCTCTGTGTGTCAGGTGATTTGGGACAATGCTGAGCCCAGCACAACACTTGAAGACAGCCAGGGATCTTCCTGTCACACCAACTTAACACAGCCCAGTCTTAACATTTCTTACATTTTTTTTCTCTAACTGTGTCAAAACATAGTAAAGGGAACACAGTATCATCACTTCTGAACACACACACACACACACACACACACACACACATACAGTGTGTGACTGGTGCTAAAAAATGAGCAAGAACACTGAGCATACGAGAACACATTGGGAAGATCCCTAATGGTCGCCACTGTCCAAGATGTGTGTGTGTCTGAAGAAACATAATGCTCCATCGGGCCATTCAGACAGTGGCTAATGCTATTAAAATCACTTCAGGACAGGGATCCCTCGAGAACAAAACTTAGGCTACACACTCCATACACAACACACACACACACACACTCCCTGTCTCGTCAGCTATGTCAGGCAGTACTTCATGCGGTGACCTGAGAGAAACCCGTTTTGACAACTATTGCTGAGTGAGACAATACGCTACTTTGTTACTGAGACTATCAATATATTCATTGAGAGAATATAATGCATTTATAAAGCAGCTAGTGACAGGAGGAGCCAGTGCTGAATAAGATGGCTGGCTTTTTGACAGCAGTATAAAATAGCTTTCTAAAATGTGATAAATGTGACTCTCGCACAATGGAGGAGAAAATATTTCCAACTTTGCAACTTTAACTTGCCAAGGAAAACTTAAAATGTCTAGTTTAGCACCACTGAAATATGCAAATGTGTCAACATAAATAGACTCCCAAGCGTAATGAAAGACCTCATTGCATATCCTAAATGGGTTTTTGATAAACGTGACAGGACAGCCTAAAATAATGACTGCCACGCAGCTTAAATTCATTGTCCATTATTTATTCGCGCATCGTTGTTTTCTATTCAGCTGCGTCGCTTGTCCACTTTCTACATCAGTCAAGTTCATTTTTATTTTAAAGCCACCTTGACCACAGTGCTTTACTACAGGGAGACAAACACAGAAAAGGAATGATCAAGCACAAAAACAATCAAATAAAAGTACAGGCACAATAGGATAGACAGGATATTGCTTAATTCATGAAAGGGAATAGCTTGACAAAATCATACAAACAGTAAATAAAATACAGACCAAAGTATTGTCAGGCATGTCTTCAGGATGACAATAAAGGAGCCGAAGAAGAGAGATGGTTCTTTAGATGTGTTTTAAAGGTTCGAGAGGGAAGATCGAATTGTTAGCAGCAAACTATTTCCCAATTTGCCATTTCATGCAGCACTTTAAAAAGATGAAATAATCTTAAAACCATTACACAAGTCTGGCTTCAGAGCACAACAAATCAAGGACCCACGAGGAAGAATTAAAAAAAAAAAAAAAAAAAAAGCAAAGATAAATCATTGTAATTTTCTGGCTCAGGCATTGCCGCTGGAGCAGGGCACCTAGAATATTTCTCCTCAGAAAGTGAATGAGGCGAAGAACACGCTGCATCACCTCAGTCTGTGACAGGCTGTCACAGGGCAGCATGCACGAGCTTCAGTCATTCAAAGGCTTTGTGGTTTGTCGGATGTTTTATTTTTTATTTTTTTTGCTACAATGCATCATCAACAACGGTGCAGACAAATGACACGGTGATTACTAAAAGATACATTAAACAGAGCTGAACTGATGACAGAAGTGAGTTTTTGAAATGTTTTTTAGGGAAATCCACTGTTTTGTTTGAAAACTATGGTAAGATTTAAATGAGCGAAGCTGAGCCCTCCAGAATCCTCTTACAGTATAAATCAAGCCATTCTTCAGCGGCTCATGGTGGAATAAAGATGAAGAAAACTTCTGGGAAAAGTCACTCCGAACTGAACAGTGCTGGTGCCTTTTTGCTTCATATAACAAGATAAAACAAGTGATCTGCGCTACCAAACTTTGCCCAAAAACTCTGGAAAGAATTCACGGTGCATCTGATTTTTTCTCTTTTCTGTCTCCGTCTCTGTAAAGTCCTATGAGACTTGCATTAAATAATGGGCTTCATAAATAAATTCAACTTACATTAACAATAATAATACATAGTCCAAGTATTCATTTGTCACCTTCAGCATTCTGTGCTTGGCAGTTTAACTTTCCACTGAAATGGGTTAAAGTCTCTACCACCGCTGCAGTGAGGTGGATTGTTAACCTGCGGCCACAGCCACGCGCTTGAAGGTATTTCTGTTGGTGGGTGACATATGGATGTCAGACCCATCTCCTGCTTCCAGCAGTATTACCCTGACTCAGCAGAATGGCCAGATTGGCCTGGACATTTGTTATGGATCACAGACCAGCCGAGTGGGCAGATTTACCCCTAACAGCCATATGCTCTGGTCGACACAAAATCGCAGCTTGTCACATTTTTGAATTCAACAAAAGTAATTATAACGTATGAATACACTCTGCAGTCAGACCGAGTATGCGGTGCAGCAGAAACACAGCTATCAGCCACTTTGAGCAACACATTAAAACTATTCCACTTCATGTAAAAGGAAAACTCTCTCATGCTTGTGCAAATGGCAGCGAACTGAAGCAGATAAGTGACTGGTCAGAAAAGTTATATATTTAGCCTCTTTCTCTTGATAGAATTATAACACATTATCCATCCCTTGTGCCCTCATTCTTTCACGTAACAATGATACATAAACATCCTTTTCTGTCGAAACAAAGCTCCACCGGTTCTGGGCACGTTGTCAAATAGAGTTTTTGGTCTTCACGGCAATTAACGTTTTGATCTGAGGAATGGCTGAAAGATTTGATTCTTCTTTAATCTGGCATCTCTCCTTTGGATTCTTGTTTCCGTTTCAGTTTCTTAATCCGTCTTGATGTCTACCCATCCTCTCCCTCGTCTTCTTATCCCCTCCGTTTTTCTTTGCACTTCTTCTTCTTCTTCTCATCCGCTTCCTTTTATTTAATGCTCTCTCTCTCTTTCCGTCACTCTGTCTCTCTCTCTCTTTCTGCGATGAGCGTGATACTTAGCTCTGTGTCAGAAAATCATCTTTAGAGAGTGGTTGCCAGACGATTACACCGAAGCAGTGGCCCCATCAGCCTAATCTGCTTTAACAGCATTAGCTTTTGCCAAGCAGCCGCGACTATCCTCGAGCATGTGCATTTTGAGTGGATATCAAGCACATCTTTGTGTCTTTTAAGTCAGCGTGAGGGCTCTGTTGTGCAAACACTGTGACATACGATTGCTGATGCTAACATAATACTACATAAGGGTGATAATATGAATGCGTCGGGTGGCGGAAGGACAAAGGCTGGGAAATGAGCGGAACATAAGTGAGTGGAGGCTAGGACCTACACACTGGATCACACTTGACTGAACACTGAACGGAAGCTAGGCGTCGGCTCTATTAAGAAGAAACTTTATGGGACAGGCTTCACGACGAGGCTGTCACCTGCTGACCTCACTTTTGATTCCACCATTGCACCGGGTTCTGTTTATTTTATCTTTAATTTATTACGTACTCCAGTTTAGCTGTAATTCAATTCTGCTGACAAAAGCACATTTGTAAACATTCATCATTAGACATTTTGGATTTTGAGTCAGCGTGCTCCAGTCGGAGGCGGGCAATCAGACACGATCGCCTTTCTCTTCCTGTAGGTGAATGCCACTTTGTTGGATGTGGTTGGATGGCTCACGTCTTTCTCTCCATTCATACTCGCTCTGGTGTCGTTGGCCACCGACTGTATCAGTGACGGAAGCGTTTAGCGCTTTGTCTATGTTCACAAAAACATTTGCTAAAGGACACAAAAGCTCTTCGTTGTTTTGTTTTGTTTTATTTTTACTTACAGGTTTGAATCATGAGCCCTCACACCACTCTCTTAATTGTGATCACCAATTCGGTGGCTCAGGTCCATATTTTAAAGCGTCGTAATCAACCTAAAAGCAAAAGCTTGTTTACATACAAGGATGTCATTTGACAACAACATGAATTTTACTATTGTACTTATACTCAGTAGAATACTGCAGATTTGACACCATGGGTGATCCACACAAGAAAAACTCAACTCCTTTCACAGTCTGGTTATCAGCACATGTATTATCATCTGTGTGTGTGTGTGTGTACATGTGTCAGTAAATGACAGGGGGGGGGGGGCACTTCTGTGCTTGGTGGAAGTTTGTGCGCGCGCAATCAGTGTTATTGACTGATTTATAACAGGCTCCCCCAGCCTCCCAACACAAATCCATATTGGTGAGGGAGGGGAGGTCCAATAATGCTGCCAATGATTTACTATTAGAGCTCTTGCTGTCATTCGTTCACCCTGATAAATGACATGCATTTCCCTCAGGCTGCCTGCGCATGAGGCAGAGAGAGAGAGAGAGACAGAGAGAGAGAGCGCTTATAGGCGTGCCAAATAAAACAAACGGTCAATCTCATAGGCTGACGTGGAGCGCGTCTACTGCTGGCTGTCAGCTTCGGTAAGTGTGTGTGCGTATGTGCGAGTGCGTGTTGTCAGCTCCAGATCAAGCAGTTGCCTGCTCTTTGCTGACTGCACTGACAGTGGCAGAGGGTCTGAGGATGATCAATTCACATTAGGGACGGACTGCTGCACGGCTGCAGGTGTTCCTGTAATATGCGTGCATATGTGTGTATGTGCGTGTGTGTGTGTGTGTGTGTGTGTGTGTGTGAGAGAGAGAGAGAGAGAGAGAGAGAGAGAGAGAGAGCATTGGTTTTTGTGCTTTTCCTCCCCTCTCCTCTGCTTCACCCATGCAAACACACACACACACACACACACACACACAACCTCAGAGTAGGTAGCTAGTAAGTAACAGTAATGAGGACAGTGGGTGCTATCATTGTCACAGGTGTTCCTTAATTGGCTAGAAGCACTATTATCTTTCTAATTTAGAACACTGGAGAGGCTGTGCGACTCCATTTGAGGGGCTTTGTGATTTAGTTTAAGCGTGAAGCCTTCAGACTGCCTAACTTTAAGTCGAATTTAGACGTGTAGCCGTTTGAATCACTGTCTGTGAAAGGCTGCAGATCTATTCTGTCCTGTTAAATTTACCTAAATGCGTCATCGCCTTAAGATCAAAGGGAAGGAATGGCGTCCGTCCTGTTTATCATGGGCTTTACAAGGGAGAACAAGAAGGGCAGGGGGGAAACAGTGAGTAGAGGGAAGAGGAAGTGATGGAGGAGGAGGAGAAGTAACGACAGATCCATTCCTCTTTTTCTCCTCTGCGGGGCAAAAAACGTTGAGTTGAACATCTGTCAGCACTCCTTATCTCTTCTCCCCCGGTCTCTTCACCGTCTCTTCCTCTCTTTTTAGAAATCTCTTTCTCGTTGCTTTCATGCCCTGACAGGAAACTGCCATCCAAAGTTTGAAAACTCGGGGAGAAATGGCACGAGGTGACGTGCATGCGTGCAGGCTCTGTGTGTGAGCGAGAGCACGAGACAAAAAGAGAGAGTGGCGTGAGAAAAGAGAGAGAGAGAGAGAGAGAGAGAGAGAGAGAGCCTTGATACCAAGCCGAAGGAGCCAAGCCCAGGAAATGAGAGCTGCCTTGAGAGCACATGTATGTGAGTCCATGTCCATGTATGTAAGGTCTCATTATTCATATTTCCTGCTGTGTGTTTATGCTTTCATGTATCTATTTGTATGTTTATGCGAGTGATCTCTGCACACAGCATATCTGATGAGTGATAGCTCGGGTCCAATCAGATGAAAAGACAGAACTTTTGCCCAGAAATTTGAGAGTCTATCACGAACAATCACACAAGGGTAAAGACAGCAGATGAGTGATTGAAACAAATAAGCGGAAAAATAGATTCCGTAGAGGAAAATAAGGGAGAGGGTTTTGGGAGGTCACAAAGGGGACAACCTTGAGCGAGGAAGCGCAGGAAAAATGTGGATGAAAGAAGGAGAAGACAAGTTAGAGGGCCGGGTGAAATACGTAAGCGAGCGGGACAGAAGAGACAGAAACGGAGAAAGACAACCCGGTGAGAGGAAAGGCTGTGAGCAAGGGAGACAGAAAGAAGGTAGGAGATGAGAGGAGATGTGAGAAGACTGAAGAGGAGGAGGAGGAGGAGGAGGAGGAGGAGGAGGAGGAAGAGGAGGAGGAAGAAAACAGACAGAGCTGAAGCGTTTCAGGACATTTAAGGCTGGGCCTCATGCAAACATGGAGGGAGTACGAGGGAAGCATATTAAACCGCATTCAAACCGAGAAACATACAGTACCTTAAAGGGAATATGTGATAATATATGGATGTGTAACACTTATGAACCCTGGTGCACACACACACACACACACACACACACACACCACACACACTCTCACAGGCCTTCTTTCAAACAAACACCAAAGACAGACTCCTCATCCGTCCACTTCTCCTCTCTTTTCTCTCTTCACACCTTCTCTTCTGAAACCTTAGAGCTCGAAGGAAGCCAGGCGGCTTCCTAATTACCTCATTTGCATAAACATGCACACTGTGCAATGGGGAAGGAAGGAGGGAAGGGGTGTGGAAAGTGGAAGGGAAGGGGGGGCAGCAGTGCTTCACCTGGAGAAAAGAGGAGGGAGTAAGATACAGTAGAGAAATGTAATTTTGGAAATAGAAAAGAGATTGCAACAAAAATACGATGCCTGCTGACAGCGAGGAAACCGTCAAAACTTGTGTTCCTGCCCTGCTCTGATGATATTCTGCTCTCTCAACCCTCTTTTTTATCCTCTCTCCTTTCTCCACCCTCCTCTTCTTCCCTTTTTAGAATTGTCTGTGTGCTATTCATTCTTTGCTCCCTGCCTCTCTCTCTCTCTCTCTCTCTCTCTCTGTCTCTCTCTCTTTTGCTCCTTTTGCCATACTGTAGGTAGCTTAATGCCAACAGCCATTATTCTCTTCCTCTCCCACGTCGTGTCCCTCGCTCTCCTCCTCCACTTTCAGCGCTGTCTTTACCATCATTTCCTCCCCATCTCCTCTCCCGTTCCTCCCTTCACTACTCCTCTCATTCTCGCCCTCTCTTTCTCCTCCTCTCCTCCCTTTCTCGCAGAGTGCTGTGTCAGGTCTTTTCACCCTCGGCGGTGTGAAATGTGATTTGAATATGGCTCTCGGAGCATTTGCGGCTTGCCTGCGCCGCCACCCCCATCCACACACATACAAACGCACACACACACACACACACACACACACACACGCTCGCACACACACAAAGAGGAGGCCACTCGTAAAGATAAAGGACTGTGATGATACTCAAGTGGATGCTCACATGTCAAGGGACAGGAGAAGGAGAGGAGACGGATGAAGAGAAGAAGCTGGTACAGACAGGGAACGTGTTGAAGGTGAAGGGTGGGGAGGAGAGGAGAGCGGGCTATTGTAGAACCATGAATATAAAGAAGGGATCAGCAAGAGAGAGAGAGAGAGAGAGAGAGAAACAGAACTGGGTGAAAATGAAGCACAGATAGGGGATCAAGTGGAGAAAGAAATGGACAGGGTGGAGAAAGGGAGAGACTTTCATTAAAATGCACCAACCTTCTTGTTCGCCCGATTTTTGCATTTTGAGTGGAAACCCTCCGCTGAGGGGGAGCGAGAGAGACAGAGAGGGAAGAATCGAGAAGAGAGCCAAACTGTGCTGAGCATAAAATGGCCATGAAGTGTCAAGTGCTGGCCTCCTCTCCAGAGACAAACAAGGGAGAGATAAGAAGGTCCCAGCATATGTTTTCTGTGCGTGTGTGTGTGTGTGGGGGGGAGTCCATATTTATGCTTGTTAAACGGTATATTTCCTATAAAAAGATGACGCCTTAAACCTAAGCTGACAGAATGCAAAGCATGTGCTGCTGTGACGGTTTGCCAGATTGCCAGAGTGCTTAAATTGTCATAATTGCCCCACAAATCATGAAATTGTGATATACACAAAAGCGGCCTATTTCACGTATATATAGACGTATATATATATATATATATTCTCCGAGCCTCTCTCACATGGGCATTGCAAATGCATGCGTTACACATGCAGGGAGATTACTGAGGCATGTCAATGCATGAAGAATTTCTCTTGGCATTGGTCAAACAGACATACCAGCTGCATCTGGATCAAAGACTTCAACCCTGACTTTCACTAAGACCAAAGACTTTTTTATGTGTAATACTGCACATAAACACCCAGTTAACAAAGCATTAGAGTCCCGCGTTCTAGCATGGATACAAAGAGTCGATGAGTGTTTGGCAGGTCTGGCAAGAAGATGAATAATGGGTCACTAATACTGAAACAGCTAGTTGACCTTTGACCCGAGCAAATGAGAGAGGTGAGGGGGAGGAGGGAGACAGAGCAGCTGACCGTGGAGAAGGAAACTTTTTATCACCCGCTGCTCGCTTCTGTTATTATCGGCCTCGCTTTGGCTAAATGGATGGCTCTGCTCGCTCTGCATGCTGTCAGCTGTTTGAGCAGAGGAGGGAGCAGAGCAAAACGGACACGCACGTGTTGTCAGTGTGTGCAAACACGATGATACTTGAACACATCGACAGAACACTCGCTCACGAGCCTCGAATTCATCTTGGGTGTGAAGAAGAGCCGTTAATCTTAATTTGTGTAACGCAAAAAGGAAGAGCGCGTTCATCTCAGCATTAACGGGAGGACTGCACAGCCAACGTATAAAGCTACATGAATCAGATCTCGTCCTGCAGTGGGAAAAAAACAAACAAATGCACTTCAGTGCAAATTGTGTTGAGAAAGCAGAAAGTTCTAAGTCGTGTATTTGGATGCACATGAAAATTCAAATTACTGCATGTGCACATATTGCTCTGTAGGAATGAGGTTGTTTGCTTGTGTGTGTGTGTGTCTGTGTTGATTGCTTAGTGTAGTAAAGTGTATTGCTCTGCCGAGGGGATTGCAGCTACAGTACGTGGGGAAGCCATCGTTTTCATGCTATCGTTAAATATTTAATCGCCTCCCTTGCTCCGCCGCTGTTTCTCTTTCCTGATCGCTCTGAGAACTCAAGGTTATTCTAAAGGACACGATAGGATTTGTTTTTTTTTTCATCTGTCAAATCAAGCTGTGCAGTCTAACTGCGAGCAAACAAATGGTGTAATATTACAAATTTATTTCAATTACATGCGATCTATTTTCACACATAGAAAGTCTTGACTTGACACTTAATACTTAAGAAAGCCTTCATGTCAAAAAGTCAGCCTTGTGAAGGACATTAATTAGCACAGTATGATTACTCGAGAGGACTCGAGCTCAATAAACCGAACCCGTTTGGCAAAATTCTACAAGCCATCCTCCACCTAAATGCTTCCATTGCCACTGGGAAAATTATCTGGTTTTGCTTGGCCGCCTTTTAATTAGAGTTGACGTGATGTGGTTATCTACCTTTGGTCATGAGGTCATATTGATGTTAAAGCCTCATTGTGTAACTTTTCTACCGTAAAATAACATATATAACATTTTATATCAATTTGATGCTACGCTGACTTCTACTCAGGTAAATGGTGCCTCTTGCTCGATGTAACTTTGTGCTCGGGTGCGTAATCACACCACCAACAACTAATTTCACTTATTTTGATGAAATTGGATCATTATGAAATTCAGAAAACGTTTTCTGGTTTTCTGATGTTCTCTTGCTGCTGCTCTGGAGCGGGGCAATACAACAATGTAACCAGTCTCTATTGATGTAACGGCAGATGTGAAAAGGACGTTGACTGAGGAAGCTAAGAAAAAAAGGAGAGCGTGACAGAGAAAGGAACTACCGGACAAGAGTAAATCCTGGACTTTTAGTCTTGGGTCTTTTAGTATTTGGCAAGAGCTTTGTGAAATAAAAGGCTGATAGATGGACACTGTGCTGCGGCATTTGCTTTTGGACTTGTAAGTCACATTAATAATTTAGAAAACTATAACAAATTCATGCGAACGACTGTAAATATTGACGACGGCGGTATTGCACTCTGAAAATTGGGGCGTTAAAATGCAAAAATATCAATATTCTACATAATGTCGCTTTAATGTGGCACGCAGGTGAAGCAGCAAATTGACTTTGATGCTCCCGTGTGCCCTCAAATCCCCACCACACATTACTCTTATTTACAAGCGCTGAATTATTTACGTTTGCTCTCACTCCCTCTCTCTCCATCTCCCATATGATTACCGTGCGTGTCTCTGCTGGTTTCGTTTGCTCTCTCTAGCTCTTAGCAGTATCTTACCTCTCACCTCGTTTGACTTTGTCTCTAGTGTCTTCTCTCATTAAAGCTCCTGTTCATCCTCTCTGCCAAATGTTGCTATTCAATTAAGGATCTGTAAGTTTTCCCGGAAACAGCTCTCAGTATTTACCTCTGTCTTTCCTTAAAGTGGACACACTGTCATTATTGCGCAGTTAATCGGCAATTATTGATTTCTGATCTTTACACCTTCTCAGTGACGCCTTGTAACAAACGATTTTTCATCTGTTTCCCAAAATGCTTTTCTTCTGAGCCAGAAACTGAACTCGCAGATCTCAATGTAAGCTATGTAAGACGGCTGAACAATGACACAAATTAAATGAATTTGAGATTTCCAACCATATTTCACAATTTACACAAAGGCCATGCAAGCAGTTGGACTGATTCTAGCGTAATAGCTTACATAATAGGCTGAAAAACTAGCAAGCAAGTAATAAGTAGAAAAAATAATCACAATAATTGATAATAAAACGGCAACTTTTCCACCTATCTGATAATGCATAGAAAGAAAAGCCAACATAAAGGTTAGTAACAGCTAGCAATGAATGGATGAATGGTGTCACGTTGTCAATTTGTCAACCTGCGGCTCGTGCGAGTATTTGTCTATACATGAATGAAAATAGACTTCTGTTTTGGGATTACTCTATCTCGCCATACAACTTCAATAATGTGAAACAAAACATCTTCATCTCTCCCCACAGAGTAATGTTAGATTGCTTTGCTAATTAGCTGCAGATAAATCAGCAAAAAAAAAGTTAATCCTTGTAAATCCACAGTGTTGTGTTCGCTTTCAGCTTCATACAGAGGTAGGCGGCAGGAAGCTGTAGCCTTCCAGGAAGGTCAAACGGAGGTGGAGGAGAGAGAGAGGGAGAATGAGAGAAGCTGAGCAGAGACAGAGATGAGGGATCCCGGAGTCTCACGAGAGAGAAGTATGAAAGGCAGCGTGCCACATCATGGAGTGTGAGAATACTACAGTAAGAGACAGGGGATTGGGAAAGCTCCAAAAGAAGGACGGATGGCGCACAGCTTGAAGGACTAGTAAGTCTTGTTCGAGGCTTCAAAAACTGTTGTCACCGGGAGTCACATCTGATAAGGTTTATGGGACTGACATTAAAAATCCTGCTGTATTGCCTTGTCTCCGATGGAGTCCAGTGAAAGCAGGCATAGACGTGTCTGTAAAATGAATAGTGAAATAAAAAAGGGCCTGGTTATCCCTCCAGGAAAAAATATTCTTTTAATATTTACACTTTTGATTTTTGCTCAAAGCAGCGAATCACATTTTTCTCACACTGCAGATGATGCAGTACATACAGATTGTCCGTGTTGCTGTATTCCTCAGTTGCCGCTTAGCACATGAAATTACACAGAAAGAAAAAATCCATAATTCTACTTTATTGTTGTTATGTGTCAAATGTGCGTCGCATCTCCTCCTTTGATGACATCTAACTTTTACTAAGCCACAAGCCATGATGTGAGCGATGCTGTTTCATGTTCAGGTGCTCATTTAGATGAATCATCCTTGTCCCACTTGTTATGTGTGTGAGTGTGTGTGTGTGTGTGTGTGTGTGTGTGTGTGTGTGTGTGTGCATTACATAACCTTAGTAACAGAAAGGCTGCTGTGAATATTCAAATTCAGAGACTCAGAGTCAGAATCACAGAATGTTTCTGCAGTGTCAATGAGCTGAACATGTTGGGCCTACACAATTAGTCTAACTGACCAAACAACAACACTGTGACAACAAACAGAATATCAGACCATCATAAAACAAGACAGAAAGTGTTGCCCGTACAAGTAGATAAAAATGATGATATTGTTTTCAGTCAAGCTGATTTTCTTTGATACAGCACATCTTTAATAAATCTTTTAAAAACTTTATAGATCCAACATAAATGATTTCACTTTTCTGATCTGGACTATTGTTTTAATCTTTTACACCTTCAACCCGTTCATGGTGGAGGTATTTGTTCATAGCATGTGGCCAGGAATTAGACACATAGTAACTTTAAAGTGTCCTGTTGAACAGATCTTTCTACGGGGACGATCTAGATTTAAACTTAAAGAGTTAGGAGGAAGCAGGCCGGGTGACAGAACCAAATAAAAGAAGACAGTCAACTAGAAACGAGAGTTTAGAGAAATCAAGAAGCAGACAGGCAGAAGGAAAGTTAAAAAGAATGTTTGGAGAAAAACTGAAAGAAAGAAAGGGTAGAGAGGAAGGCAGAGATATTGTGACAGCAGGCAGAGAGGCCGTTCTACGCTGTCAGGCATCAGCTCCCTCAGGAGTGGTTAAATGCATTAGGCCTGTCCACTGGGAAGCAGTGAAGTGATTAGCTGTACTTCAGCTTCAAGGCGGAAGCAAGTCAAGATTCAGGGCACGCATTCACACAGGAACACACAAACACCTTATAACACAACAGTGGAGGTGCTGATTAAATTTGATGAGTTAATAAACTGATATGACTTGACGTTTTTTTATGATTAGGACTGAATGTACACTAACACACGAAAAAAGAGAAGAGAGAAAGAGAAAGATGGGTGGGAAGGGTTACACATCACATCATGTTTCGTGCCCAAACTCCCCTTCACCTTGTTTAACCTTCGCTGACACAGTGCTGTTGAAGACAGTATGCAGATATGTGCGTCTGGCTAGAAAAGATCAATAGAAATATCAATAGTGAGAACGTGGAGTCGCCTTAAAGCGATAAAGCAAAGAAAGGAGTAAAAGTATTCCGAGCTCTCAGCATCGCGGCCACATTATCATAAATACGTGTCATATATTATTAATCACCATATTGCCTGTTGCATATTGTCTCACCAAGCACTCAAGTCCTATGCTAGACTGGGTGCACGTGGGCGTTTGCTCTGCGCGCCCTGTAAGTAATCCATGGATGGCTGTAGGCAAAACAGCATCCAAAATTCAATTAGCCCGGACTTGACAGAGAAAACTGTTGAGCAATGACCTTACATAAATGTCAGACTAAATGTATGCAGTTTAATTTTACATAATATTGAAATCTCCCAGAAGACTAAAATTCATCATGGAGCCTATTTGTCAAAGAGCTCATGGTAGCTAAGCGGACTAAGTGTGCACGCTGTAAATGTGACCTCAGTGTTGCATGTCAGTGACCACTGCAGTGTGTATTACCTGATACAGCAGGAATGCACAGCTGTTGTAAGGCATGGTGCCGTTGGTTATTAAATATCTTATAGTACGGAACTGAAGCTTCCTGATGCAGAGAAGAATCACCTAAAATATGTACTCAAACGCTGTTATCTATAAATGACAATCAGCCATATTTAAGAATATATTCATTCTCCTTGCTGAAGTTTCTGCAGAGTTTTGACATGTGGAAATTCTGGCAAGCCGCCTAGATTTGTAACCCCAAGCCAACGAGTCCGTCAACCATGCTGCCAGTGATCAGTGCGTGGTCTGCTCGGCTGATTGATTCCTGGAGCTGTTGGACTATTCAGAGAGAGCCCCCCACACACACAAACACGGACCGGACAGGATTGCGAGAAATTCTCAAAAGAGCACACACATAATCCGGTGTGACTGTGTCAAATCATCCACAAGGACCGGGGTTGAAATACCCTTTGAAGCTCCCCAAAGGCATACATTAGGCCCTTATATGTCACGCATATGAAACATCACAGCGGCAGCCACACATGCAAGGAAGGACTGACATATGATGGTGTAAACTACGAATGTTTGCACAACACAGTCAAACCTGGCAAGCAAGTGATTTTTGAAGGTATAGGTCACATATATAGATGTCTTGTCTTGTTTGCAAGCATTTGGGTTCATTACATCTCTGTTTGTGTTTATATGATGCACTAGAAGACGACTGTCACCCGTGAACACGTGCTTTGAATGTGTCTCGGAGTGTGGACGGTGAACAGGACACACAGATGCAAGGACACAGTGTACAAACCCACCTGCAAACACACACACACACACACGCACAAGCACCATGGCCGAGCCCTACAATGAAAAGCAGACGCAATTATCAAAGGAATGATTCACCTGCTGATCTTCAAAGGTCCCTGCTCATTTTAATATGTCTCTCATTTCTCTCCCACTCTGCATCTCCACCTCTTAATTCGTCTGTCATTTCTGTTGCCTCTCCTTTTCTCTCCTTTGTCTTTGGCTTACCACCCTCTGTGCGGTAGCTTTTTGCGCCTTGGCGGGCGTGTTTTTCAGTGAGCAGCAGCTTGATGACATCTATAATGCTTTGGTTATTCAGAAGAAAGGTGAGTATAATGCTTCAAGTGACATCACTCTTCCCTTCCTCTCTAGTGTCACGTTAAAGTTGTTCGCCACCACCGTCTTCCCGCCACACCGCGCTTCTCATCTTTTTCACTCCTCGCCTTGTTATTTTCTTCTCCTTGCTTACCTGCAAGCCTGCTGTTGCTGCAGCACCGCCCTCTCAACAACAGAAAATATTTCTTCGACCGGATTTCTGCACCTTTTTTTTTCCTTGCACATTTTTGTTTGAATACCGGCGAGTGTTAAACACTGAATGACTCACTGTTGCAGATGAGCAAAGTGAAGCATCCGTCACTGAAGCGCATCCATATGTCTCGTTTCCCCTTTAAAAAGAGCCAAGAGTAAATGAGCTTTCAAAAATGAATAAATATTGATTAATGTGGCTATAGGTTTACAAAGATACAGAATTTACCGTCCGTGTGGTCCAAGAGTATCTGGTCTGGTCTGTTTCATCATTGACCTAAGGTAAATTATGTATATAACTACCTTAGTGCAAAAGTTTGTTTTTCTCAACAGTGCTGCAAATATCAAGAAAGCCCTACACAGAGCTATAAACACTCCCTGCAGCAACAGTTTTTGGAGCAACAGCATAGGCCTACATCAGGTTTTCACCTCGTTTTCACCCCCGTTGTCCCCAATTTTCCACCCTGCGTGTGTGTTTGTGCTTCCCAATCATCTCTATCTCCCCTGCTCTCGACTTTTTCTCTCCCTCTGAACTCCTTCCCGTCCTCCTCTGCAGTTTTCCCCTAACAAGCGACACAGGCTAAAAGGCAGGGTGGAAGAGAACTTACCATTCACAAAACACCGTGTTTGCTGTGAAGCGAAACGGGCCTAAAATACTAATGCATCTCTGCTCCATCTCATTAGAGGGTCTCCTGATGCAGCCACATACACACATACAGTATGTGTATGTGTATATAAATGTGTGTGTGTGTGTGAGAGAGAGAGAGAGAGAGAGAGAGAGAGAGAGAGAGAGAGACATTGCATGTATGACTTTGTTGACAATCTCATCCTGCACATTATGTTTGTATTCTTTTTTTTATCTTGGAAGAAAATGGAAGAGGCTGCTTTTAATTTAATAAAAATAACGTCTTGATTGACTCTTTATCTGTTTTTCTGCTGAGTTCTGTTTCTAAGTTAATAAATAAATCAAAAGTTGGCTCCCATCCACAAAGTCCACAATCCACAAAGTTCAGGTGGTTCATATCCAAACACAAAACGATGCACTTGGTAAATAATAGAATTTCAGCAGGCTTTAGGGGATAGAAAGGACCAAAAAAACATTGCCCTCTGTACACGTTCCTAAAGCACCTTTACATATAAACATATCCCTGGTGTATTTGTTATGTCCTCAAACAGCCATGTATAGCCCCAACTGCATTTGTGTGTGCGTATGTGTGTGTGTGTGTGTGTGTGTGTGTGTGTGTGTGTGTGTAGGCAGCAGAGAGAGTGCCCCAGGATGCTAAATGCCTCTCCAGGGACGAAAAGTGTCGTCAAAAATAGAGAGCTTTCATGGTCTAGTTCACTGCTTGTGTCTGCATCCACAACAGATTAAACTGTCTTTCTTAATTGCTTGCTCCAGTTCTTAATAATACGAATAATTTAGAAATATTACACGAGGCCAACTCCATTATCGGGGCATTGCATAGAAATCTGTGACACTTAATGAGCAACATGACTGTCAATGTACGCCTCAGTAGCTCTATCTATCTATCTATCTATCTATCTATCTATCTATCTATCTATCTATCTATCTATCTACCTAAAATATATCTCTTTTGTCAGTGTGTGTATGTGTGTGTAGGTGCATGTGTGTAGGTGTGTGTTTGTGTGTGCAAGCGAATGACAGATGGTCTCTGGTCATAGTCCCACTGGAGTATACACTCTACAGATGCTGCAGCCAAGCGAGGTGTCAGCAGTGATCTGCTGTTTCTCTCTCCCTCTCTCTCTCTCTCTCTCTCTCTCTCTCTCTCTCTCTCTCTCTCTCTTTCCCTCAAGATATCACTTACTGTTATGCAATAGTTTTTGGCACAAATTACCTTAAAGGTAAAAGAAGAAAATTTCAGGTATCTTACCATGCAGGTGACTTCTGTTTTTGTGTGGCCAGATAGAGATCATCCACAGCCCTTGCATATAGCGGCCTTGAAACTCACAAAAAATATCAAAAAAAAAATACAGTTTAAAGTGTTTCTTTTTCTTCTGACTAAATCTTGGACCTGTAACCTTCCTGGAGTTACAACTTGTTGCCTGGCAACTGGTCCCAAAGAAGACATGGTCCGGCACATGACCCCCTCTAAAGTGGCTAATTGTCATTTGTACACGCCGGGTTTTTGTACAAGTTAAACAAACAAGGTATAACCTGTTAATTAGGTGCTGCACGGAGGATTTTGTCACTTTCAGAGAGTACCAGGCAGGATGTTTCCCCTTGTTTCTGTTCTTTATGCTAAGCTACTTTAAGCACAGCAGCGCCTTCATATTTTCAGCACAGACACCCCGTTGGCATCAGTCTTCTCATCTAACAAGATGTAGGAGAGCCTTAAGACCAGAGTCCTGTTGCCATGATTGCTTACTCCAGCCTCCATCACACTCTATGTATTGAGCACACACGGATGATCAACTACTGTAAATCCAACAAAAGGTCTCTCTGGATTCAGGTGCACCAGAGCTTTTAACCCTGAAGAAAGCCCAGGGCTGAGATGTCAGCGTCAATCAGTCTCATGCTCTTCAGAGAGCAGCATGTGGGGTTTGTCTTTTTTCCCCACCCATGCGTCTGCCCCCATACCTCGGGGTGTGCGCTCACATGCAGACCTTTCGACGCCCACCTCCGTGTGGCCCACCCATCCATGAACAGTTAATACGCAGCTCAACTCGCCTATACAACGAGAACTCATTCCTACTCTAGCCTTTCGTCTTCCTCTCCATCTCGTCCTGGCAGAACAGACTTAATTAAATTCATAAAACAAAGAAGGGATTGATTGGTAAATGAGGCGTGTGAGGGGGGCCAGCGTAGAAATTAATTATTAGAGCGGCACAGTTCCGGCTTGTGATCAACAAGCGCGGACCTGTGGAGCCTTCTGCATGTGTGTGTATATGCCTCTGTGTGTATGTGTGTGTGTGTGTGTGTGTGTGTGTGTGTGTGTGTGTGTGTGTGTGTTTCCAATTAAATGCAGTGAAATTGAGAGACTTGGCCTGTAGGAATCTAATTACCAGAATCCTTGGGGGGAAAGAGGACAGAGTGTCTTCAATGTGTCAGCATGAAGTGTGTGTGTGTGTGTGTGTGTGTGTGTGTGTGTGTGTGTGTGAAAGGGGGGATGATGTATGTTTATGTATGTATATTCACACATTTTTGATTTTGGCATTAAAGGTTTTTACACTTAGCTGACGTGGAAATTTGATATCAATAAATCAAAAAAAAAGTTTAATGGCACCTGACTGGATCTGTGTTCAACTTCTAACAGTCACGTCATGGTAGATGATGGAAATATGCATAATTCGTATGTTCTTTTGTTGATTTTCTTGGCTCCAATTTGCACTTCATTTGGATGGAGACCTGATATAGAACAAGTGTCTGCCTGTACATCTGCATATTTCATTTTATACCTGTGAGTGTGTGTGCGCATTCCCTATTAACGTTTATTTGTTTGTGGTCAGTAGCTTTATGAGTGGCCAGGGGTAATGAATCAGAATGACGGGGAGGTGCTCAAAGGAAGCACGGCGTCATCACCATCAACAACCGCAATAGCACGGTATGTCTGTCAGCCCGCGCTCTATCCTTAGAATACATGGCTGGCATTAGAGAGAGAGAGAGAGAGAGAGCGATCAGACAGGTAAAGAGTGAGAAACAGAGTGATAGATGGAGAAAGGAGAGCCAAAACATAGCAGAGAGACACAATTCAGCTAATGCCATATTGTGCCTTTACCTGACGCTGACAGACACTCTATCTACTGTTGGGAAAGCACACAGACAGTTTCAAAGGATCTGAAATCTGCTGGAGCTTACACATTAGTACACTTTATTAGACTACTGACTAATATTTGTATATCCTGGTGTTCAAAAGATTCCTTTTATATAGGGTGAACTTTTATTTTGAAATCGTCTGGAGACCGTGGGCATCTGAACCAAGTCAGTGGCAGTCCATCCAGAAATTGTTGAGATATTACAGTCGTGATCAAGGGGCTGACAGACTGACAGTGACAGCCCTGGAGCTACGCTGACTAAAAATGTACAAGGTGCCCTGTGGAGTTTTCTCTTGAACAAAGAAAAAGTGATGTTTGCATTCCCTGCTCGTCACCGATCCACTGCCTGCATGCATCCTTGAGGTCCAACAGACAGGCTGGATGCACATACGAAAAAAATTGCAAAGCCGATTTTAACATGTAACATTTTTAATCCTATACGGTTTCTATTCATTCTTCTCTGCAATTGTTTGTGTACTGCTGCGTTTCTTGGCATAATACCACCACATGTAGATCAGTGGACTACTGCGAGAGCATAGGCAACGCTGTGTATCGTGTCACACAACTTCATGTTTCTTTATTTGGATGAAAGGGTATACTGCAGAAACAAGTTCATCCAAAAGTGATCCAGTTTATAGACAGAAAACTCTGCAGAAGTCCACTCGAAAAGTTGAACTGTAAATAGAATATGAGAGGAGGCTCAAGGGGAGCTATCTTATTTAACTTTATTTACGAAAGCTAGCTGAAAACACTGTGGGTGATGTCACGCATGACAGGCCAAATCATGAGCTACTCATTCTGTCTCACACATGGAAGAAGAGTAATCACTAAGGATATTGTGTTTTTAACTTTTTACAGTCTCTGCATGCAACATCACATCGTGGCCTCAAAGGCCTCAAAACATCAGCACACACACACACACACGTGCTCGGCCCTTCGGGCTTCTCCTTTCCGGACTCCATCAACGTCCTCCAGCCAATGTAACATGTCATGTAGTATGACCACAGCAATTAGTCACATCCAATAACTCCTACTTCACATCATTATGATCCCAGACTAATGTTGTAACATGCCAGTGATGCTGAGGAAAAAGGAGGGGGATTCAAATGTCACGAGAGGAATGGCGTTTCCCCGGCAAACTGGCCACATGCGTGAACTTCGCAGGCCGTTAATCATCAAATGCTTGCACTGTGATTGGTGACTTGATATATACGCAGAGGAATGAATAAAGGGAAAATGAAAATGGAGGCCATAATGGAGCCAATATATAAAACAAGGACCTAGTGGATATTTAAATTGATAGAATGAGAGGCATGACGGTAAAACAATAAAATCAGTCACTACTATTGAACGGTTAGATGTACCCGTGTTTCTTTGAAAATTTGTTGGGGCTGTAATTCATGCAGATGGACACACACACACACACACACACACACACACAGAGAGAGGGCGCAATCAATCAAATTGATCAACAAATAGACAGAGTGAGGGCTGACATTTACAGCCCTGCAGCTCTCAGTTTTGTGTGTGTGTATTTGTGTGTGTGTGTGTGTGTGTGTGTGTGTGTGTGTGTGTGTGTGTGTGTGTGTGTGTGTGTGTGTCCTCTACCACTGTGCTGCAGAAAGTGGCCACAGTGTACAGGTCTTAATAGAAGAAGGAGAGAAAACATGAAATGTAGAACCAGAGCAACGGTCCATCATTCTGTTTTCTGATAGGCCTCCCGTGTCAATATCATATTTAAAGGGTTAGTACGAACTTTTTTTTTTTAAGTGGGGTGCATTAGGTATTTATCCACAGTCAGTGTATTACCTACAGCATACCCCCAACTTGTAGGAGCAGACAAGGGAAGTCAGCGAAGTTAAGCAATGTGGACAAGAACAGCAACAAAATGTATTTCAGCCGGTTTAAACAAAATCAATATCATTTTTAAGGTGTACGCTATATTTTCATCACTTTACCTTGCTGACGGGGAAAGTGAGGCCTTTGTATTGATCTAAACTCGCTTCAAAGCCACCAGACATCTTTGACAAAAGGTAATTTTATCTTGTGGTACACAGTAGTTGCTGGCCCCGGTTGGTCAGTTCATTTGTATTTGTTGGGTGACTTTTGTGACTTTGTTTTTTTTTTTTTGATGCATTACCTTGGAGCTGAACTAGCTGAACTAGAGTCTGCTGGCTTTGGAGAGAGTGCTGTAAATATGTTGTGGGAAAGTGTTGTATATATAAAATACTCTAAATGTATCATTCACACAGACAGAGCTTTTTTGTCCTTTTCTTGCCCCTGTCCATAGTAGTACATGGTGCTCCTCCTGTCCACTTCTCCAAGCTAGGGGCGTGCCAACTGCTGTTTACTTTACTGCTTTCTTCTGCATCTACAAATAACACAGTATGAACAAGTCACTGAAAAAAACACACACGATCTAACCCTTTAACCCTCTAACAAACAAGAAAGACCATTTAGTATTGCCCAGCTTTTGTGGGTTCTAGCCAAAGTGTACGAAAGGGGATGAAAAAGGAAAATGAGATGGTTATGATTAGATTTATTTTATAATGATGGTTTTATAATGATTACAACGATGATGATGGCAGTAATGCTGCCGAGGCTGCTGGTGAATTTGATGATGGCAGTGACTGTGATAATGAAAAAGCGTTTGTGGTGATGATGAGGGTGCCGCTGATGAAAACGTCCGGCGCGATCATGCCGCTGTTTTTAATCGTAATGACCTCGAAGGCGTTAAAAGTGATGGCGTAAAAGAAGAAAGCAAAACGTGGCTCTTACCTCTTTTAACATGTGAACGTCATTACAGTAATATATTACAATTTAATACAATAATGATGTCATAGACAGCAGGCAGGAAAACAGAGTTGGGGGAGTCGAACGGCTACTGGAAAGAGAGAGAGAGAGTGGAGTGAGAGTAGAACAGGCTTCCAGCCAAAAGCAAGTTTGTTTTTCTTAGATGTCTTTCTCATCTGCACACACACACACACACACACACACACATGCAACCCCCCTAATTTATAAGCAACTGACAGAGCTCTCAAGAGAAAAAGAAAGAACAGAGAAAGTGTGTGCGTGTATGTGTGTAAAAATACAATTATACTGCCTAAAGCTAATCATCAATCATCAATTAAATCGCCGATTGATTAATATTGGATAAGAAATCATGCATTTCCATGTGATTCCTTGGGATTGTAGACAGCTACGGACTTATCTGTGTTTGATTTAAGTTTACATCAAAACATTTCTGTCAACACTGATAATTATCACGGCATGATTAGGATGAGAAATCGGCTCCTTTTTTATTTTTGGCAGAAGAAAAAAAAAAAAAAAAGATTTCCTGTTTTAGATCCAAACCTTGTGAGAAATCACTACTCAGCTATAATACTGCTGACAAGAAACACAACTGCTTTATGACAGCCTTTAATCTAACTCTGCTGCTAGCTTTGGTGGGTTCTCTCCCTCTTGGATCTGTTGCTGTATTAGATTCTTTAGCCTGCATGTTGTGTAAGAGAACAAGAGATAGAAACAGAGCTGTTTTCCAGAGATAACAAGTATCATCCAGTCAAATGTCTCCCCCACTCCAGTCAAATGTGTCCCCGGATCTCCAAAGTGCTTACTCAAAGCTGCTGTGGTTTTAATACACAATGCGAAAATGTTTGTCCTGAGTCCTGGTGGCTGTTTTCTTTCTCTCTTAGGTTGATTTCACCGATTTAATTGGTTTCGGGCAAAAGCAGCACTGTGCTGTTATAATAGACATAATACACAAATCTGGATTTACAACTGGTCAGTGGAACTCACTTAGTAACACTTAGTTCCCTAATAACTAACCTGCTGCTTATATCACGGTATCTCATGAACCGCAGAGGATCCAGGTTTTAAGTGTTACTGTTTAATTGACCTGCAACCTTCGTTTGTCGCCCTTTAAAAATTACCGTCATTTTCGAGCAGTTTTTGCTGTCAGTCATTTCATATGAATACGTCTGAGTCATTTCAGAAGTCGCTCTCTTCTTGGAAGTCTTTTCTTATAGTTATAGTTTAAGGAAAAAAGATTGTCATCGCTTGCCGCGTCATAACAATTTCCAACAATAATTTAAAGGCTAAATGATCCAGCTACACTATTACTCTACATATCCCTCAAGTGCTAAATGACCCATTAATCATGCAACCAACCATGCAGAACATCATGAGACAAGGCAGCTAAGGAAGTGCCACTCCTGACACCAAAAGGTCACAAATCTTCATTGCGGGGGGGGGGGGGCTCCCTTTGTTCACATCACAGGGAGGTGAGCAGACCGGGGTTGAACGGCCGTATGTGGTCTCCGTCAAAATGACTTAGTGACGGTGGGACGTGCCTGGGATGACCTTCTGTACTGGTGTCAGGCCGTGACAGGTGACAAAACAGCTGCGAAAGAGGCATGCCAAGGGACCACATGTGTGTGTGTCGGTGTGTGTTAGAAAGAGCACGAAAAATAGGTGTGTGAGACAGAGAGAGAGAGAGAGAGAGAGAGAGAGGAGAGAGAGAGAGAGAGAGAGAGAGAGAGACAGTTTGGTGATAAACGAGACAGGCTTGGATTCAGTCCAGAAGTATCAGGTGATGCAGGCAACAAGGATGTGTTTCTTGGGTTGACGCTCACAATGCAATGATCTTATAATATGATATGCATGTATTGCACGTCAATGGTAACGGTGGAGTGACTACTTAACCATCATCATCCACATATTGAATAAATTCATTTTACTGTCTTAAATATTGAGCATGTTATCGAATGCTAGTAAGATTTACAGGATCAGTGTTTAGGATGTGGAGGCATCTAGCAGATGATGCCTGTAGATATGAAAGGCTTATTGAAAAGTACCAAAAGCACAATGATTCTTAATGACCAGTGAACACATAGTTATGTATGCTATTTTTTTGCCATACTCTGCAGATAGAGCCCTGAAAATCTCACACACTGGACATTCAGGGTACAGGTTTTAAGATAAAAGGGTGTTAATAAAAATGGAGTGGGATTAGTGTGATGTGAATTTTTTTGTGTCAATGTAGCTGGTCATTAATGTGGAGAGCAGGTGTGAGGTTGGATGTTTCTGGGACAAGCCGAGGTTCCTTCTGGGGGTTTTGTGGTCCAAATTCAACCAAACACCAATGAGGAGATAGCGTACTCTCTCTGATACGCATGCTCCTTTCCTCTAAAACCCAATTTTCTAAAAAGGCACTCACTTTGAATACTGTAAGCTCCTGTGTTGGAGGCTATATTTACACAATATGGCAGAACTGGAATATCACATGCATAACTATGTTTTCATTCAGTATATAATCAATTACAAAATAAGAATCTTTATGTTTTTGTTCCTCTCTGGGGTCCAAGATTGTAAAAGCAATTGATAGGTAGGTTATTTCTACCTACACCACAGGTAAACTTCCACCATGTTGAACTGCCCTGTTTCTACAGCCTAGAACATACAAACTAAACTTTGGCTCCCACATTTTGTAGCCACCGTATGTTCTTCTTCATGGTATGAAGAAGAGGAGCAGGTGAGGGGGTTGCACTCAGCAGCTACACAGCTAGATTTCAATAAATCGTACACACTGCTCCTTTAATGTTGGCTCTATATCTTTGTTATATGAAGTTTTGCGTAATCTGTAGAACACCCAAAGTGTAAAGATGGCATTGGGTGTTTCATTGGGGAATATGTTACCTAACCACTGCAAACAATATTTTTTTTTTCTCAAGTTATTTGTACAGTTAATGAAACACATCGTACCTAAGAAAGAAAAATCACTGGCAGCAGGTGCCTCAAGTGAGAGAAGCACTATTTTTGTCACAAGCTTGCAAATTCAAATCCGCTACGTTAAAAAAACAAACACTTCATCTTTATATTTTCTGAATAATGTATACTTATTAATATAATTTATACTTCATGAAGTAAATCAGTACAATGACATCATCTTGGACCAGTTTAAATGTTCTGTTATCTGCTCGCACAGTAATATAAGATGTCATGGGAGAATCTCAGTTCTGAATTCATCTGAACAACTTAAGCCTCCGTTTCTGGATTTTATTTACTGCGTGAACTGCAGCTTAACCAGCAACAAACACCTGTCATGAGACTGCACAATAATCCCTGACATGACACACACACGTCATTTCAAATAAAAGCACACCCAGTTACCATAAATCCACACCCTCGCACGCTGTGAAGCATACAATCGCCTATAATTGGGATGTTGTGTGATGGGGCGGCTGCTGCTTGTCAACAGAGATTAGCTGCAGGTGTGTGTGTGTGTATGTAGGTGTGTATTGCAGGTGAACACACTGAGTGAAAGCACCTGGATTAAATGTGATGCTGTAAGGACACACTGCATACATGCAGTCATACAAGTGGAGGTGACGTACCGTATGTAAACAAGTGATAGACATGTTTGTCTTCTGGTGTAAGATCACAGAAGACGTGGCCACATGTGCACAGCTACTTTAGACTATTTAGACATTACCAGTGTAGCGACAATCAGGTTTGAAAGGAAAATGTCTTTCAGGTTCTCAGACCAAGGGGTTATTTCTGTTACAGAACCTTTGTTTTGCACGAGAACAGTGACTCTCAGTAGTCCTTCACGTGATATGATACCATCCACTATTGGCCATGCTCTCTCCACCTATCCTGAAAAAGCTTAAGTGAGTCAATTATCCCAGAGGACTGAAAATAAAACACATTCCATGCAAGTCCGCCAAAGCAACCAAGCGGAGCCAGCAAGAGCCTCGATGTCCCCGATGAAGCCAACATTTGTTCTGATCTGTTTCCCAAGGAAGTCAAAATGAAATCAATCCTGAAATCATTCACAGGTTCCTGTATGTTTTTGCCTGCTGAATCATTACTCCAGTTTGATCTGGCTGTAACACAAGATTCCTTCTTAACCTGCCTCCGATTATGAAGCTTCAGCAGTTCTCTCGAGTGGATATGTAATACAGTTGGTCTTCTAGGAGCACAATTCTCTGTTTTGTGTCTCCTCGGTGTTTCTTTGCTGTGCTGCAGCACGGGGGCAGTAACACAAAGAGGGAATTTGATACTAAAGAGGCTGTAGCTCTGAAATCTGACTGCTTGGGTCTCTTGTTAACTCATATGAGGATCTTTAAATGGCCAGGAGGAATGATGAGGAATGAACGGCGAGCTTTAATGTACATATGGGGACCTGAATATTGTTTTAAGACAGACTTGAAAATCTATTATTAAGCCTTCAGATTCCATTGAGAGGGTGGATACATGAGGAGTAGGTTTATATACAGAGCCGGTGAGGTATTGACTCAGTTTTATGTTAACTGTCTGTAATGTTTTATCAGCTATCTTCTTAAGTGTTGGTCTAACCCTCTTGTCAAGTGCCAACCCTCGACCCATGATTTCTCTTCCTCTTTGCAAACATCTCATGGCGCACATTGTCATTATTGTCAAGACAAGACCTTATTTAATAGATCTGTAGTTTTTTTTAATGGCGGAAGAGTTGATGTGTTTTATCCCTTTGGCATTTGGATAGTCCGTTAAAACACTGACGTCTGTAGTATCACAGCTGTAAAATTGCCATTCAAGTGAGCAGCTGCATTTGTGATTGTGATTTAGAGGTCCTAATAAAAGTTTTTAAAAAATCCCTCTCTGTACTATTCTGCCGATACTCTTTTCCTTTCATCTCCATATTTACGGTTCTTTGCATGCAATCTGCCACGTACCCATACACAAACACCCCCGTTGTCTCACACACACACACACACCTTGGGTCATAATCACGTTCGGTATGAAACAATTGCAGAGCCTGTGGGTAAGTGTACATGAGTCAACAACCTTGCCTGCCTGTGGCATTCATAGTGACTCACAATCCCCTGGAAGAGACACACACACACACAAACACACACACACACACAGAAAAATACAGGGGCAGGTTTGATGTCAAGACCACCTGATTTAAAATACTCATACTTCAAGTAGGCGCCAGGCAAACTAAAGAAACCGTTGAACAACCTTCCTGTCATTTTTGTTTTCAGACTTCTGTTTTTTGTGTCTAGTCTTTGTCTTACACACTCGGCCGGCGTTTGTCCCTCCGCCCATCACCTTTCGTCTTTCTTTGCTCTCCATCATAGAATATCGACGGTCACAGCTACCAAACCTCTTCTCCACTCTCTCTCTCTCTCTCTGCTTCCCTCTGTCTGTCTGTCTGTCTGTCTGTCTGTCTCTCTCTCTCTCTTCTTCTGGCCTTCACAGGAAGCTCTCAAGGCGCAGTATGTGGCTGCCCTCACCACACAGTTGTCAAGCATGAACCGATCGTTTCATCTAACTGAATAAGACCGGCATTCACTGCAGACCCACTCCCGTCCTGCTCGCCGTCCCTCTCTCAGTGCTCTCCCTCCAGCCCTCTGCCATTTTCTTCCCATCCGTCACTTCTTCACTCTCCCCTAACATCTCCCTTGATCTTAACACCTCCTCATCCTCATCTTTTTTCACCCGCTGATTCCCTTCATGCCCTCTCCTCGCTTTGGAGTCTTTCTCGTCAGTTTTCCCCTGATCGTCTCCTTGTCTTCTCTCGCTTTCCTTTTTTCGTCCTTCCATATTCTCCTTGTCGTTCCATCTCGATTTTTACACGCACAGACTTTCTCTCTATTTGCGCCACCCCCTGTTACTCTCAGGTCATTGTGAACTTCTGCTACAAAAGAACTATAAATGCCCTCTCTCTGCCCCCCGTGGTGAACCACAATACTAGCTCTCTCACAGACCAAAACCTGGCATCTGTTTGTGTGTGTGTCCTTTTATGTGTGAATGCGTGTGCCTGGGCATGTGCGCAAGAAAGTCTACACGTATCTGAGTGTCAAGTGAATGACTAAACTGCAAACGCCCCACGACTCTGGTCTTGCAAAAAGACATGTGACCATAATGCATTGCTCCTCCTTGTGTTCATTCTGAGGATTTTTGCACAGCTCCCTGCAGTGAAGTTGCTTTTCAAACAGGAGCACAGAATTTGTTAACTTCCTGTCTACGACTGGCAAAGATCCTGATCCCAAAATAACAGGCAAGAAAGACTCAAGGACAGAAGGTGCCGAACATCCGATCCTGTGTAATCCAAACCCAGAATAAGACATTTGATCGTCACTGATAACTCATTCCAGTAATGTCGCCTTTATGTTTGAACTGTTTTAACTATTTTTTACATAGATAGTGAAGTGGTGAATCATTTTCAGAGTTAATAGAAAGTATGTGATTGGATCCTTCTTTTGGACATGTAATCTTCTCGGTGCTTTGAACAACAGCGTCAACCGACATAAGACAACAGCAGCCTGGGGTTAGACACCACCGCAGAAACTAACATCAGTAGAAGGGAAGAGGGGGGTGCGCAGATATGAATGATCAGGCTTATTGATGCTTTGTTCAAAGGGTCACTTAAAGGGGTCAGGGTTCTATTAAAACAATTGCCATTTGCCTCTCATTGTGCAGCTCCAGGGCATTTCATTATTGCAAGGCCTTAAGAGCGACCTCAGCATTAGCACGGATGCTGCTATTACCAACATGGACAAAAGGATTCATTTTGGGAGTGCAGATTGGAGGTCTATTCCTCTTCAACAGGGAGCAATACAGGGGCAGCATGTGTGTGTGTGTGTGCGTGTGCGTGCGTGTTTGTGTTTGTGTTAGTGCAATCCAATTATATTATATTGTAGACCTTAAGATGGCAGTTTTATGCAGAGTCACTTACAATGGATGCAGCACGAGAGTGAGCTTACGTTTCTAGAAAAATTACAAGCAGCCACTGAGTGCAAGAGTCAAAGTCAATCTGCCCAGACAATAAATATAGAATAGTAAATGTCCATTTGCCCTTAAATGATTCAGTTTGGATGGAAAGAAATCCACATCAAAGCATTATGCAGTACTCGGATCTACGGCATCTAGTTTTTTCTCAGGCTACATTTGGTGCAAGACACGCTAATGAGGTTTATATGGCAGCAAATTTCTCCATCAACAAGAAGATGAGGGGAGGAGCGAGGGGGCGGTTACTCCAGTGAGATCATGGTCTGTCTGATCAGATGTTTGCACCACTGTTTTCTTTGAAAGTATTAGAAAAATAGAAAACAACAATAAGAAAATGTCTTCAGTATACATCAGCGGGGTCTCCAACATTACATTTTGCTCTCGGTGGTGTGATTCTTCTTCATGTGTCCACATGGCATTAACACAGGAGGCCCTTAAGAACTTTGTGTGGATCGGTGCATGTGGCAGAACCAGCAAATTTGAGGACAAAACAGAATTTACTGTGATTTCTGATTGGTTGCAAACTAAAGCAGAATAGGAGACGTGTTGTTATGAAGAAGAAAAAAAAACATAATAGGCCACAATCCTGATTACATGTCGAGTCCATGCAATATTGAACATGTTCAGAAACAATGTCGTCTGATTGCAGTCGCAGAGAAAATGTTTGCTCTAATTATTATTATTATTTTTTAGAAACTGCTAATTTAAATATTCCCAATTTCATATTTTCAAGCTAGTGTTTTAAAGGCTAGTTTCATTCATCCATAGTTCATTTCATGACAACTTGTTTTATTTTAATATTTCTTTCTCTTTGCAGAATTCTGAAGGTAAAAACGACAAAAAAAAGATCACTTGTCGGATCAGTGAGGCTACAGGTCTATAAACAAGCAACACCTTTGCCTCATCTGTGCGCTTTCTTTCATTTCTTTTTCTCCTTAAAAACATTTTAACACGTTAAAACCATAGCCCAGGAGCACCCAGGTAGATCCAGCAACATGCGATAAAGACTTGAAGTGAAAATAGGCCAAACTTACCTTGACTGACATTAAAAAAGGTGTGTCCAGGATTTACTGAACAAAACAGCCGAGGTTTCGCCTTCTCTGAGACACCTGGCCGGCGAACACCATGGAGAATCAGTATCCACTGGCCATTTATCAAATCGGCTCAAGAGGAGGCATTTCAGCTACAAAAAAGGCGAGAACGTCGTTGCGATGCTGCGGTGCACAGACAGGTTCCCCCGATGGAAAATTGGGTTGTGCGTTGCAGCCTTGGCGACTGTGTGTGGTGCGCACTGGTCTCCACTGGACTCACATTTTCCAAAAATCCGAGAAGACAATCAAACGGTTCTCACAGTGTATTTTTTTTTTTTACCTGCCAAGTTTTACCCAGAGGCTCCTAAACGACCATTTCGAGCTAGGAAATGTCAGAGATAACCAGTAATTTGAGTTCCACTTTAAGCTGTATGCGCTAAGGAATTTGGGAACACTTTTTTTTAACCACGGTCACGTTGACTTAGCACACTGCAAAAAAAAAAAAAAAAAAAAAAAAAAAAAATCCTTCAAAGCAGTAAGAAAATATTTGTCCGACCACGGATGTTTCAAAAATGCCTATCTTCTTCTTTCCATTCCCCACAAAAATTGGCTCGAAGAACATTTCACATCTTCACGGATCATTCCGACGCCAATTTTACGGCGTAACTTGTTATTCCCCGACGTTGTATCCAAAAGGCGTGCCTGTTTTCAAACCCAACTGCAACACTTGATCACCTGCAGGCTGAAACACAAAAAATTTTCTCCGAGACCGTAGGCTTCACTTCATCGTGCGCTTAGTCCTCTTCCCGTTGGAACACGCGATGGAAGGGGCGCCGCTGTCAAAGCCAGCCTCTTCATGCAGTCAAAATATCCCACGGAGGTTCACCCGAGGATCGATTCAGACAAATGTGTGGGTAAGAAAAAAAAAAGACAGAAAGAAAAGAAGAAGAAAAAGAAGACAGCAGTGTCTGAGGACGTTCTCCAGTTGGAATGATCAGATGCTCAGAAAAAGTGGATCTTTCCTAATTATTCCCACGCTCCATGGGTTTATTAATTTGTCTCCGGCGCTTGAAAACCTTGTCTTGTGCAGCGAAGAGTTCGGAGTGAGTGAAGGAGGGAGAGAGAGAGAGAGGGAAATGGGCAACAACAGGCTTCTAAATGAAGAGTAACACACTACTGATTGGGGTGCATGTTCCTCCTCATTATAAAGAGGGCACTCACATTTATTTAGTCCCCATCTGAACTGTGCTGGTGTTACAGCAGTAAATCACTCCCCAAATTGAATTGAATTTAATTGACTTGAATTGAAATGAGTGTTACACTCTATAGACAGAGAAAAAGAGAGATGGAGAGGAGCCGGTCTCCGCTTCTCGCCCAGCGCAGTGCGCGTGAGCGTGTGTGTGTGTGTGTTTGTGGCGTGCGGGGATGGCAGTCAGTGGGAAAATGGTGTATGGCGGATTCAATATTTGATGAGGCAATGCTTATTCCCATTAAAGCCAGTTCACGCCAGCGTTGTGATTTGAGACACGGGAGAAATGTAGCACACACGCACACACACGCACATGCGCACACAGCGGTGGATAATCCGGTGTTTCGCGTCTTCATGGAATCGGACAAGCGAACGCACCGTCGCGGCGCGAACGCGAAAGACTCACGCATGAACAACTTCGATTCAAACAGCACGGGGCGGCGGCGGCGGGATGCGCTGGACGGAGTGCGCTACGGATCATGGTGGCAAGTGGGTGGCGATACCTTGGCGCATGATAAGATAAGAACATACTGGCAGCAGAAAGTCGAGTCAACTCCAGACAGAGCATAGATAGATAGATAGATAGATAGATAGATAGATAGATAGATAGATAGATAGATAGATAGATAGATAGATAGATAGATAGATAGATAGATAGATAGATGGCCTCTCCTTTCAGCACCATGGACAGCTAACAAGCGTGCAGTGGCTCTGTCCAGCGTGCTGAAAACTTTTCATTTGGATGGACTCACGTTAATGTAGACCATTACTCTCTTGTTCCCTCCATTTATCTGCCTTCACCTCCTCCACAGAGGGGTCAGGACACTTGGTCAACCTTCTCACTGGCACTTGAGATGCTTCTCTGCATGGGTGTTAGCGCTGCATTACCATCTATAACCACTAGGTCAATCTTAATTTTCCTCTGTCAGAAGATTTTTTTTCCAAAACAGCCTGAGTGATTCTCATTAGGGGGGTTTCCTCGCGGGAGAGACAGATCTCAATTCTATTTTATGGTGCCCATCAAAATACTGCATAACATATTATGTACAATAATAAACAGGCCAGCAGCAGACAATTTGGCGGTTATTCGTTTTTCTAACTCCGATGAGTCTTTCAGTGAGATGACAGACTTTAAAAAATGTCTTTTACTGTCTCTTGGTCTGTAGAAGTGATGCTGATCCATGCAACACGAGTGAGTCTGCAGAGATTTCAGATCAATTAAACATGACTGCAATCCTTCACAAGCCAAGTCGCTCACACTGAATGTGGCGGGGTGGTTTCTTTGAAACTTAAGCGCATGGCTTAGTATTAGACGCTCTTTACTTATTACGGCACTTTTATATGCCACACAGGGAAAAAAAGGGCTGGAGGTATGAAAATTGTATGTTTTGCCATTGTGAGTTTATGACTAATTCAAGACACCACGTGCAAAAATACCCCCGCTTGCCAGCTTGAGGTAAAGTGCGTTATTCATAAGTTGTGAATAATTGAGGTTTAGGGAGCACATTTGGAACTGAGGGGGGTATTTGCTGACTGTGTACTTTGTCTGCGTTGGCATACAATGCTTGGGTCAGGCAATTAGCAAGCAGAACAGTGAAACAAAGCTAGCTACTCTGCGTGTTTTAATGATCAAGAATAAACTACCAAACTAGTCCCTCTCTATCTAGTTTGGGTATTATTAACAATGGTTATGTCACGGACTCTTTGTTACTGCTGCTAAAATTTAGGGCTTCTTTTTGGTGAGGCCGCTTCGGCGTGACAGTGTGACAACACTCGTTAGGCTGCATTAGTTACCTTACCGTGTGGCAATGCCTGGAAACATGTGTGGATGAGAATTGTATCATCATGTTGCATTGCATCGCACATCACGGCGCATCGTGTCACCTTGTGTCACATCTTATCACGTCACATCAGGCCACTTCATACCAAGTCACTTACACCACAACAAAGCCAAGCAATAACACAATAAAACGAGGCAGGGAAGTAACACAGTGGAGTCTTTTTATTTAATGCCCTCACTACTGTCACTTTTCGAGTACCTTTGTTTTTGGCACCTAAATGCACCTGATCACAACTCAGGTAACAGTTCTTTATATTTATATCATACATTTTATCTCACATTTATACCTGGTTACCGCTGTTGCCTCACAGCAAAAAGGTTCTTGGTTCCCATCCCTGAGTTACACCCTGAGTACTCTGGCTTCCTCCCTCATCTTAATTGCCCCTAAGTGTGAATGTGAGCGAAAATGGTTATTTCTCTCTATGTGTGAGTCCTGTGATGAGCTCAGCCACTGTCAGCCGGGACCGTCTTCAGCTCCCCTGGACCCTCATAAGGATGAATAGTTACGGACATTGTTTTTAGAGTCTGCTAGGATAAGCCAAACATGCCAGAAAAGTCATGTGGAACTTAAATCAGGTGTGTCAGTTTGGATGACCACGTTGATAGAGGTTTCCACAGAGATATCACTTGTACACAGCCTCCAGGGCTGCTGGGAAGAGATAGACTACAACTTAAGGCGTGTGTGTGTGGGGGTGTGTGTTAGTGGTTGTGTCCATGTGTGAAAGTGTGTGTTCTCAGCCTCTCTGGATAGAGATAAGGGGGAGTCCTGAAGGTACCTGCAGGAGGAAAGTGATTAGTGCCACAGGCTCAAACCACACACTCACTATTCTAGACTGTTAAAAAACAACCATCACCATGAAACATTTCAGGTCCCTATAAACTATTTCATCTCTGTGATCTCACGTGACATGAAACTGTGTTTAAACTGTGACACTCCTCCTCCATAATGTCATTTATAATGTCGTTTTGCCAGTATTTGCCTCGTCTTTGCACACACATGTACAAACTTCCTCTCTCTTTTACACACAAACACGCACACACACACCGACACAACTGAAACCTGAACTGTGGCTCTCTGTGTTCTTATGAAACATTTAGCGTCCCAGTTGACTGGACACGTGTTCACCTTTGAGTGGATAATCTACTGAGAGTCTGCGTGTGCAGGTGTGCTTCACATCAGTCATGTCTAGGCCACACAGAGGCCTCCTTCCATAAGGGTCGTGTTACTTTCACATCTTTCAATGCCACTGGAGAAAGTGAGTGGCTGAGAGGGGGGCCCAGAGTGCCTATCCCCTTTGAGAGGAGTAAAGACTAAAGAAGAGGGGAGGACTGCAAAGGACTACAAAAGAGAAAACGACAAGACAAGAAATGAGACAAAAACATTTAAAAGAGAACAGAACGTCACCGGAAAAGTAATTTTATTACTTGAAATTGTTCACATTTAACAAGCCTGGACTGTCAAATCTGAACTACTGCTAAAACAAAAGCAATTCACACAAGAACACTGCTTCCACTGAACCCCAACTGTGAGGTTTTGCCCAGCGTACTGATGGATTGTTTGTTTAGCTGTGTGCTGTTAGCTTTGTGCCTTGGCAGCAAGTGATTTTGTTTCAAACAACAACAAAAAAACACACAAAGCTAAACAATATTTCTAATTGCATCCTTTTAATTGTTTCCTGTTGTTTCAGCTGCCGTGAATATAATCTGGTATGATCTCTCTTTGGGTGTTGTTGCGTTGCATTGTCAACCTTATTCAACAGTGGTTTGCGAAAACGCAAAAATATGTTGTACTTCAGTGCAATATTTTCCCAAGATTAGACACCACACGTGACAAACTGCTGAATTAACATTGCTATATGTATAGATAGGAAATATGCTAAAACCAGGACATCCAATGAACACGCGTGAGATGCAGACAAACAGAGAACTCTCTCACTCCTGCTGTCCTAAGCCGCACTCGTCACTTGTGGAAAAAATCTATCTACGCTGGAGAATTTAATCCAATTTGACTTGATTTCAAGTCTATTTACAGTATCACCCTTCACCTTATGCACAAACATGTACACACACACAACCATACACGTAAAAAAAAAAAAAACGCACACACATACATCTTTGACTCATTTCACAGTCTGCTCTTTACCTACCCAGAACCCCCCTGGAGGGATTTAGTAAATAGAAAGCTAGTTTGTACTTTCCATTAGAGCCTAATTCTATTACGCAGCCGGCTCTTATCGATCCTAACGTTCAGGGAGACATGCAAGAAAAGTAGCAAGTGGAGCACAGCGGAGGCCACAGCGGTTTGAGGATGGAGGCGGGAAAAGGTGGGAGATTGAGGGGGAGAGTTTGGTTGAGGGATGAAAATAAATAAAGGGACGATGGAAGGGGAAGACAGAAATGAGAAAGGATTAAGAGGGCTCTAATGCATCTGCACCCATCTGTAAAACATGAAGCTCATGTCTTTGGTTATATCGTTTAAAGATGAAGAAAGCACCATTTTCAAAGACTATAAAAATGCTCCCATGTGTGGACACAATCACACTACACACAGCGTTGCTTTATTCTATATATTCCCAAGTAATACTGTGCATATGAGAAATTGTGTGGGTGTTGTGTTGCCCTGACATTATACATACACATTCAGCGGTGGGTCTCTGGGGCTCCACAACACACTGATTCAAATTGACAGCGTGCCTATCATTTTAACAGTGCAGAGACCTGAAAAAAGTCTCACGCGCAGGCACAAACATGCAGGCGCGCACGTACACACCGGCCTGTGATAGGTGACCACAGCCCGGCCGGTATGGGAGCAAGAGCCAGGCAGATATGAAAACCCATATCAGAGTGAGAAACCTGGAGGATGTGTGTGCTGCAGCACGGTGTAAGAGATTGGAGTTTGTTGTTGTTTAACCCAGGCAGTTCTTGGAACCAGAGATGTGGTCGCACTTGACTCACCCCGCCTGAGGGGACCGGTGTGAGTAAACCTAAAGAAGAAAAAAAAAAAGGGAGAGATTATGAGGGACATTTCTGCAGAGGCGCCGGTAGATGAATGGCGAGAGAGAGAAAGTGTTGGCAAGAGGTAACAGAGCGGATAAAAGAAGAGAAGGGTTCAGGGAGGGGTGTGAAGGAGCTGAGGCGATCGGGGGATCAGGTAAGGTGTGGAGGACGGAAATGATTGGCGAGTGGAAAAGAATTTTGTCAAAAAATCCTCAACATGTAAAAACGCAATAAAATACATGCCTCACTGCTACCGGAAAAAAAAGATAAGGAGTTAGCTGTGTATGCCCATTCTGCCAGAAGTAAGACACAAAGACAGGGCCTGACGAGATATAGGCTCAGCGACCACAAACTATTGAAAGAGGAAGATATCATTTAAAAATCTACCCAGAGATAGGACTGAACATGTGATCAGGGTATCAAGAATACGCTGCGCATTTAAATAATTTTTCTTTGATAGAATAGTAGAAGTAAAGCCTACATTTTCTCACTCACTCCGAGGACAAATTTGAACGATTCTAGAGGAACACAAGAGACGCAGTGCAGCGCAGCTCCCTCGCCGAGCATGCACTTAAAAAACACACATGCTAGTGGATCTAGCTCATTGTAATACAAGAGGATGTAAGAGATTTATAAATAAAAGCAACTGGGACACAATAAGGAAGACGCATGCACGCAAGCTGCTAGACGAAGAAAGCCAACGTCGGACTAAACAGACAGATGGAGAAGAGGATGTCAAAGAACATTCAGTTTGAAATTCTTTCCCTGCTTGCTTGCAATCGACGGCACGCAAACTAACAAGGGTGCTACGAGGATTAACACCACAGCGAAGCTTATGGCTCCTTATGCTTATTTTATCACTGACGCACACCCACAATCACAATGTGTTTCCTGTCAGCTCTGTCAGCGTAGTTTTGTCATTTAGAACAATGTTTGATTTGACAGCTCAGCTCTGACAAAGTCGGAGGACAAAACAAAAGTTTATGAAGCGTCTTCTTTTATTTCTGCTGTTAGAATGAAGAGAACACGTTTCCTCTGGATGAGGAGTATGTTGTTTGTCCTCGCAGACACATTTTAAATATGAATCACACAACTCCCACAATTTAGCCCACAATTTACTTGATGTTAAGACGACATCACAATTGCCAGAACTGTGAGTGCCAGCATGAAACGCACACCCAGTAAATGAAACTGTTGTTCAGCTTCAATAGTTGCCTGATGGACCCTATAATAGCTGGTATCAAGAGGCGGTCAGATTAAAGATGTTGTAGCATTGTGATTCGGTTTTAGAGGTGGTCTTGACATTACAAAGGTATAGCCTGAATGTGATTCATTATGTGTTTGCTGGAGGTGATATTCTCACCGGGCTGCACATTAAAGTAGATTGTGATGGAGGCTTGACTTACAAAGCCGTTATTTGTATTCTGCGGTCAAATTAAATTTGATCCCGAGGCATCAACAGTGTACACTGACAGAAAACTCCAAGTGCAAAGAAAATCTGTACACAAATTGAAGAAACATTGATTATCAGTGTTGTGAGAACAAATGCAGATTCAGTTAAGCATAAAAATCTATGATTGTATTCGCGGTATACGCCTGCAGTGATTTGGCAGAGCAGTCAGGTCACATCCTGAATGTTTGATTCTGGGAATAGAACAGAGCGCTATCGGGTCTTACAAATTGTTCTTCAGATATGATACCAGAGGCCAGTCTTAGTTTAGCTTGATGTATGCTTTAGACTGGTATTTAAAAATAACTGGCTGTAAGTCCATGTCTGTTACCATTACTGTGGTGTTAAGCTTTAATCCAGGCCAGAAGACAACTCAAGTAAACAAGGTGACTGACTCTGACGTGATGTGTGTGAGGTGTATTACAAATCTAGTTGGAGGTTAAAGGCAATGAACTCCTCATCATAGGAGCACTCACTATCTCTCTATATACATATTTAGTGATAGAAATACAGTGATTGCAAATTTATTGCTTTACTTAAATCATCTCACATTTTCAGTGATGCTGTAAAAGCAGCTAAGAATTGAAAAAAAAAAATGCATTCATCTGTTTCACTCAGCTGGTTCAGTAGGCTGTTAGAACAGGTTTGATTACGGTCGCCTTTAAATCTAATCTAGACTAGACTTGTACATTGTGGCAAACTGATACTGATAGGTGTTTGAAAGGGTTTAAATAAAAGATCACCTGTGCTCCTCTGCATACACATGTCTGCACACAAACACACTGTCACTGTAGGGCAGGTCAATGACAGTGCACTTTCCAAGCTGTCAGGGCTATTCTGTGGTTTGCCCACAACAAAACGAAAAGTTCCCTCGGGCTTCCACCTTGACTGATACATTGTATTCCTCACAAATACAGAAGCGAATCGAGACTGTCCATAATATGTTCATACTGGCAGGAAACATAAGGGTCCAATGTGTACAATTTAGAAGGCTATATTTACAGAATTTGAGAGAAATTACATCTAATGTGCATAATTTTGTTTTAACTATATACTATAATAACCTAAACAAAGGATTGTTGTATGTTTGTGAGAATGAGAATATATCTACAGACACCATGTTAAACTATCATACAGTAGCGCAGAACAAACTAAACAATGCAATAGATAGTAATAATAGATCTCTCTTCTCATATATATTTATATGGAGACATTTAATATAGCACTCTTCTGGGAGTCAAGCTGGGTTTTATGGTCACTGCTCAGGTTTTATAGGCCACAGTGCTCGAAGAAGAACCAAAGAATATCATTGTCAGTCATATCATGTTGAATATCAAATTACAAGTGAAGAACTGCAAAATTGCGTCTCTGTGAGAACTCTTTCTGTCCTATCTTTCTATTCACAGATGATCAACTAAGAAATGGAGTTCCACAAGGGTACATTCTTGGACTTTTGATATTTCTTATTTATGTTAATAATGATGTTCTATTATCTCTCGATAGCTCTTCTTTTAGAAGATGGTTGTGATTTAACTCTGCATCTAAAACAGACTGATTTACTAGTAATAAAAACAAGCCTCTACTAAATTTTCCAAATGGATTCAGCTTCATGAAGAATACCAAATTTGAATGAAAGAACAGAAATTGTAACTCTTAAAGTCATAATAAATAATTGGATTAAGGATGTGGGATTTCTCTATTATAGCCAAGTTAATCTCTTAAAATGTTAGCATATTTAAAAAGAAATGCTGAAATAACACTCATTAAGATATACAGTATATACTGTCTTATATAATTTTCCATATGGTTGGCATCCACATTTTCCAGACATTGAGTTTTATCTTGCACAATACCATCACCCACCACATTACTCCTTTTAATCTCTATAAACCAACAGTTCTAAAGACAAGTTTCGGCTGGTGCTATTCCACGCCCCTCACCCTCAAGTGCCTACATCTGCACGCAGAACTCATATTTATTTGTCTTTTGTTGCTGTTGTTTTTCTGCATGCATTTCAGACTCGATTTTCAGTGCTCTTTGGGGACAATTCTAACAAGCCCACCTGGGTTTAAGCCTTCTTCTGCACAGCCATTATGGTCTGTATCTTTGTTTGTTTTTTTTATGTTATGGTTTGTGTACACACACATAAATCATAATCTTTATTTAAAATCCCCAAGGTAACACTATCACACTGCCCAACAGGTGCTCTTGAGTTTATGTGTTATCATGTTTCTAAGATTAAACCGAGCCAGAGGTGAGGCATGCATGCAGAACATGAATCCAGGACCGCAGTCAGCTCAGAGCGGGCCCACGCACATCTCAATGTGTGGCTGATAGCTTCGGTGCAGAAATCTGGAGTCATGCTGGCGCTAAATATAGACAAAGGTTTTATGTAAGCTGAGGTGAATCATTCCATTCCACACATTTCAGCACATTTACTCTCACACACACACACACACACACACTGAGTAAATGACACGGCACAGGTGAAGGAAACACGGATGTGTTAAACATGCACAGTTCTCATCACATGAAATAAATTTAGAGGACTGACAATAAAGCATATGCCCGCTGTCAGCCCACACATTTAGATGTACGTGTGTGTGTGTGTGAGTGTTTTCAATACCATGACCAAGGTGATTGGAACATGTTAATGAAAGCCCTAAAGTAATTGACAGGATGTGTGCGGAAAGACTGGAGGGTTGTTTTCCTCCGCACAAGCAGCAGATTGCAGATCAGTGAGTCTAAACACATCGATTTAGACACAGTGGGACAGATCCCATGTAACATTTCTGTAAAACAGAATATACAAATGTGTGTCTCTTTAGACATGTTGTGGTCTGTTGGGTTCTAAAGCAATCTAAAGATCTGAATCTAAAGAAGAGCAACAGAGAAAGGATCTCTCTAAGCACACAGTAGATGTCATGCGAAGAACAGACCAGTGTAAAACTACAGTATGGACAATTAGGATGACAACATTATAAATAGACTGTAAACATATGGTGCTGAGTCTCGAGCCTAAGTGGCTGCAGAACAAACACACACACACACACACACACACACATATGCTAACAACACAGCCCTGAATATTGATCGTGTCTGCCACAAAATAATGAAGCGGGGAAGTGTTAAAATGAATTATTTCCAATTATGAGTGCGGGAACAGCTGAAGAATGACTGAGAGGGAAGGGGAACAAGAGAGACAACTCGACGGAGAAAGGAAGAGAGACAGAGAGAGACAGAGAGCAGAAACAAGAGGAGAGGGGCTGGACGGTGGTCATCACGGTAACCATAGGTACTCCTCCAGAGAGATCACCTTTGACACTGCCAGGTTGCTTCAGAGCACTGATTACCTTACACACACACACACACGTATAGTGCACACAGTACATACAGTACGTGCACTTGTTTCAGACTGATAACACACACACGCGCTTTATCACTGTTAATACATCTTGACAAAGCAAAGAAAGGAAAAGGTCATCCCGCATGACTCCGTCAGCCTTTGTCTAAGGAAGCATGGGAACCTGTTCTCACACATAAACTCTTTTCCTCACTTCCTCTTCTCTCCTCAAATCAGCCTCACCATACATTGCCTTCTGTTACATCACTTTAGATTGTAATGATACTCACAAGTCTCTTAAACAAACACACACACACACCAAATGGTGCCTTGGTTTGCGCCAACCCATGCATTTAGAATACATTATGCTGGTCAGCATGAAATCAATAGACCTGTCAGAGTGCATAATCTTTTGTTTAACCCTCTGGGTGCCTATCAATCGTGACTGCTCGGATTCCAGAGGATTCTTGACATCTTGAGTTCGACCACGCTTGGCATACGTTTTGATGACACGGCATCTTTCACCTGTATATCTGTGCCACTTTCTATACTACCTACAGTTGTAAATCTGTACCATTTCAAGACAAAGAAAAAATCGAAAAATTGTGTTTAATCATGATGGAGTCGTGGAAGTTCTGCCCCCAGCTAATGGCAGGAAAAAAAATGGTCGGGCGGTTTCCCAAACAATTTCACAGAGATCATAATTAAGTGACAGATGCAAAAGTCACTTCAATTCTGTAAATAGTGTGTGACCTGAAACATTTTTCTCCCCCACCATCCTCAAGTTGAATTAATATAGCAATGGCGACATCTACTGGCTAACTAGGTTTAAATCTAAGTCCAGTATTATCTCACTTATTTAGATGTACAGTTTGTGCAGTGTTCACTAGCTTGTTGTGTGTCTTTTCAAAGTCAGTTGCTGTAAAGTAAATAGAGATATAAATAGAGTATTCCTACCCGTCAGGGAGGGTACTTTTTGATAGATTTGAAAGAGTCATCATTGTCTTGGACTTTCTTTAACACATGTTGTCATGGCAAGCAGTATACTCAGTTACAAACCTGGAATATCTTGAAAGTGTCAGCATTTACATTACTTACGTTGGTAGGCTCAGGTTTGGTGACTCCAGCAACAGTCAGGGTCTCTCCGACCTTGATGGACAATGTTCTTTGCCATCATACCCCGTGTGCAGAAAGGGAGAGGGAGAGGGAGGAGAGCGATACAGTATGTTACCGTCTGAAAATACTGCTGGATTTTAGTAGATCCAATTATTATTGCAGCCTCAGGCAAAAAAAAAAAATAAAAAACAGAAACAAAACAACAGCAGCAGCATCCTCAGCAATCTCCTCAACACTTACTTTCAGCCCATTGCATGTGTTTTCAATTGCACTCCCACTGACACAGCAATAAGTGAACAGGTGGAACATATTATTGTACTAATTTCATCTACAGAACTTGAAAGTATAAAATAATCTCTGTTTCTGTCACAGTTAGATTTGTGGTTTGTCTGACATGGATAATCTTCTTTTGCGTGGCACATGTGTGAAATAACAACTCCAGTCTGGACTTTGTGTGGAGTATATAAACTGATTCATGCAGCAGTTCTTCTGGCAGCAGCGCAGCGTATCTCCCTCTCCTCCGGCACCGTATGTTACTATGGTTACACAGACGCTCTGTCTCATGATTTTCAGTAAGAGATTTTTGGCTAGTCTGGTGATTCAAAATCATGAGTGTAGCCTGATTGTTCTTCAATGCTGAAATCTTGTATTATGGCATAATCTTCCAATGTAATCTTCTCTAAATATTTAGTTAACATGTGTGAAAGCACCTCTGCCATAATAAATGAGAAAGATTTGACAGATCCAAGCAACATAGTTCAGCTAAGAACTCGTTCCTTCTCTTCTATTTTTAGGCTGACCCTCTAGTTTAATAACAACTAGTTTGCTCTGTACAAACTTTACTTTTTACATTTGTAGCCACTTGCCAACCCTCAAACAAAGTAAAATTGTTGTTGTAAATTGAATCGTTCTATTCTTCTATATTGTGTGTGTGTGCAGTTTGTTGATTGCTCTAGGAGTGTTTTAGAGCCACAGACAGAATCTTGTCTAGGGCCACCAAAAGCCAACGCTGAGTCCTGACCAGACTTCTCAAAAGCCCATGTTACAAAAGCACAGTTTAAGTGCAATGAGTTGTTTTAGTTGTGCTGAGCTGGTTAACTTTCACTACGTCAACCAGCTGTCAGTTTCCCTTTTAAAAATATAGTGCTCAAACCGCTCATCCATCTGAATCATAAAATACAGAGAGTAAAAGCAACACAGCAGAATATTATTGTCAAAACTGTACTTACTTTCAACATCTTTGCAGATTTAATCAGTCAAGTATAGCCGGAAAGAAGTCAAAGCTCTGCAGGGCCTTGCCTCGCTGCACACTGGCAGGACATCTGACAGAATCAGACGGTTCTTTAATAGCCATGCTTCTTTACATAGCCATGCTTCCTTGCATATTAGCGCTGCATTACCATCTATAACCACTGGGTCAATCTTAATCTTCCTCTCTCAGAACATTTTCCAAAGCAGCCTGAGTGATCCCCAGTAGAGGAATTTCCTCACGGGAGGGAAAAATCTCAATTCTGGCTATTAAGTCTAATGAGAAGGCCATAGCAACAGACTGATTGAGCGTACCAGATATAGCATGGTGATCACTGTTTGTTGATCCATGCAACACGAGGGAGGCTGCAGAGATTTCAGATCAATTAAACATGATTACATTCCTTCACATGCCAAGTCAATGCTCATACTTATTTTGCCAATTTTATATGCCACACAGGAGAAAGACTGGAAGTATGAAAATTGTATGTTTTGCCATTGTGAGTTTATGACTAATTCAAGACACAACGTGCAAAAATACCCCCGCTTGCCAGCTTGAGGTGAAGTGCGTTATTCATAAGCTGTGAATAATTGAGGTTTAGGGAGCACATCTGGAACTGAGGGGGGTATTTGCTGACTCTGCACTTTGGCTGGTTGGTAAGCTGGCACTGAGCAAATCCAATGCCTGGGTCAGGTAGAACAATGAAACAGAGCTCAGGACACTGTGTGTTTTAATGATCAAGACGTGTAGTATATAGCTGCTCCTCCAGTCTCCAGTGCATCCTCTCATGACCTCAGTCACACCGCGACAGTTTTTCCTCACTTCCTCTTCTCTCATCAAATCAGCTTCACTTGCACTGCCTTTTGTTACTTTTGTTTGCAGTGTTGAAATTTTCTTGACAGTCTTGAGTTGCACAATTTTTATCTTGATGACATGGTGTCTTTTACTTCCTGTACACATGTACCGGTTTCTGGACATCCAATAGTTGTACATCTGTACCATTTCAAGATGAATGAATGAAAACAATACATAAATGAAAAAATCTGTAACCATTGTGTGACCTCAAACATTCAAGTTGCATTAACATAACATTGGCGACATCTACTGGCTGACACGGCTAATTGTGTTTTCATTTATGTATTTGACTTGCGTGAATAACATGAAACTGAAACAAGTTGCAGATGAAGGGAAACTACGATTAAGTCTCTCCAGCCAACTGTGTTGAAAATTGAGGAATTGCTTGACGATGAAATAAGTGCGACGACACTCAATCAAAAACAGCTTTGCACAGTGACTACATAACCTATAATCCAAACTTTAAAAAAAGCCTGTCTAGATTTTTCATCTAAATCTAGGATTATCTCACTTTCTTAGACAAACAGTTTTCACTAGCTTGATTATTGTGACGAAAACTGCAAATTACTTGTTGCACAGAGGTGGGATGCAGCTTCAGTGTATTTTTCTTGAGGATGATGAGTTATTATTGTGTCCCAGTCAAAGCCAGTTGATGTGAAAATCACATGTATATAGCGGGCCAGTGTCTGCATTTCACAAATAGTGTATTTGTACTAGGCAAGGAAGTTGCTTTTTGATAGATAATATACTTGTGTAACAAGAAGGAGTCGCCAAAGTCCATGTGTCTCGTAAAAGGACATGCTTTAATAAATGTTTTCAGTGGGTTATGAATGTGGAATGTCTGGGAGGGAAAACAAATGAGCATAAAGCATTTCAAGGCACAACTCATCACATTTTATGTAGTCGACTAAACACTACAAACCTAGAAAGCAAATAAACTGTCAGCTAACATGGGCTTGGGACTACTTTATGCATGTTTTGCTTTTCATTCAGTAAATCTGTGAAGTGTTACAATATTTATTTTCCTTTTTTGGCAAGCCAATAAGCTAAATTATGTAAATAATACGTTGTCTGATAAGCATGTGAGGCACTACTTGAGTCTCTAGTTGGCTAGATTTCACAAATTGAAAAAGAATAACTGTATTTCCTCAGCGGTTGGAAGTTTACTTGATCTCAAAGCTTCTGACACGAACATCCCCGTCGAAGCTGACAATGGAGTATTTGTCTGCACCCATGCGGTTGGGGAAGTTGATTGTTGAGCCATCTGACAAAGTCACCTTGAACTCTGTAGGGGTGAATTCAATGACGATCTAGATGGAGAATTGCAGATAAAGTTGTTACACATTAAACCTGCCATTCATGGACACAGACACACAATTGTATGTAATATGTAACATGGTGATTTGATCGCATTTACCTCCTGCATGCCGTACCATATCATTAGAAATACCTGAAACTATGCTACATGAAACATTGATATAACTCTTGCAGATCTTCACAAGTCCATCAATTGGTCTTCAAGGAATTATAGTGACGTTATCAGAGGTACAGCGACAAACATTTTCCAACAGAGGTCACTATTGGAAAAGAAAGAGGTGGGACAGACACGCATGCAGCTGGGCTGGAACATGTACACACAAACCTTACCTTAAATTCCTCCCCCTGGCGGAAGGGAAAGCCTCCTTCACGGTGCTCCTGACACCACTGGCCTTCCTGGTAAGAGTTGCAGACCACCACATTCTCATCTCCGTGAGCGTTAAAACGAGGGTTCATATGCATAGTGATGTCCTGTTCATTCGGGCCAATGTTCAGGGCAAAACTGCAGCGCAATGTGACAAGAAGAAGTTGGTTATATTTTAATATTCTCCTCCTTCTGTTTCAAATGATTAAGAGGACACAGAGTGCACAAAATCCTGAGAAAAAAGCAGCTTTTCGTCTGCTAACCATTATCTTCATGAACCCCCACATCACTGAGGGGAAGTGTATAGTAGTCACTGACTGTAACTGATTATAGATAGATTATAGATTCCACCTCCGTCTCTGTGTAAGTGCGTATATAAACACTGGCCCACATGTTGTAGATCAGTCGCTGCCTTTCACAGGGAAAATAGAGTGTGCAAAGAAAGTAGAATATAAGAATGGGAAGGACACACAAATGACCATGATTCATCACTTGTGCTCTTGAAGCCTCAGTGACCTTTTGTTATGTATCTAGGGAAGATAAACTAGACTGAAAAAGAACATTGAACGCTCTTTGTCCTGATTTTAATAAAACGATTTGGAGGGAATGTGGAAGCCTTATGATTTCATTTTCTAAACAGTCACATGTCTCCACCTTGTCATACCCTGAACAGCAGTCTATGGACAACACAGGGTCCAGATATCATTTTAATCTTGTTTAATCTCAAGATAAGCTACCCAAATATCTGAGCAAAGGAACTGCATTCAGTGAGACAGGCATGGTATTCTTAATGCAAGATGAACACCGAAAAGGAACAGGACCGGTCAAAATGGTGTTTTACATTACTTACTTTGTGGCCTCAGGTTTGGCGACTCCAACAACAGTCAGGGTCTGCCCGACCTTGAAGGACATGTTCTTTATGATCATACCCTGTGCAGAAAAAGAGAGGCAGGAGAGTGATACAATGCACTATTGGGTGGAAACACTGCTGGGTTTTACCAGGTTCAATTATTATTGCAGCTTCGGGCAAAAAGAAACACCAGCAGTAGCTTCAGCAAACTCCTCAACCCTCATTTCATCCTCAGAAAATCAGACATGTGTTTTCAATTATACTCCCAGTGGCCCAGAGTCAAGGTTTTCCTGCAGGACTGTTGCCATGGCCTTTTTTTCTCTACAGCGATTTTGGCAGAGGCTGGAAATGTAGAAAAATGATGGGGGACAGCCGTTGTTCAACTGAGCAACATTTTCCTATGTGGGACGTACGCAGAGGGGGAAAAAGGCTGAGTGCAACAGAAATCCTCAGCATGGTTGCTCCTGTACATGTGGCAGGGGGATACTGAGCTGTGCCACGGTTAGGAAATTGTACTTGAGTCATCTATCATTTGGTTGCAAAACACAGATCACTTCTGTTTGACATTTTGTCACTTTGTTGAATGATATATCGGGGGAAATGTTAGCTGTAGTCAGGGCAGTTATATAACTAGCAGGACTATGAAGATTTACACTTTTTTACAATATAGTTTAACATAAAGTACACATTTACATAATATTGGAAAAATCAGATTCTAGTGGAAATAGAAAACACAAGCTCCTTTCACAGTTATTTATCTTCTGGTGAGTAACACAGTGATAAGTGAACAGGTGAGTGCTTCTCATTGGTGAGGTGAGTTTCCCCTCTTCACTGCATAAGTTTTGAGTAAGTTTTAAAGCTATTTTAAAGCATTACATTATTATTATTATGATTATTATTATCAGGCACAAACGTAGACGGTTTAATCTCGGGCGTGTCCAGGTGGTGGCCTGCGGTGGCACCCCTGAAGCCTGATTGGCCAGTCCAGGTGACTCCCCATTATCCTAAACTACTGGCTGTCTACCCGATTTGTATGTAGGTTTGAAGTTTAACACTATTTTGTGAATACAGTTTTTTGTCCACACAGGCTTGTTTATTTTAATTTTGTTAGTACGTCATACTGTGGCTGTATTCTGCGTTTTATTTTGACCTGATTTGGACCACCCCGGTCGAATCAGTCTGGAAGTGCCACTGAGTTTAATGTTTTAATTTTTGTGTAGTGTTTTATCATTCACACCTACATTTGAAGAAATGTTCCTTATATGCAAAAATGTTTAAATTTAGGTTTAATTTCAAGTTACATTGTTATAGATATTATTTTCTCTCAGGGGACCGGAGCAAGAATTTGAATGACCTGTGTGCGCTGCAGCTGTTGGAAAATCAATCTGCAATAAAAACCAAAAATAAGATGTACCGTATAGGAAGATCAATTAACCCGTGAAATAAAAGAGAGTAAAGGGGTAGAATGGCATGGGTGGGACATATTTTCCATGTTAGAGTCCAACTGTAAAGTGCATGACCAACACATAGCATTGGGCTGTGAAGGGCTGGGCTGAGATTTGAGTAGGCAGTCATCCTGCATCTGTCCCAGACACTGCTGCTTCTGTTGGCAAAAAGTTGCCAATTCACCTCTCACTGACACGGACTGAATGACCAGCCATCAGCTGAATAGAAAGACTCACTAAGTGATGTAAAAAACATCTATCACAAATAAAAGAATTACTGCCACCCTGACACAATATGAAAACAAAATGGACCTTTTATATTGCAGGAAAGATTCCCTGATATAACTGCATTAAAAACTGCCTCCACAATATATCACTGATGACTTGTTAACTCCAACCGAGAATGACTGTATAGTAGCATCTGTTCTAGCTCTCTCACATAATGACCTTATTTCATTTCATTCTTTTAATGTAATTTAACCTGGTTCCTCCCACTCTTGCTGCTCCCTTTCCAAACACATGTTTACCCCTGTAGCCAACAAAAAGCCAGAATGATACAAAGTCTTTATTGTAATCTACTGGTTTATGAGTCCAGAGAGAGCAGAATGCATTACTTCTGTGCTCAGCTCTAGATAACTGACTGAAACAATTAGAATGAAATGGACAAATGTTAACAAGCGTTCCAGTTGCAGTGTAATGAAAATGTAAGAGGGAAGAACAACCTAAATCGATGACTAACGTGTATGCATGTGTGCTCTGTGGTGAATATTTTGACCATAAAAGGCAACCAAACAAATCCGAGAAGCCCACCAGACCCCTTAAAAAGCACATGCTACAAAAACTCAGTTTAAGAACAATAAGTTGGTTTAGTTAAAAGCTGGTTCACTTTCATCGGCATGCCATTCAAAAGAGGGAGCTATGTCAACCAGCTGTCAGTGCCTATTTAAAAATATGACCTGAACACTGCTCGTCTATCTGAGTCATAAAATACAGAGAGTAAAAGCAACACAGGAGCAGAATATTAGTGTTAAAGTTGTACTCACTTTCATCATCTTTGCAGATTTAGTCAGTCAAGGGTGGCTGAGAAGAATTGAAGGTGGTGCAGGGCCTTGCCCCGCTGCGCACTGGATATATATAAAGAGTGTGGGCGGTTCCTTCTGCCTGACTGACATTTCAAGCAGCAAATAACATCAGGCAATTATTGAAAAAGACAAATGAAGTCAAAGTGCGGTTATTACCCATAAATAACCAACTTGACCATAATTTTAGTGCTTAACAAGTTACTGCAGGCCCTAGTGAAGTGAAGATAATTAGTTATAGATTATTTGTTGACATCAGACTGTTACATCGTAACCTGGTGGTGTTGAGTCTGACTGCGAGAGGGAGCAGAGTAGAAAGAGTGCCGGACAAAAATAGAAATGTATTTGTTGCCAAGGAGACGTCTAAATATTTAGCACAGCCGACAGTCTTAATGCCCACTTACTGTATATAGCTTCTAACTTACTGTAGGATCAAATGGCAGCATTTGAGACCATTCAGCCTGCCAACTGAGTAAACTTCAGTTCGGCGGGAAATAAGTGGAAGTGGTCTGTTGAAAATGACTCATATCCTCCAAAAAATGCTGCAGTGTAATACAATCTAACGTAAGGACCGTTCTACGCTAGTTCTACACCGTTTGTGTGCATTCAAATCTATCTTACATTAATTCTGTGCTCATACAAAAGCACTCAGTTTTGACTTGTAAAAGGTTTTCTTACATGGTGTCACTGTACAAAAATTAGTTTTATGCTTTGTTTCAAATGTTTTAAATTATGAGATTATGTTCTGTTTTCACTTCTCTAATATGACGGTAATATGATGTTGCTAAGGTCGAGTAAGGCGTGTGAATAGTGTAAATGGATCTCCATTTACACTATTCACACGCTTAACCCGGACTTTACCTGTAATTGGAGGAAGTCTAGAAGAAGGATATGAAAATGATATGATATATCAAGACAAATATTTCTGGATGAGTCTGCTAACCTCAAACCTCTTGGAATTGAAATTGAAAATTGAATTTTTGTGTGGTGCAATTCCAGTTCAGATCTCTCATTTGTCTGTGTTACCAGCTGATATAACCACTGATTACAAAATGTTGCTAGGTGGCAAGCTCACATACATAGACACTGGTTGCTAGAAGACAACAAACAAAATCTTGAGGGGACACTTAAAGAATAAAATATTTATACTTGGTTACCTTTGGTTTCCATGGTTACTTGAACACTGAAAAGTCATTCTGTGACTGGGGTCTGAAAGACTCTTAGGGGAAGGAAGTGTTCACCGGTTAACACATTGAGGAGCCGTATCTGCTGATTAAAACCACTTCTGTTTTTAATTATGATGACAGACAAGCACACACTCACAGTTACACACTAACATACAAGTGCACAACTGTGGAACTTAGTTCAGCTGTTCTTTCTGAATGTTCACCGCCAACAGTGTGTGGTTTGTTCTTATTTTGGACAGCTGGCATCTCGAGTGATCCAAGGAATTGGTCATTCCCAAGCCACAGATTAAACAGTAACAAAATTAGAGACGCATTCCTCATCACGCCATCTACTGGATAATAGCTTGATTTTAAAGGCGTATCTCTTCAGGTGCATGATGTATCTGGAAAGTTATATCAATATATCAATGCTGGTTGTCACAGTTCTTGCATCAGTTCAATTCTCAATGTGGCATAAACATATGATATCCCTTTTGCCTCAAGACCCAGTCTTAAGACGGTCAGCAGATCTGATGACACAAAGACCTCTATTTCACAAGAGAGGAAGAACACACACACACACACACACACACACACACACACACACACACACACACACACACACACAACACGCACACACACAGACACAGACACACACACATTTTGTGTATACATACTATTAATTGCCATGCTGTGTTAATGTCAATCTATATCATTAATAAACCTAAGCCTTAGTACCTCTGCATGTAATATATGCTCAGGGATAGATATCACATTTATAAAGGTTGCTACCTCCGTATAAATATTTGATTTAATGGACTTATCAGTTTGTTAATGTGTCTGCTTTGACGCCATAGATGGAGTTGAAAGTTTGAAGAGTGTATTTACAGACATGTGTACTGTCTGCCCTCCAGTGGTCAAAGTGAAGAACTGCAATATTGATTTAATGACTAGTATTATGCAATTTAACCTTAAAGTAATTTCTGGTTGCAGCATTCAGCATCAGTCTTTGGTTTCAAGGGTCGTGTTTATTCAGCTGTCAGATTTCACTCAGAAGGAGACAAACTACTTTGAAAACTAAAAACTGCACATTTTAGACCCATCTGAATCCGAGTCTCAGAAATAGCTGAACCTTATCACTGCAGTCACCTATATATCTGTTCAAGAAACTCTCTTAAAGACATTTTGAGCAGGGCTGAGCTGTATATATTACAGCTGTCAGGGAGTGTTCTTACCGCTCACAGGCACGTCAAGGCCTTTATGGGAGAGAAGTGTTATTACACAGTGGCTTTATCTCTTCCATATCTCTCAGATGAAATAAAACCGTATGACTATAATTTGGATCCTCAGCAATGAAGGTCTGTGGGAAAAGGCAACAATTCAATTTCTTCATTTGAGGCAAACAGTTCATTTTAAAAGTGATTCCTTCCGCTCAGAGTTGTAATCACGACAATAGATAGAGTGAAATATTCAGGTGACCCATCATTATTTTATTATTTATCTTATTATGAATTAATAATATAAACGCCACAACAAACCATTACAGGTTAAACACAGCCCACATTTCTGATACTACAGAATCTGTACAGCAATCTCTGAAGGATGATGACAGAGTAAGTCATTTTGGAACAACTAATTCTTTCCTTGTGTGTGATTTTTGATTTTTTTTTTGTTCTTAAACACCTCATTCATTCACCGCATTTTCAATGCAACTCACCATGTATTACTAGAAGCTGGCTGCTCTGTTTGTCAGAACAAACTGCTACAGATTGAAGTGACCATTTCCTAGATTAAGATTTGTTTCAGGGACAGGAAAACATATATTTGAATAACGATAGCAAACATTTCCTGTGTCTATAATGAATTACCCACATCAGCATTACAGCGTTTGTCACTGCCATTACATCATAACACTAGTACATGAGCATTACACTCTTATTACAGCATTACCAGCCCTTTGTACGACACAGGGACTGCTCTGCCTTGTAATCATATGAACGACCCCCTCGCTGGTATTGGTCTACTGCTAACATATTCACAGTGACTTTAAACACCATTGGTGAGTGAGGAGCGAAAAGGCGTGCCCACCTGCATCTTTCTCATTAATATTAATGAGCTCGGGCGGAGGGCGGCGTTTAATTTTAAATGCCTTGAATGAAGCCTGACGGTATATAAACAAGCAGCATGTTACTTTAATGTTATCCAAAGTGAGACTGTACGGCCTGGCTGAGCTACGTTGTCTGAGCAGACGTGAGCGCATATAGCTGTGTGTGTGTGTTTGGTTACCAGCCGTCATCACAGTTTTTTTTTTTTTGTGGTGTAGCTTGAAATTTATTACTGCAAAGGCTGGCATAGAAATGGCATCAATAGCAGCGGCGCATGAGCCAGGTATAAGCCCGGGCTCCATACCGCTGGCTGACGCTTTAGTCCCCGCGAGTATATTCGCTCCCGACCGGGTAGGATGCGGGGACGACACGGGAGACGAGTGTTTCGACGACGGGGACTTGATGAATGGCGAGCCCGAGGACCGCGGGGTTGACTTCACCAACAAGGTAAAAAGCTAGGCCCTGGGTGTTATGGCGCTGTGAAGCTAACGCTGGCTAACGTTAGCCGCTCCGGGGAATGAATGAATGAAACAAACGCCACGTTTACTGGACGTTGCTATGTAATTACCAAACACTTGTATGCTGCTCCACACTATAGCCACCGAGTGCACTTAGCAGCAAATATTACATACGCCTGACTTTTCCGGGAGGCGAGTTGTGCAGCTTTTGCTGACGTTAAATAAAATAGCTATTGTGGCTAACGCTAGCCCCCCAGCTGACGCTTTAGCGCGTAACCTAACCTAACGTTAACCCGACGTTGTCACAGTTGACTATCAGCAGGAGCACATTGCGCCATATGCTACCAGAGCGCGTCTCCAGCTCACTATATCTCACGATAATGCGGCTGTCAGAAGCAAGGCAGAGCAACAAGGGCGCCTCTGTTGTCAAACAAACCATAAAAAAAACGCTGACTTGACAGCAAGTGATGGACGGTGACTGATGAAAACACACGGAAACGAGACAATGTAGACAGGTCAGCCCGCTTGAACCGCTGCCAAGCGACGGTGCGTGCGAGCTAATGGATAGAAAATAGTGTACAGGGGTACAAGTGCTTTGATACTTTGGAAAAGTTGCCCTCAGGTGTGTGAAGTGAGTTTGAAAATGGTGTGACAATCAGGCCTGTGTCAGGAAGGGTCAGGTTACACGTTACGGTGCTATTACAGTCCTCTTAAACAGGTTGCGCAGGGTTGCATCAGGGAAGCAGTCCTTTGTTCACCTTTGGCTCCTCTGGTCAATTTAACTGGTTTGTGTCAGCCTCTGATAAGCTGTCTGGTTTACTTTAGTTTACATCTGTAGATATTTTTCATGTGACATCACACTGCATCACACCTGCCTACTGTACACATATTATCTTTATAATATAAGTTATTATTATTATTATTATTTATACTTCTTGGCCTGCAGTACTTGGCCTGCTCTCGTCTAAACACCGTTGCCTATAAAGTTGGAAGGAAATATTTTTTACACCTTCTCATGAAATGATCTGTTCTTGATAAAGTGTAGTCTATATTCTCAAAACGTTATTGATCAATCTCTACCGAACATATCACAGTGAAAATTAAACCACAATTAACTTTTATGTGTATAACACATGAAAACAAAACTATTCCAACTTTATGGGCTACAGTGTATTGTCTTTATACTAATTCAATATACTTTATTGTCATGCACCAATATTAACATGAAGTCTAAATGGTTTTCTTAATTGTAACTATAATCTAATGATAGTTAGTTATATGTATAATCTTAGTGTGATAAATCAGACATGTGGTTACACCACCAGCCGTCTTTACAGTTACACTGAATGAAGTGCAATGCTTCTGGTCGTATTTTATTGCAAACGTTCAGTTTTACCGTGGCACTGATGCATGGCATAATGGAGATGTTTCTGTCAGCAGGGATTGTGTTCACATGTAATCTTGAGGTGTTCTGTGGGAAGAGAGACAGCTGTGTTTGTGGGTTTGGGGAGCAGACTTTGAACTTACCATTTGCCCGTTACCTTCTACTGTTGCTTACATTTTGAATGTGACAGTTGTCTGAACCCAAGCGATGCTTACTCCGAAGTCCAGTTACTATCTCTCCTTAAAGGTATCACACATTGGTGCAATCACCACCAACTTGTGGACAGTTAATGACTCACTGGTGGTGACCCATTGGAAAATGTCTTGATCTTATGCATCTGTTATAGAACAACCATTAAGCCAGCACAACTCCCAACACATTTATCTCCTGTGTTTCTTTTTGCGCCCCCTGCATGTCAAACCCAACAGCTGGCACTTATTAGCCCAAATGGAGAGCAGTATGACTCGTTGCTTCGCCAGCTACGGGACAGGATGGAAGAGGGATGTGGAGAGACCATCTATGTGGTTGGAATGGGCTCAGGTGAGAAAAAAAATGAAAATGCAGTTCCTATGCCGTGGTTACACATTTTAAGTGTTTTTAGACTGGACCCTTTTCCCTGATTTTTAAGTCAATATCTGCCCAGATAAACAAATCATATCTTGTTAAACTGTGTACTTACCTCTTGTTCTTCGCCCTCCTCCATCTCTCTGCTGTAGATGGTAGCGACTGGGGTCTGGATGAGAAGGATATGGAAGCCTCGGTGGCCACGGTGTGCTCGATGTGTGAGCAACTGGATGCTGACCTTATTACCCTCCGGGAGCGCAGTGAGGCTGCTGGCATGGTACGCGACTATCTGATCCGCCGACGCGTGGGTGAGCTGGACTTCTTGGAGGTCAGGTGAGTTGTCAGAGAAATCAATAAAGAGGGGTCATGGCTACTATCCAGTAACAGATCCCACTCACAAAAAACTATGCCAACGATGACATTTGTTTTCCACTACATTTACTACGAGACATGTCAGAAAGCTGTGCCTTTGTTCACAGTTTTTGTGATATTTTGGTACCTCTTCTAACACTCAGGGTTGCAGTAGTGGGTAATGTGGATGCCGGCAAAAGTACTCTGCTGGGAGTGTTGACGCACGGAGAGCTGGACAATGGCAGGGGCTTTGCCCGCCAGAAGCTCTTCAGGCACAAGCACGAGATGGAGAGCGGCAGAACCAGCAGTGTGGGCAACGACATCCTGGGGTTTGACCAAGAGGGACAGGTGAGGGGTAGAGCAGAGAAGGCTACTAGTCGGCATGCTTTAGAGAGATGGGGAGTGTGCAAGTAGCATACAGCACACGGCACTGACGGGATGTTCTTAATGTGAAGCAAGACATAAAAGCAGAGACGATATGAATCCTCTGTCTGCTCCCAAGGTGGTGAACAAACCAGATAGTCATGGAGGGAGCCTGGACTGGACCAAAATCTGTGAGAAGTCCTCAAAGGTCATTACCTTCATAGACCTGGCTGGCCATGAGAAATACCTCAAGACCACTGTGTTTGGGATGACTGGACACCTGCCAGACTTCTGCATGCTCATGGTCAGAAATTGGTATTACATCAATAAAAAAAACATATTATATTATATATAAAACTCAGTTTTCCTTGTTTATTTTATTCAGATATAAATCATTTACTTCCCCTTTCTCTGCCACGGCAGGTGGGCAGTAATGCAGGTATTGTAGGGATGACCAAAGAGCACCTGGGCCTTGCCTTAGCGCTGAATGTACCCGTGTTTGTAGTAGTGACCAAGATAGACATGTGTCCAGCCAACATCCTGCAAGGTCAGTCCTCTGGATTCTCTTTTACAACTCCTTCAACTGTAATACAATGGAACAATAGGAAGAGCTAAGTCAGTATACGTAAAGGTTTCCTTGCTCAATAAGCTGTTAATGTCTCAGAGTTGCACAACGTGTTGATGTGCTATAGTTCCTGTGGTCTTTGCTCCCAACAGAGACACTGAAGCTGCTCCAGAGGTTACTGAAGTCCCCCGGCTGTAGGAAGATCCCTGTCCTGGTACAGAACAAGGACGACGTCATAGTCACAGCTTCAAACTTCAGTTCAGAGAGGTACCGAGTCCGTCTCAGCAAGATTCAGAGTAGGAGTAAAAATGCTCCTTTGTAATCTGTGTTTGTGTTGTGTCCCTACAGGATGTGTCCCATCTTTCAGATCTCCAATGTGACCGGAGAGAACATGGACCTGCTCAAGATGTTCCTCAACCTGCTCTCCTCCAGGACCTCCTACAGAGACGACCAGCCCGCTGAGTTTCAGATAGACGACACCTACTCTGTGCCGGTACTCTCACAGTAACAAATTATCACGACCAAATGTATTTTACCGAGGTCCATACCTCACACATCATACGGAACAGTGCCTTCCATAATGCTATCTAAACCACCAGTTGTGTTGTGTTTATGTCTCAGGGAGTGGGAACAGTAGTATCGGGAACTACTTTACGTGGACTCATACGTCTGAATGACACGATGCTACTAGGGCCGGACCCGTTGGGCAGCTTCATTTCTATTGCTGTCAAATCAATCCACCGCAAGAGAATGCCTGTGAAGGAGGTCAGAGGTGGCCAGACTGCCTCATTTGCTCTCAAGAAGGTAGGAGGAGAAAATCTGTCATGATGAATTCATTAACAGGCTTACGTGTATGGCTATCTGCCTTGTTTCTTCCAGCATTTGTATCACGCTCTATTACTCATATGTTGGATCTTTAATAATGATCCAGAGAAATTACAGTACAACAGCGTAACATTTCTTTTTCTGTCTGTCCTCCGTCCCTCCTATCTCTTTGTAAAGATCAAGCGTTCATCCATAAGGAAAGGCATGGTGATGGTTTCTCCGAGGCTGTGCCCACAGGCCACTTGGGAGTTTGAGGCTGAGATTCTGGTACTGCATCATCCCACTACGATATCTCCCAGATACCAGGCCATGGGTATGTACAGTGCCACAAAAAAGTGCATGCACTGTAGTAGTTTTATCGTGTGTTGCTTGTTTACAGTGATGAACCTTGTTCCCTTGTCTTGCTCTTTCTCTAACAACCGCCTTTCTGTCCTCACCCACCACTCAGTTCACTGTGGCAGTATACGGCAGACAGCCACCATTCTGTCTATGAACAGAGACTGCTTACGTACGGGGGACAAGGCTTCAGTCCACTTCCGCTTCATCAAAACCCCCGAGTACCTGCACTGCGACCAGAGGCTGGTGTTCAGGGAGGGACGCACCAAGGCCGTGGGTACTATCACCAAGGTAATAAAGCCGACTGCTGCCTACACTGGGATAGCTAACACAGTGTGTGGTTGGGGGCACAGTACTGTCCATATCAAAAGTTAATACGTATTACTAGCATAAATTCATGTTACACTGTGATTTTTAATGCAGCACCTAAAACACCGACTCATTTCTTTCAGCTGCTGCAATCCACCAATAATTTGCCATCAAACTCCAAACCTCCACAAATCAAAATGCAGTCGACGAAGAAGGCGCCACTCCGAAAAGAGGACGGCACCACAGCAGCCGGCGACGATGTAGCAACGATAGCACAGCCCGCAGGCCCAAACGTGACGCAACCGGTGAGACACAACTCAATAAAAATGTCACTACTTTTGATGTGCTGTGCAGTGTGGTGGTGATTCTGTGGTCCTTTTGTATTTCCTGCCTCTCTTCCTGTGTACTTGCCCTAACATAGCTGCTCTTTTCTAACTCGTTAATGCCTCTCTGTCCTCCACCCTTTTGTTTCCTCTGTTTACTAAACCACCCATCATATTTCATCCTGAACCTAAATTGTGTCATGGCAAACCACTCCTTCATGCTCTCTCCCTCTACTTTGCTTGCGTGGCTGGCTTCCTAAGGGAGAGGGAGATGAAGACCCTCAAATAAAAGAGGGCAACAAAGAGAACAAGGTAAAAATGGGTTCATTCAAAATAAACAAGTACAGTGGAGAACCTGGACCTGAGGGGAGAATGTTTGAGTTCCTAGCCAGTAGTCTTGTTTCTTCATACATTTGAGTAAATGTTTTCTGGTTATACTCGTTTTACAGTTTCCTAACAACACTGCTTGCAATATTAAATACTATATTAAATACTGCAGATATACACAAGAATTTGGAGGTACCTGATTGTTTTTCGTTCACTCTTCCTTGCAGCCAAAGTCTGGAGGAGGTGGAAGGAGAAGGGGTGGCCAGAGGCACAAAGGAAAAGGCCAGAACAGCAGCACCAACTCCACAGCAGCTCCTTCCGCATCAGGAATAGGAGGCTGCTGAACTGCCCTCGTCTCCTGTAACCACCCCCCTCTCTGCTATCACTCCACCAAGTGTCTTCATTCCACAAAGTCATGAAGGAAACAAATGTTTGGACATTCCTCACTCTTATTACACCTCGCCTTTTTACACCAGGTCTTACAGTTTTAGTACAGTTTTTTTTTTGTTTTTTTAAAATGGAAGGATAAAGGAGTATGTCCCAAACCAAAAGGCATACACCCTTAATGCATTAATGTCAGCTGCCTTCATCAGTCTGAATGGTTTAGGTGGTGGAAAGCAGCTTGGTTTCTGATGTTAGCCTCACTCAGGATGATGATTTTATCCATATTTTACATGTCTAAGCTACAATTCAGTCCTCTGGCTCGATGTCAGTGGTGGAGGGGGAGGCTAAACCCAAAACAAGAGACCAGTACCAATATGAGCAGCTATAAATGGAACTTCCCCCATGCATTCCCTGTGTATTTGCAATGAAAAACATTTACTATTTATACTGCATATGTAAATTAGCTGTTAGCTGTGCTCCGATTGGAAAGATGCCATTGTATAAAATGTATGCAAATCATAAATGAATGTAGCAGAGGGCACATAGTGATTTCAAATTCTAGATATATGGAAAATATAAGCGGTTACATTTTATAATTGTCAGTTATTTATTTGGCATACATGCAGAACGTTCACTCTTGGATGGTCTTTCAATCTACTCTTCACTTGCAGTCTTAGATTCAGTAGTATCTATAACGCTTCCACTGTCAGTCAGTCATAGTCTAAACCTTATACCAATAGTGTTAGTACAAAAACAAATACAGCACATAATCTTGTCACTCCAACAATTGCTCATGATTATAAGACATGCAGTACTTGCAGTGCTACTTGTAACTCTAGTACCCCATGCGTTATGGCCTGTCGCTGTTAACATGTTGTGACATTTTAAAAACACACTTTGCCTCTAAAAAACTGACCATTAATAAACAAGCTTTACTGAACTTTTCAACAGTGCCTCTTTTCATGTCAAATATTTCTCACTGCATATTAAAAAGTATCAATACTGTGTCATTTATTTGTTTGAAAAAAAAAAAATATTTGGACGGGTTTTCTGTATTATCTTTCATTCAATATACTATAACTCATTTAAGCAGAGGAGTGTTGTGTAGTCTCAGTCTTACTGGTTCCAGGTATTACAGGTGATAAGTGGCAACTATTTACACCGGCTACAATAGCTGCAATCATAGAAAATAATTGATTGTGTTTACTCCACATAGGAAAGTTATGGTTACCAAGAGAAGTCTAAAAACTTCTGAACTAAAATTACATGATGATTTCAAGCTCCACACCTGCAAGATGTAATTATCTTGGCAGGAATCACAAGAACAAAATCTTTGCATGAACAAAGTTTCCAAAAACCTCCCTGCTGAAAATGTAACAGGGGAACACGAGCTTCTATAAAAATTCTTGTGCATCACACATTTCTCAAAGTAATTAAAGTTCTGTCAGCACATCAAACTTAAGTCCCCACTTACAAACTACCAACGGTTCTAACAGAGGAAATAAAGGGAGATTTTGCAGTTTTCTAACGTTATTTGCAGGTTTAAGTTAGAACCAAAGGCCAGCTCAGAAATCAGAATGTCAACTCAGAATGATGAAGTTCTATGCTTAAACTTGCAAGGGCACATTTAGTCACAAGTGACAGTTTACTTTATATACAAAAACACATTACAAATGATATGTAACATTTATTTACTGTAGATTGTAACACAAAAAAGTATTTATCTGCTCCATTTACATTATGTCATACACGTGCAGACTGTTCACTACCACTATTAAGGTAGCACATATACCCATGATCTTGTATTACAATTTGAAAAGGCTTCACTTGGCATGTGCAACATTAGTGTTTAATGAAATATTTAGTGGATTCCATGATATTGAGGTAAATAGCATTCCTCTCAAAAATAATTTGTAACTTTACAGCTCCGTGTTTAGGAATGTTCTGTTTTGGTCTTATTTATATTCAGGAATTTACAGGGTAATGTGGAATTTAGGACCACATTAAATAAATGTGTTGTAGTTACAACGTGCTGCTGTATTTTACAGACACTCAGCCAAAGTGAGAGAACAGACTGTACTTCTCACTTCGTACTCAGCTACAAAAAGCTAAACGGCCTGAGCAGTGAGTACTGAAGAAATACTCATCGTTAGGACACAGGTAAAGACTCATCAGCCACAGGAGGGTTTGACTTTTATATATCGTTTTCATCATGTAGTATAACCTCCTACACTGGATCTGAATTAAAATAAAGTGTGCACCGCTGCATAGTCAGTGTGTTACCTTTAGTAGACAGCAGTCGGCCCACTCACAGTTTGGAGAAGGAGACAGAATTACAGACAGAAGTAGAGTAAAGCACTGCTGTGCACCGGGTGAGCAGAAAAACTGATTTTAGCCACATAAAAATCAATCAACGGCCTAAAAAATAAAAAATCTGTTTGAGTGAACACTACAGTGAGTATAGGTAACACACTGACTATGCATACACCTCATACAACCCCACTTGAGAAAAAAAAACAATTATTCCTTAAACAAATGTTTCAGCACATACGAACTGGCTGAACTATGATGACACAAGAGTCTCAGTAATTAGTTACCATTGTATGATGCTGAAAGGTGATGACACAGACAGGGCTCGGTGAAGTAGTCGCTGTAGCAGACGGCTGTGTCTAATTTCTGAATGACAGTCAGTAAGAAACGCGGGAGGAGACATCTAATATACACAGACACGCAGGACGGGACAGGATTCAGTGGTTTTTCCACTATGTGTTTAGCCATCAATGTCCCAGCTGAAGAGGTGATGTTTCACCAACATATCCTGCACTCCCTCTTTCAGAGGTCTCTGCTCCTTCTCCTGGGGGAAAAAAAGAAGAAATGTAGAAAACATAAAGATTATATCAATACTAAACCAGAAAGGATAGTTCCACTATATTAGATATCTGACCATACAACAATCAGCCGTTTTAAAAATAGCATTTTGTGACAGCCAATGCAAAAAAAACCTGACGTGCCTGAAGTCTGGCCAGAGGATTACAAACAGCCTACAGTCATAGAGACCACTGCATCTACTGAAGGGCTGATAAATGGTGATAAACATGCTTAAAGGCAGTCAAAAGCACTGAATGGTCATGAGCAACTCAAGCAAGGCGACGCTATGAGGTTTACCTCACTTTCAAATGATCAAATATAAACAAGGTAAGCGAGTTTGGGTGGGGAAGACGAATAGTGAGCGAGTTGATTTGTGTAACAAGATAGAAATCTTAAATCATCAGAGAAGTAAACTACTAACTAACGACTACACGGAATCATCTACAGTCTCATATGTGACGAGTTACCTAGAGATCCCAACTAAAAAGGTGATGCTGAATCAGCACATCCATAGCTTCTGCTTTCAGAATAGTGGATTTCTGAAACAGGATGAAGTCATAAAGTTTTACCCCCTCAATACTAACTGTTGTCTTTGAATAGTACGACCTATATAAGAGACTTAAACTAATCTCTTTGGCTTACCTCTTTCTTGTCAGGGAGCTCACAGTCTTGGGAGAGGCTGAAGGCAAACTTTGACAGGACCCTGAGGAGAAAGCAGTAGACTGGTCATTATTTGTTTGATTGATTTTACATTTATTACTTATTTATTTTTAATTGACATTCTTGATTACTGACTACTGGGTGGATAAAATACAGTATAGTAAAGCCAGACTCAGGAATATAATACTGAGTTTGAAAGCAGTTTGTCCTATTTAAGTTAAGTGTTTTTTACCTGAGTTCACACTTGATCTGCACCCATCCTGGACTGCGAAGGAATGACCATGGGTGATACCATTTTTCTACAGCAGCCATGCTGGAGCACAACACCTCCAACCATAGGTGCAGCACCTGCTCGCTGTTGGGGGGGTGGAACGCACGTTAAGTAACCACAAAGAGTGACTCTGATTATTTCAGTTTCAAATTCATCTTAAAAACTCACTTTAGACCAACGCAGACAAGAGACCTAAACTTGATGTCCATCTGAGCATGTGCCGTGTCGTGGCTCATGTTGACTGACTGCACCGCCTGGGAAAAGCAGACAGAGGGCGCTCATCAACTTCCTACTAACATTCATTCTACAGACTACTGTCAAGAAATATAATTAATGTCTGTATGATAATTGAGGATATTCGTAAAGCTTGAACAGTGAAAATATGTTGACGTTGTTTGTTTTTTTTACGCATTAATTAAATGCTTACTTACTCTGTAGAGCAACTCCTCCGGTGTTAGTACTTTCCCATCTTCGTCTAACCTGGTGAATACCAGAAGAGAACGAGTCATTACTTTAGAATTCCTGCATACACATTGTATGTGGATTTTGTTCGTCCTCTGCCAACACACACCTCACACTTAAACATTTAGGTTCTAAATGATGGTAAACATGTCAATTGCTTCACACCCTAATCCCTTTATTTATTTTTGCTCCAACAGATTACAATCCACCACACCCGTGTTAAATATTCATGTGATTCGAGAGTTTGACAAATCGGCTGAAAACACAAGGACGCTGTTTCACCTGTAGGTTTTACACAGCACCAGTCTGGAGTAGACAGAGTTGAAGTCTCTCTCTACCTCTCTGCTGGCAGCCTGGCAGAAAACCAGAAGACAAAGAATGATTAAATCTTATGGTGGATCTGAACAGCAGAGTGCCAATATAGTGCCATCTGGAATTACCTCTTCTATGAACAACCAAGGGTGACAAGGCCCTCCCAGTATAGATGGTTTCTTGAGACCGTGCTGAAATATGGCCTTTAGGGCAGGACACAGTGTGCCCCTGGCCAGGTCTGTCACTGCCTCCGTCACAGAGTCATCTCCTGCTAATGAATACTGGGCACAGACACAAGAGCACCAATCGCTGTTTAGGTTACTGTGAATTAATAATCAGGACCGGGAAACAAAGATAAAAACTGATAAATATTGCATGGGTTGAATATTCTGGAGGAACATCTGCTGGGTAAATTAAAATCAGCACAGCGACATGTATGCCTTATTAAGCAGATAGTGAACTGCTTCCATACCTCTTTGCTTCTTTCATCTAGGATCTCCACAAACTTTGCTGGAAACCAACCTGTCAACAGAGAGCCACATCATTTATGTTAGGAGAAATTAGGTATCCAGATGTCAACAGTGGGTGCAGATACATGAGAAGAGTACACACCTCTAAGGCCATTGAGCTCGCCAACCCAACAGTGTTCATCTTTCTGTGAGATGATCTAAAAAGGAAACATAGAGGGACACATTTAGAGGTAAGCAGAGAGTGCGTAGATGCTTGGAAGGAATAAGAATCAGTGTTTTGTTTGGGTGCATCTCTGTGTTTGTACTCACGGTGATGATGTCATTCTTCCTGAAGCCCAGTTCGTCGTCATCGTGTCGCTCAAAGTCCAGCAAAGCCTTGGCCCGTCTCCGTCGGTTACGAGACACCACAAGAAAGTTTTCGTGATCTCGCTGGTGGCTCTCCATGGAGTAGTCAGGAGTCAGGTCCTACAGAGACAAGACAGAATAAGTCAGGCCAAAATGCAGTCAGTGTGAATAGTGGTATCTATAATGAATACTGCTATTTGACATTGCTATTTTCACGCATAAACGTCTTCATAAAGCTACAGGTGATGTCACAGAGACTGTGTCCATCCATAATTAGATATTCTATGGCGTGAACTCACAGTACTGGAGTGACGTGGGTCCAGACAGTGGAAGTGATCTGCGGTGCGGGCTATGGCCTCTCTCAAAGCTGCCACGAGCTCTGTCTGCTTAATGTTCTTGGATTTCAAGGCATCTGCCTCATCTTCCCCAAACAGCAGAGAGCTCAAAGTGGACTTCCTACGCAGGGACTGTCTCCTCACCACCTGAACATACACAATGCAAAATAATTTATTTTTAGCCTATTTTTGAATTAAAAGAAGAAAAAAAGAAAACAGAGGAAGAATGGACGCACTTTTCAAAGACAACAACGACTGACCTTGTTGAGATTGGTGTTGAGTGTTGCGTTGTTTCCATTGTTGAGCTGCGTCTGCTCATTTAGGATGTAGGCTAGGTGCTTGTGTCTGTGGGCTTCCAGTGTTTCCTGGGAAAGCGCCCCTGCTAGCCTCATAGCCTCTCCAAGAACTGCAGGCCCGTCTCTCAGCTGGCTTGGCAAGTCTGACAGAGTATTAAAAATAGACGCAGAGTTCTCTGACGATACGAGCTCCTCCTCCTGCGGTCGGGAAGCAAATCATAAGAAGAATGAAAAACTCATACAAACACATTTGCAGGAGTAGCCAGTGAATAGTTGGTGTAAGGTGATAGTAGTGGTCTGTTGGTATTAGTTGCTGTAACTTTCATTGTCGTCTTCTCTATAGATAACTGGAAAGAGTGAGTGAACACAATAATTACAGCATCTGAGTAGTGCAAGTACCTTGATCTTGAGCATGCCCAGTGTGACCTGGAAGAGAACTAATGAGCCCTGGTAGAAGAGCAGGTCCCAGATCCTCAGGAGCAGACGGATGTCCACAACACTGGCAAACGATGTCAGGAACCAATGCAGGGTGATCAGCGATAACTCTGGATGCATTAAAGGAGGGGATTACATACAGTTTATACTCATTCGACAAACATTGATTCAGAATCTCTGTAGAAACCTTGTTCATTAAAACGCTCATGTTGCTTTCTTCGTCCCCATGCACCACTTTCTCACCCTTACCTATGTCATGCTCCTGCAGCAATCGGTCAAGAGCTGGCAGGTACTGAACAATGAGCTGGCGGAGAACCCTCTGGTCTGTTTGGACACCCAGCAGAGTGGAGGAGAAGTAGGAAGGAGGAAGGAGGTCTTCAATCAGGGCACACATCATCCATAGCACATCCTCCTCCTCGAGAAAGAGCAGCAGGCAGGAAACCACCTGAGGGGAATGAAGACAGGGGGGTGGAGAAGAGACAATGTAAAAGAAGCAGTGAAAGGTGCTACGAGTGTGAGTACATTTATGTGTGTGTCGATTCAGCTGGCTGATGTCGTGTAGTTGTTTGGTGGTGCTTGCATATGTTCTCACCATGCCAGTGCCCTGACAGTACCCAATATCTGGGTAGAGCCAGGCCAGGCCCCTTAGTATCCGTCTCAGCCGCGGCACGCCGACACTGGTCAGACTACTGAAACACGCGTTGGTTGGCATAGTCCGTAACAAGTCCTTCTCAATCTGAGGGACAGAGGTTAACAACACATCGCACTATGATTACAAAGAGCAGCAGGAGACAATGGGACTGTGTTTGTTTACAGGTACGGTAACAAGGGATTTTACCTGTTTAGCTGTAGTCGTGTCATCATTGGAACTGTTCTTGATGATTTCTCTGTAAGAGATCTCAGAGGTCCTCTTCTTCTGCAGTGCTCCAGACAGACGCATCCAAAGCTAACAGACAAAACATCTCGTTTTGAAACTTGTTTTGTGACTTTGGAGAGAACTCATACAAGCAAATAGTCAAAGGCAACTGTGGCACATTAGTCTGAGCTGAACTGAATGAATGAATCTCTTTTAGCCCAATGATACACACAGTTCTCCAGTCTACTTACCTGTGGCCTCATGCTGTGAGGTATGCCACCTAGCACCAGGGAGCGCAGGCGCTCCGAGCGCGGAAGGACGGAATCAATGAGCTCCCAGGTTAGGTCACCCACTGTGTGGTTGTGGGTGAACTCCAGGTGGGCTTGCCAGCGCAATCGCTGCTGGGGGTCTTCGCGCTGGGGTGAGCCTTCAGTGCCCAGCCAGGACCTGGTCTTCCCACCGTCTGAGCGAGGAGAGTGTAATATATCAGCTGTTATTGGCGCTTGTGTTCTTTGTGGCCATAATGCTAATTTAAGTGAACACAGAGCCACCTCTTCAAATGAGGAGGCTAGAAAACAATAGTACTGTAATCAGGCAAGATATGGACAGAACAGAATGTGGAATGTGGATAAGAGATAAGTGTTTAAATAACAAAGCCAAAAATAGAACTCCCTTATGGGAGACATACACTGTATTACTAGCAGTTGACCAACAATAAACCTGCCAAAAGAAAATATACTGCTGCTGGGAAACAGCAATATTGGATACTTTTACTACAGAAGACAGCCTACTGAATGACACTTTGAATGAAAAACATTTAAAGTGGTATCCATCAGCAAGACAACACAACCCAAATAATGAAAGAGCAACTCAGTTAGTTGCAGTCACAACTCAATTTGTGGACATAATGTAGCCACTGTGCCCAGATATGAAGTTTTCACCAAAACTGAGTGAGAAAAATGGAGTGAGGACAGAAGAAATGTGTGTGTGGGGACATGTAAGTGAAGATATTACCTTCAGTGTCCACTTTAAAGCCAAACTCATCATACTGGAGTTCAGGCTGTTCTGAGGAGTCTTTCTGAAAAATAATAAAATGCATTTCATTGGCAGAAGGAGACTGAAAGAAAGAGCCAGTTAAACACAGCCACAGTAGCTCTTTTGAGCATTTTTTACACTAAGAGTCACATGAGGACATATTGTTGTTTGGTATGCGTCATAGCTTCTTTGTTTCTGCATTTTTTGTTTTGGTTATTTAGATTTGACATGATTAATATTCTTTCCGCGTTTCTCCAGACTTTCACATAAACAATGTATGAAGTCACATGCTTACTTGATGGTACTTAGCCAAGATGTCCTGGGGCCACATGCTTGGGGTGAGAGCAGAGAAAGGCCCACCAGGGGCTGGTGTGTAGGTACCTAAAACAAAGACAGATTCATATATTGGAAGAACTAGTACTTTGACATAAAATAAGATACATATTATAAAATATAAAAGGGAATTTTCAGAATAAAGTAGAAACCACAAATGAGATATTTTCATATATAACAGATCCAAATATTTCCAAGGAACAACTAAGGGATTTATTCAAGTGATGACATTTAATACATTTAATCAAATATTTTAGTTATATTGCATTATTTCAGAAATCCCATGTCAGTATTTGTAGACATGAATCTCTATTCAAAACGAGAGCTATTTACATTTATGTTGAAAATCAAATCCATACAAATCTTTACCTGACATTTTGGTGATAGTAGACTGAAAGACTTCTACATACAAATACAGCAGTCACTCTGGGAAAAGGAGATCAGCAGATCGCACCCGCTCTGCAGGAAGGACAAACAGAGGAAGATAAATGGTTGGTGGGTGGTTCAATGCCAGGATCTTCTAACAGCAAGAAGAAATGTCCTCGAGGAAGATCCTGCACCCTAAAGTGTTTAAGATGCGTGAATGAGAGACATTCTGTAGCACCATTCTTGGGATATCAGTTCTTTATGAGCGTAATTAAGACCATTATTTTGTCCCTCATCTACTTTTGATACCATCAACTTCAAATTATTACAGTGCATTTTCTCCAAATAGGCCTCCTTGTTGTAAACCACTGTTGCAAGTAAAACGATGCAAGTACCTTAACAGCGAAGAAATATAATCCAACAATCCTCTAACAAGCACCGCTCCTTCTTCAAGCATTAGTAAAGAAAGTATGTCAGAGATTCACACAAATACAGTAAGTGAGAAAGGAAGAGATACTGACAGAGAGAAAGAGGCTCATTGTCTTCTCATGGCACATGACTGCTGCACTTACCAGAGGCTAATTACTTCATTTTATCTTGTGTGTGTGTGTGTGCATGCTCTATTTTAACAGTGCAGATCCTGGGGCAGAATTAAACATCTTTGAGAACATTCAAGTAATAATTCATCAGTTTCTTCATTGTTTACTTTTTCATTTCTTTCATTTACTTTTTCCTTTCTTTTCTTTAAGCTTTCATCTCATTCAACTAAACTGTACAATAAACCTGTGAGAGGTACATAGGTGGCCAATAGGAAATAAATGATGTTCTACACTGCTATTTGGACTATTTGGTGTGCTCTTGTACGATATGCATGCTTCTAGAAGTTAAATAATGAAAATAAAAAAGTAACCAATTACACCACTTCAGAAACAATCACTGTAATCTTTTCTCATGGTGGCAACAGCCATCCAGGTCAGACGGTGGCAACTTGAGCTCTGGTTATGCCACATATAAAAGCACTATCTCAAGTGCACCGGTAAACCAACACTTGTAGAATGCCTGAAACGATTGACCAGCCCAACTGGTTTATACTCTCTTCCTTCTGTATTCATTTATCTGCAAAAGTTCAGCTGATATGGCACCTGCAGAGTTTTAGAAAACGTTTGTCTTTGGCTTATAGGCTGTTATCTTGAATGGCCATTTAATTGAATAAAATTGTAGCATTATTTAACATGTGCTGCTTGAACATGTGTTAAAGCAAGACAGAGCCAAAGAACACAGATCCAAAATGCCCACAACAAATGTGCTGCACGCTGTCAAAAACACAAAACAATAAACAACCCTCTGATTATGGGAAATCATTACTAATGATCTGAATATGATCCAATGCTTGTTCATCAGTTGGGGGGGGGTGTTGGTTGTTTAGAACATCATGAAATGCTTTGATGTTCATACTAAAACCATCCTGAGACAGGACACTATTTGGCTTGTAAGCGCTGATGAACCACTTACAAAACGTACACAGACGGACACAAAATAGTACAACAACCATAACCTGCAAATGAAGCTCTCCAGCACACTAACAACCTGCCAGGATGATTCATTCCAGCAGCAGGCTTGCGGAATCTGAAGAGGGATTTAGGACTTAAGAGAGATGAGAAATCAATTTGAGGTTTGGAAGATGGCCAAGTACTTTCAAGCTAGTGCGTGTGTAGCTCATGGGAGCACTGGGATTTTGGAGCTTCTCCCTTACAAGAACACTGACAGTTTAATCACCTGCCAAGAAAACCAACACGACTGAAGCCTTCTTGCAAACTGTTGCATTTATTGACAATCTAATTGCAAAATTCTGCTGCAGAAGGACGTAAAAGTTAGACTTTAAAGGATGGGCTGATAATAAAAATGCAGGACAACTACTTACTTACTACTACTAATTATAATACTGCTGGAAAGCAGTTTGTGGGTATCAGCTGTTACCGTTGGTTAAAGTAAAGTAGGTGAATATCATCAACAACTTGATATGTCAGGTACAGTACAGACTTCGACCATTATTGGCACACACTGGGTACCACAGAGATCATATTTGGTATATGTTAGTGATATGATACAAGAAAGACATGTTTTTTTTGTGTCATTATATTTATTATATAATTTAAATATTACATAATTTACCTAAATAATAATTAATAGTTCAACTGTAAATTAAACTCTCTCAGTTTACCAGGTTTGTTTATAATGTTTGTTTGTTTTTTTATCAGTTGGGCTCAGTTCAATAGGAATATATACACATATGCACATAAGTAAACTCCCCTATCATCACCACATTTACTCAAAGCCATAATGCAGTCCTACCCATTGATTTACAACATTCCCTACATTGGCCAAGCACAAGGAGAGACATTGAAGGGAGAGCAACCACAGTTTACACGGCATAATCTCACAGTATACACCGTCCTCAATCTTAATACAGAAAAAGAGCTGAGCTATGACATTTAAAACAGCAAGGAAAAGTCAAATAGCCACTGGCACAGAGCAGAACTGAGTTGGGGGTTACAGTAGAAACCTGTCTATTGAGAAAAATCTAACTCCATTCACAACAGTCAGTGTCGTAACTTGTATAAAAGTATATTATCCGATAATATAATCTCGTTAATCATCATCATGCACTACCAAGGATGAAATACCACAAAGAAAGGACGTCTTTTACTCTGAACACAAGAAGATCCATTAATGAGGTGTGGCCCACCTTACCTGTGTTTGCACACATGGGTCAACACCCTTTTGCAAGTAAAACAAAGAGTAACATCCTGCTGCACAGATAGAGCAAATGTGTGTGTGTGTGTGTGGTGTGTGTGTGTGTGTGTGTGTGTGTGTGTGTGCGCGCATGGCAAAACCCTTCCTCTTACTAAACTGTGGAGAAAGGCCTTATAGTTACCTTGATAATTCAGTTTGTGTTGGCTGGCCCCAGCAGACACGCTACCCCCCCTGCCCCCTCCCCTCCACACCCGCTTCCCTAACACGTCCTCCAGTTGTTCCTCACGGCAACCACAACAATAGTGACTCATGCTCTCCTCTTGTGAACACACCCACCTACACAGCCATGTATGTCATACAACTACGGCCTTATGCCCCGTTAGCTCTGACTGAATAATGATAGACAGTCCTTCATTCACTCTTTGGCAGACTGTGTCTTTCCATTTCCCTCTGTTTCACAAACACACACACAGCCATGCATCATATCAATCCATTCACGCTCTGAGAGGGATGTGCCACTGTGGTATGGTAGCAGGAATGTCACTTCCTCAAGATACTGGGAAACTGGAAAACCCCTCCTAATCCACAGCTTTCCAGGGAGTTTAGAGACAGAAACACCATTCTGCAGGGGAAATCAGCTTTACAGCAGCTTGCAGCTTTTGACAATTATAGTTCTACAGGACCAAAGCTTAGCAACAAATAAATCATCTAGATTTGGTGTGCGTGTTTAGAGAACACAGGACATCGCTTTGCATTTTTAAAAAAAATGTATACCATAATTATAGTGTTTTATATACATATGATGCAGAATTGAACCGCTATGGAGGCGTCACTGTTTAACGAGTCTCAGTGAGATGATATGCTGAAAGGCAAACGTAATCTACGTTGTTTATGAAGCACAACATACATCAAAGTGCGTGCACATCGCGTGACGATTCATTAATAGCCAAATTACGATTACGTCAAACCCCCCAGCTGACGTCAGCCCCGGTCAAAATACTTCACTTTCAATGGCAATGGTTACATTTACATTTATTTCACAAAGCCGCCACACATAACGCGCGTGTAGTGCATCAACACCGCGTGCCTACGAGCTGATAAAACTGCCAACATCTGTCTACAGACCTGTGTGATGTGTTCATGAGTTGTCAGCTGTTAGCTACACATGCTACCTCTCGCTTAAAGCTAACAGTTACATCCAGCGGCGGACGTAGCCCGCTCGCACGTCTTACCGTGACATTACTCTACAGAGAGCACAAGGTTGTGGTTTGTAGCGGAGCTGTCTTCTGTCGTTGGAAACGGGAATGCACCATACGCTATGTCATCTTTCGCCTCGTATTTGTGATTTCCCTGTGTTGTGCACCTGCTAGCGACGGGTAACTCCGATGTATCCTTACACCTTTTTAAAAGGTTTTCAATTTCGAGCTAGCCACCACAAGAAGTAGTTCCCAGATCCCGGAACTACACTCCTCACTCTAAATATCCTTCCGCCAGGGGAATAGATGACGTAGGCACACGACGCTTGTTTGTTCCATTCATTCATGAGTTTTCTCTTCCTTTTGCTCATTCATTTCACCACAAACATCGGCCAGTCACGACTCTGCAAGAGTAGTAACCGTGATGCCAAAAAACAGACACTACAGCACCTGGTCTGACTCCGTGCTAATGTTTTTTTTTTTTGGGGGGGGGTTATTTAGTATGACCCGTCTAATCTTTGGATCGTGCCTTTTAAACAGGATGTCTCTCCAGTGAAGTAACATTAAGAGAAAAGTATGAGCTTCGTGTTTTATCATTTTTAAGATTGTAATTGAAGGGAACATGCGCCAATACGGTTAAAATAATGATATGATTATTATATGGCATACAAATAAATAATGCCATACTTATTTGGCATTTATTTTTACATTAATGACAGCAGTTAGGTTGTAGCCCACTTGTCACCCCCTTAACTATTGTGAGACTGAATTTCCACTGATGGTTCATGGTAAAGCATAATGCTGTTACACCATTGCGCCACAAGATGTCTCTAGTGCAGTGAGTTAAAATTGGCACATTCATTATATAGCTCAGCCATTAAAAGTAAGACCTGCTGTATGTTCCCTTTATTACAGCCACAAGCATCCATCCTCCACATGTCGGCCAACCCACTCACCAACAAACACAGACCTGAGATCCAGCAGAACAAATACGCCTCAGGGGACAGGTCCCTGTTAGCCACTTTAGTTAGTGGATGTCACACTAAATGGGCATCAGAACCAAATGATCATCTAGAAAAACGAGATAATTCATGTGTGACAGGAGCTGGTGCTTCGATGCCAGGACTGAAAATTTTGCACAGTGAGAGACTGCGTTTTAAATTTTAATGCTCCAAAAGAAAATAGATTGTGTGTCTGTGAGTTTCGGTAGATAAAATTCATCTTGCATAGCGTCCTGACTGAGGTGCCAGTAATCCATTAAAATGCAAATCACTCCGTCTCTCTGTCTTTTTTTAACCCATTACACTTATATATACCTCAGTTCCAGTTTTCCCATAGGAAATCTCGATTTTTTTTCTCTTCTTTCATCCTTTTCTTCACTGACACATACATACAGTGAAAAGTTAGTATGTCCTCTCTCATTCACCTTCTTCTTTCACCTCCCCTCCTCCTGTTGTGCCCTGTGACACAACAGTATGACGTTCTTCTGTTGATTCTAACCCGCTTGCGTTGCTTGCTTGCTCAGTTTGCTGCACCATGCCAGAATGAGTCACATCATTAAAAATGCTGCAGCCTAAAGCCAACCTTGCCCACAGCTTGTTGGCCAAATATTCCTAATAGTGCATCCATCCCACATGTGATGTGGGTGTGGTTCAGTGCCTTTCTGCCACCTCTGCCCCACCTCCCCTAGTGCTCATCTGTCTGGCCATCTTCGTCATCGTTGAGAGAGTGACGGGCACTGTCAAGCAAGGCAAGGCTTGGATCTTACACTGCGGTTGCTATGACGTCAGACCAAGGCAGGGAGAGAGAGGCGGAGGGGGTAATGAAGAGACAGACAGAGATCGAGAAACAAGGAGGAGGGTGGGAGGACGTGGGGGAGGGAGTGAAGAGAGAGAAAAAAAAGCTGTGATAAGGGCAGTGTGAGTGAAGAAAATATAGGAAAACGAGCAAGAGATTCATCTGAGATGGTGTGTGGCTGAAGCACAAGAAGAGGGAATGATTGAGGGCAAGGATGAGGTGATAAATAAAGAGAAAGCAGTGAAGCACGGAGTGGAAAAGTAGAGGGGGAGAGAAAACGTAGGCTGAAAGAGGCTTTTTATTCTGATATATTTTGTTCTTATGTAGCAACAGAAACCTCACAGCCTCAGAGTATATGTGGGTGGGTTTTTTAGTCACCTCAAAAGCTTGCGTGCACACACTCATACAAGACCACATGCAAGTGTTATTGACAGGTTCATTGGATCAGATGAAAGAGGTTATTGATCCAGATGAATCAGCAGGTTACCATCACATAGCTGGGAGAAGAAGAGAAACAGAGAACCACTTGTTCACACTGACTCAATTTGCTGCATTCTTGCAGTTTTTCCTGAGGACAGAAGATAGCGCTGTTGCTTTACATCAGGCAGTATACAATTAACCATGTATGTGGGCCATATTTCAGTAGATTATGTTGTAAATGTACGTGTGTGTGTGTGTATTCCACACATACGTGCATGCGTGCAAGTGCGCATTGATGCATATGAAAATGGGCTTATGTGCTATCAGTGATGGTCATGTGTTTTCATTTATATGCATGTATGTATCTTTATTATGTCATATGCGTGTGCTATGTTTTTTTTTTTTTTTTCAGACTGCGTCTCTCTTACGTCTACATTTTCATTTTTTCATGTGGATGCGGTCACAACATGGGCTTATTTGAAACCACTGAGCCGGAACATGATTAAATCTATGTGTCTCCACTGTCATGTCAGAATGGATAGAGTACTCCTTAAACAACACAGAGCACACAGGTCCATGTAACCTGCATGATGGGGCCTCTGCCTTTGGGATAATTTACATCATTTATGCATAAAGGGCCAGGATAGACTGAGCCAGGCCTCTTGGGCTGGAACATGGGGCTTTAACGCAGCTGTTCCCCCGGTCTCAGAGGATCTCTCCTGTGATGAGGATTGAAGGTAAAGGGCAGGGGCTCTGAGGCTATGTGTTGCAATGGCAAGTGATTTCTCTTGGGCACTGTGAAGGGAGGGGCTGCTCTTTGTATCTACGGGTCTCTGTTTTAAATCTATTTTGTATGTGGATCGTGTACATCTTTGTGTACCAGTATTACCACATTCACATGAAGAAAATGTTGCATTTATTAATACGTGAGTTTATTGTTTTTGTTGTTTATCAATGCTGGGTCATGGGAAAGGCAAGAAGGAAAGGAAGAGTGACAGGAAAAAAAAACAGGACAGCGACAGGAGTCTCATGGGTATCATGACATCTTTAATGCACTTTTATACAAATCCTACGTTTTCTCTTTTCTCTGTCTGGCTTGTATGGAGGTCAAGTCATTTGGGAAATGATGCACTAAGCTGCCACTCGTACACACATCTACACACACTCACTCTGGGATTTGATGTGATGTAGAGGAGGTGAATGTGATGATGGACATAAAGGTTGAGAGGGGCCAGCAGAGTGAACATTGGAATGAAGGAGAGAGAAACATAAGAGTTGGATTTATGACATGCAGTGTATATATATATATATATATATATATATATATATATATATATATATATATATATATATAGGCTCTGTAATTCAAATCTTTTCTACCTTAATAAAGCTACTAGAAATCTCAAACAACATAAAAGGATATATATCTAGATTCTTCACAATAACAACGTAATTGCAGTATTTGATGTCTACAGCAATCACTTGATTGCAATTTGTAAAACTTAGTTATGTAACCTGTGCTCACAACAATACCAGACACTGCATCCAACAATTGTATCTGGACTACAGTATTTGATTATTGTGTAGTGATGGACTGTTTCTAAGGAAATTATGTCACTTAATCTCATCCAGCTGTTGTGGCCATTTGTTAGGTGGGAGGCCAGTGATTATTTGTCTTTATGATAGACACAGCTGAATGAATGTTGTAGCTACATAAATCCGTCTGACCTCCACCCTCCCCTTCTTGTATTTATGACCGTGAATGTAGTGCTTGTTAACCCGTGAACCCTTCTGCTCAGTGTGCTACAGTGTCTGTGTTTGTGTGTTCAGATTAACTCGCAGCTATCAAAGTCTAAAAATAGGATGAATCATGATCCATTATAAACTAGCAGATTAGTGAACATGCATTACAATCTATGTCATTCTGTACTATGTCAATACAGCTGCACATGAGTGAGAACTGAGAATGTAAAGGACCTTAGCATAGGCTTACAGCTTCAGTCACTTATTGTGCAAAACTGTTATAAATGTAAGTAATACACAGAGCAAATCATTGTGTGGATCCCCAGAGAACCCATCTCACCTGGGAATCACTGTTACTCGGTTATTTTAAGTTACTTCTTCTTGCAGCTGACCTTATTCTTGTCTGCTGTTGTTTGACACGTCAACCACATCGTGGTGTTGAGTTGAAATAAGAACATAATAAGAATTCATGTTTGAGTATTAGTAAAGTTATTTGTTGAACTGGTTTTACCTTCCGGCCTGTTGCCATTGTCTTGTGGTGAGGTTCTTCCTTCATGTGAACCGGGTTCTAGCAGAGGATAATATTGTATATTAGCTTTAGGGATTTGTCTTGCACACTTGTAATTACTTGTGATATTGGCATCATGTAAGACTCAACATGGCTTTTGTTTTAGCCAGTCGCATTTCCATTAACTCCGCACACACTTCTTATTCAGCTGAGCATTAGAGAAATATTTCCACTAAAAGCAGTGTGTTCATGTCACAGCTTGCTTTACTATTGTTTACTTCATAAACTGCTGAGCTGCAGCTCTTTGGTTTACACTGCTGCCGCACTGAACCACAATTATTACAAACATTCAGTTTAGTGTTGTAGCTATGCCTAGAGAAGTGGGTATACTCTTAATTTATGCCCCAAACCCGTCTGTGTGACGGACAGGTGAGACAAAACTTTGATCCAACTGAAACAACATGAAGCATCTGAGCGTCTGAGTGCAGAAAAAAAAAAGACGTGTATGTTAATTGCATCATTTATTGAGATAGATTGAAATGGCCCCCCCTGTAGCTTGTCTTTACCTCTTCCATTAGTCTCTGTTAGGGAAAGAAAAAGGGAACATAGAGCAACAGACTCAGGACAGTAAAGGTCTCTCTGATAGAGTAAGGGTAGAATAGAGATCATGACATATGTCTGTCTATACATCTGTGTGTGTGTGTGTATATATATGTGTGTGTGTGTGTGTGTGTAGCTATGTGGTTTCTGTTTGTCACTAAGTACTGGCTAAGAGGATAAAAAGAACCTGCCTCCCTGATCCATGCTGACTTATATATTACAATTATAATAATAATGGATACACATAGACTCTTCTGCACCGACAATAATGGCTGCAGTCATACATTTGGTTTATAAAGAGAGCTTGATGTAAAGCCCTAATGAATAAAAAGCAGGAAGATCATGAAAATGTAAGATAGAGACTATAAGTCAATCAGGTTGTTAGAAGTTAAATGACTAAATGTGTGTGTGTGTGTGTGTGTGTGTGTGTGTGTGTGTGTGTGTGTGTGTGTGTGTGTGTGTGTGTGTGTGTGTGTGTGTGTAAACCACAGAGGGTCTTTTGCCTTTTGAGCTCTCGCTGCTGGTTTTGACTCAACAAACATAATTTACATCCAATTTTCTGTTATCATTCTGTTGGTTTCCATCATGAATATTAAGTAATGTAAACGAAAGAGTGTAAAAAAAATATGCTGTGAAATACGCAGTTCCTTCCTCTTTTTATTTTTATTTTTCATTTTCACGTCAGTTCAGGATAATCGTTGTCAGTCTAACCTACCTGACTCTGGTAGGACAGCTCTGGCAGCTCTGAATGTTGCCAGTTGTTGCAGCATCAGACACAAAGAAAATGTACTGACTTCAGACAAGTAACAACAATGCTCATAACATTCATGCAATTATAATTATTGATTGATTTACATACATTTTAGATTACAGGTTAAGTAAGAATGAATATACATCTCATTTATGGCCCTAGGGCCTAGGCTATAGGTTAGAACTAACATCTTCTTTGACCAATGAATCTGATCATCCCCGGGCCTGTACATGCGCAGTGTCCACAATACTCTTCAGCCTAATTTTGTGTGAAAAGTTCTGAGAGGGGCAATATTTTTAATATAGTACCAACCACTCGACATACCTATTCTCTTTCTCTTCAGTGATCGAAATATGAATGATCATACCTTCAGCAGAAGTTGCTGATAGAGATCTTTTGGCCTGCCAGTTCAGATAAAAATCAGGAGCAGGAAGAGCACTCAATGGTGGTAATCACTGATGATAGGAATGAATGGGGTCCCTGTGGCTCTGATACACATCGGCTGATAGAGGCAGTGCTGTTTACTTCTTCTCAGCGCTCCGGCTGAAGAGAAATGCTGTTGGGTCTATGTGTATTATTGCACATGTGTATTTAGAAGTAAGAAGATATAGTGTGTAGTAGAAAACATATGCGCAAGGAGGTATTCTGGAGTTTGTGTCAGGAGATGAAGAATATGCAAGTGTGTCGGAAACATGACTGAAGTGTACCCGTATACAGTTATGTAACTGGATAAGAGGTCATGGTTACATGCATGTTAGTGTTAGTGGGAGTCGCAGTATAGAAGCAAAGTGAGCTAACTCCAGTGGAAAAGGATGCTTGACCTTTCTCTTCTTGCAGAGTAACCCATGATGAGATCACACAAAAAGCTCATGAAAATCTGTTTAAAAAGCATCAACTCGTAGATCCCAACCATGCATTATGGATATTAAACACTAGCAGAAATAATAACAACACTATTTTCCTCAAAAGGAACAAAGAGAGGATTGTGCCACCTATGATTAAGATGCTGCACCTAACGCCTGAAGTGTTACCACTGAGAATTCAATAAAACCTGTTTTGAGTAAACACATCCCATGGGGGCATCTGAACTAAACGAGCGGCACAAATGCCTCCAAATTTTCGATAACTCCATCTGTACATAAAAAAACATACATCCATACAGAAAATACAAAAAACAAACAGGCACGACTCGCGTACTGCACTCTTACACATTCACTGACAGATTTCAACAAATGTGAATATGTGACATGTATATCATGTGTAGCATGGCTGGTCATCAGCTTTGTAATGCATGTGTCTATACGCTACTTTTCGTTTTAATGTATTTCTCCAACTTCTCAACATCAAGATTTGCTATGAGGTTCATTATAAGTAGACCGTGTATTTGCTTTAACTGCTTTCCCAGTTGTTGACCTCTCTGCACTTGAGTCCACATAAAATTGCAGAGAACGGCTGAAATAGCTTTCCATAACTTGCATTGCCTGAGGTCAATATAATTAGTTTACCAACTCAAGAGCTTCCAGTGGTCACAATGTAATCACTGCACTGCGTTTTCCCTCTCGAAACAATGTTAATCTCATCTGCATTTACCTATGCATTCAATTTAAAGCCTGGTAGGGTGCTGATATTACTTTATAATATGATTTAAGGCGTACTGTAGAGAAAAATAGATTCAGTTTATGTCGCACTGTTCTGAAATATGCCCAAAAAATCTGAATCTGACAAAATCCTCTTTGGGTCAATACTTACAAAAGGGCCAGTCTGAAAATGATGCTCAGTGTTTTGCCTTTCTTCTTTTTAGGCCATTTCTTCACTTTTCAAGCAGTCAGAGCACACTTGTGCTACCTGGGTTTGATCAAATATTGAAGATACTCCTTTCACCTCACTCATCCTTGAAGCTTCAACACAGGAAATCAAATATTGAAAATCTGTGTTCTGTAATAAATAAATTGGCCATGCTGCGCACACATGGAGTTACACACAGTGACATTTGTGCACACATGTACAGTCATGCATACAAAACTACATAATCCTATAATATCCCGTGGCCAATTCTTTGAGAGTGGAGAATTTGCTCATGAAGAGGTCAACCTTAACTCCCCGATTGCATTTGTGACCCTGCATGTTGCCTTGTTACCCCTTTCCCCCTTAGCACTTCATAACCAGGGAGCCCACAGGGATTAGACTGCAGGGGGGCACAAATACTCTTCTTCAATTTGATGTGTGCTGACATGTGTGCATGTACACTGTATGTGTGTGTGTGTAAAAGATAGGGGGAATATTATGTACTGGGATGAGACGTGCACTCTGGGCCCTAATGTACATTAGAGGCACATGTGGCATGACTGAGACTGACTAGTTTCTGACACTGGGCAATCAGGGTAGGACGGTTATTAAGTTTTGCACTGGAGTACACAGTGATATGATTACTCCAGACATTTAAACTGCTTTCTGGCGGTTTAGCCTCTTGTCTTTTGTCAGTTCATAGCTGTTGAAGAGAACTTGTCCTCCACATGAACCTCTGTAAAAATCTCATGATTTGCACTTAATTAAAGGGAGACCCATGCTTGTTATCTTAGCACATTTTACCCTCAAATGTATCGATGCTATGTACTACAGCAACACATAATATTTGTATTTCCAGACTATTTTTGAATAATACTAATACATATAATACAGCTTTCTGGTATATGCTTTGCATGCATACTTTGCAAATTTGTGGCGCTGATACAGTCTTTAAGCAACAAGGTCTGACGTTAAACCTGTCGTCCTATCCCCTGTCCAAGTTAGGTTAATTGGCAAATCTGGATTGCCCGTAGGTGTGAATCTAAGCAATTGTCTGTCTCTATGTGTCAGCCCTGTAATTGATTGACAAGCTCTCCAGGGCGTACCCTTCTAAAAGACAAGCAGGTATAACAAATGGACAGATGTGAATTTGTGGATTTATGCAAAAGAATTGGTATTCACATGGACATGAATGTGAAACTGCAGTAGTTGTTACTCTTCCCTTACCACCCCAAATCACATTCACTTACAAATGTATCCACTGTATCTTACAGTCACGAACCTACTGTTTGTTGTTAGCTACTCATTATATTGTTGTGTCGTAGGGATGCAAGTGATGCAATGTGAAGCAATGTTGTCAGTGTAAAGAATATGTGTTCTGCCAGTGTTGACCTTTTGCATTGTGTATCGCCCAAAAAAACAGTAACAGGTACGTTATATCTATGCGGCTCTGTGTGTTTGTCAGAGTGTGCGCACCGATTAATATTTCAGGGAGCTAACATAACTGTCACTGTTCGCTCTGGCTAAGATCCTCTGTAACTCTTTTCCTTCCCTCGTTTGTCTCCATCTTCATCGGTGTCACTCCTGTCATCGTGTCTCTCGTCTGCTCTCAGCAGACATTCAAGTGTCACTCTGTCTCCCTCACTTTTCTCTCCCAGCCATTTGTTCATGCCCACTGCCCTCTATCCTTTTTCTTTCTGTCTTTCCAGTCATCTGTGCCCTTCCCCCTCATTTTTCTCAATCTCGTCTCAGCCCTCCATTCACCCCTTTCCCCCTGCTCACCAGCCCTATCTGACCATGCTCTTTCTGTTCTCGCTTTCTCCACCTGATAACAAGCAGGGTAGTGCCATGCTACGCTTCGCTGGCTTCTGTCCCTTTTACACACAAAGAATATGAAAGGTATACAGAGAGATCCAGGACACACACACATACATGTATATGTACACCACTGGAATGATAAATGTTTGATTTATCCATTTTCACCATGAGTCATCAGCCGATAGTACCCAAGAAGCAACGCAGTTTTAAGCTGTCTTTCACTAGCACTAGCATTACTGTTAGTAGGAGGGCTGAAGCAGCAAAAATGTACATAAATAATGCCATAATTCATGCCCAGATCATTAATTTTTCAGCTTTGCCAGCTCTAGATCCTTATAAAATGTTTTGAATAGATGGAAGTCTTCTGAATGGTTTGCAGGGTTGTGTAACTTTCATTTGCACCCATGAGCTGTAGTAGATCACTAGACAGACACATACAAATTGGAGATGGAGTTAGTTTAACCTCGAACTGTTACCTCCGTGCTGGTCAAGAAGGTACGCTGTCTGTCAAACAAAGCCAGTTTAATAGTAAGTGTAATACTCACTTTACTTTACTCACGTTTTATGAGAAACTTCTTTGATTGCCTGCAATCACAAGGGTCCATTGACCATCACGGAGACTTGTAATTTTGATTATCAATGTTCAATCTTTGTTCATGATTTCAGTGATAACGTAATTTTATGGACCTGACCTGCAGGAAAACAATGTTTGCTTTTATTCTTTGAGCAAAATCATTCAAGCTTCATCAGTCGATTCAAATACTTACACTTATTCAGGTGCAGCCAATTCTTGTCATATACAGCCAGGGATTTGATTGAGGCTCTCAAAGGGAACTTCATGAGTGGAGAACTAATAACAGTCTGATTAGCAACAGAAGTCTCACAACCTTATCTCTTCGCAGTACCAACTAAAACCAAATTCATTCTCAACGGTCCCAACACACCACTCATGCTGTTACTTTGAAGTTAACATGCTCAGGAAGAAGAGAGTAAAAGGCACTGCAAATGACTAATTAAAAACATATTAATCACAACTTTGGATTCATTTCTGACTAATTATTCTGCTGCCTTCTGAAGAAATCATAGCGATAGAAACCGCAGGAGACAACACAGTCAAAAGATGGCTTTTAATGTGACCTCATTAAGCAATCCATTTTGACAGGCCCATATTATGTAATTTCCCAACCTCTGGTCCTGCATTCAAACTATATCTGGTTGAGTGAATCATAATGGGTGGAAGCCTTTGGCAGAATGGTAGTGTGAAGAGGGCAGGCTTTCAACTGTCCAGCCAGTTCAGGCCCACATGGCAGGAAAACTCTGCTTTGCTTAAGTTTTATTGAACTGACTCTGAACTTTGACCTTCCTATGGAAGGGGAGGAATAAAACATTTCCCTCTAAGGACCAAACCAATGACACTGGGAGACAAAAAAAGCACAACCACACTGAAGAAAGGCAGGTTTTGTCCTACATATATGGATTTATTCCTAACACGAGGCTCTGACTGCATATTATATTTTTGTAACAAGGTTAGAGGCAAGGAAGAAAGTGATGGATCAAGTAAGTTAGCAGAGAGTAAAAGCTACCGAAAGAGAGGTATAAATGCAGTGTTTTAGTGACAGGTCATGCGATGGAGACTTAAAGCGAAGCGAGACAATATGTACAGTAAGTGTGCAAAAGGAGCCGTCAGAGGAGGAAGGATGAGGAGGAAGAGAGTGAAGACGAACACAGCAAAGAGAATGAGGAAGCAGCATTGGTAAGAGGATGAGGAGAGAAGAGGAGTAGGCTCCTGTGGGGTGTAATTAAGGTTCTGAGTCATGTTCGCAGTTGACCGCAAGAACTTGAGAGCGATGAGGGGAGATGCAAGAAAAGATGCAATGAGAAGGGCTAGAACACAAGGGAAAAGAGAGCCTTAGTGAACCATGGGAGGGAGGATGACGAACAAGTGAGGACGGTGGGGAAAAAAAAGAAAATGCTAACTACAGCAGAGCATATGGCATATGGAGATGGGTTTTAAAAAAGTAAATAGAGTACCAAGGACACAGGAGGTCTGAAAACTGAAAGAGAGAGAACTGAGGTAAATTTGATCCTCAGAATGGTCGGCAAAAGGTTTGGTTGGTGACGTGCACCTAGCCATTTCATTTTTCACTGCATGTTTGTCATTCATTCTTTGTAGAGTTTTTGTTTTTAATTTAGGTTATTGATGAAAGAAAACACACTTAACAGTCTTGGCACCTCAGGTTTGATGTCTGATGAGCTCCGGTGCTGTAAATCAACCACAGAGTAGAGACAATACATCAATCTAGGCCAAATATGGAACACTACAAGTTGTCCAGCGTGAAAGTCCTACTATGAACACAGCACTGTCGTTTGTCTGACAAATTGATTGACCTTTAGTAAACCAATGTTTGAGGGCAGCCCTTGTAGAATGAGCGAGAGAGATACTCGTGTGTTTCTGGTCATGGCACTGGGCTGTCGTGAGACTCTTTTGTCAGGGTTTGAGAAGACAGAGGCACAAGGGGATGAGCCAGTGGTAATGCCTTTATTGATCCAGATCAGGTTGGAAACATTCTGCATTAGTTACCCTGTTGTGTGATGGTAATAAACCAAGGTGTTCAAAGGTGTCAAGGTGTTCTCACCTTTACTGGGTTTTTTGGGAATGTGTTTCTTTCATCTAGTCACAGAAACAGAGAACAAGTTAGAATGCTCTTCACTGCATCACTGTTAAGATGCAGAACCGTTAAAGCTTCCACACCAACTGGTTTCAAACTTCAATATATAAAATCATTGTATGAGGCATGCATGATCTGCATAGTGCAACTTTAACATATTTAGTAAAATGACATGCCTTTGAAAGAAGCTCTCTTGGGATTTTCTGGCTCCCACAGGACAGCGAAGTAAAGCCTGCAGAACATCTGCACTCTAAAGTACAACGATGATCCTATTACATTGGGCATGAGTGACACACAGAGAGATAGACCCAACCAGTGCTGTTGTTTTATCTGACGTTTGGCCCCAGTGGAATGTTCATTAAGATAAATTACAAGTATAAACCCCTATTAATATTCAATCATCAAACTAACACCAGACCTGATATCATGTCTGATTACAGAGCACTCGCTTAAACCCCTGAGACCATGGCGGAGGATGGCAATTTAGCTCCAGTACAACAAGATGAATTGAAGCATGAAGATGATTTGAAAAGTCACCGTAATTGACGATGACATTCATAGGACAACTGTGTGTTGGGTGCTGTTTCCTTTTTCCAAAAGGAGGTTTGTTGCTGCGAGCAGTTGGCTGCATCGGCTTGCCGCTGATGCTGAGGCTCCCTCTGGTACTGTGGTGAGTCAGGTTCCCTGTCGCAATGCATTCGCTACAACACAGACATGCTCCGGGGAGTCCATGACTGATCCTCCCGCTCTGCAGTGCGCTGTTTGTGAGCACATGCATGTGTGACTGTGTGTCTTGTGGGTGTGTGAGAGTATACACCATGGCATGTGTCCTGCAAAACTACGAGAAAGACTTGTATGTAATGTGTGTCTTTGGACCAACAGTACATAAATACACCAAAACGTGGAAGCGCGTAATTCTGGACACACACTTAGTATGAAATTATGTATTATATGTATGACATGATGTATAGTATTTTGTGCAAAACCACAGAACCAATTAATGAACACTACACACTGAGCAACCCTCCCTCTGCTCCCTCTACATCTTTTTTTGCTCTTGGCCTCAATTTATTCTCATTTCTCATGTTTTAGCTTCACATGGTGCTGGCTGACTACTACTATATATATCTCACAGAGTAGTCATCTATATTTGCACTGATACAACACACACTTGAAATCATACCTGTGTTTATACTCTATGCTAAGTATAAGAACTGTGGAACTTACTGAATACTTTCAATCATGTGTTCTTCAGGGAAATAAATAGATTTTGCTGCACGGAATACAGTATAAGAAGCTATTGTTGTCGTTATTGTTAAGCTATTGTTAGCACTACAGAATTCCAGTAGTTTAAAGGGCCTGATTTTCCCTGGTACACAACACTACTATTCTTACAATGCGTAATGATTAATTAAAAAGTATTGGAACAGTACTCTGCATTGATCAACTTAATGGAGTACTTACAAATGAGTACTCTGATAGACTGGTTTTGAAAAATGGCATCAGTGCCCCTCTAAGTGAATGCATCACTCTCTGACAGAAGTTAATTAATTTTACATGACAAATGCACAGTTGAGTTTTGGATGCCGTTGTTGGAATTATTCTACAATATGATGCATGACTGAACCTGGATATCATTTTAACTCATCAGCATTGTTATAGCACTGAAAGATGCAGCTTAGAACTTCATTGTCCTGTCCTGTTTAAAACGCCTCATTTTCCTCCAACAAGCTTTTCACACCTGACACTTGGATGGGCAGGTTGACGTGCGCTGCCTGAGTTTAGATGAGTCTGTTTTATCCTTGGATGTTGTTTTCATGCTTGCTATAATTGACTGCAAGATTGCATACAGCTACTTTTTTTTTTACAAAGTACAGCTTCTTACTGTCTCTTTAGTTGGAAAAAATGGATCTTATATGCCAGTCTTACATCCTTATATTCATTCCAATCCATTCTAGCTTGTACCTGTCATATTGGTGACAGTTTGGCTCCCAGGAGCCTATTGTCAGCTCCTCCTGTCATATGTAATATACCACTAGCAACAAGCATCTGCTCTGGTCCACCAGGCAGAAACACTGCACTATATTAATTTGAGATTCAACCCTGGGATCTCATAGCTTCAAGATTGTGGCAATTAAAATGTCGGCTATTCCTACTCACTGAATGATTATTTATAAACTGTGACCTGACCTGATTGTTGACCCGTCTCTGGCCTAACCCAATAAAACCCTCAAGCTTTTAAACTTTCAAACCCAGTGGATAACTTAATATGTGAAAATGAGAAGTTTGCATTAAGGGATCCGCTGTTTTAGACAGCCCTATACATACACTGTCTAAGTGAGGTATGTTTAAAAAGGCTATCATTTATTTTTGAAAGAGAATTTTGTTTACTCTCACGACTGTCATAGATAGCATCGTTTTTGGCTGCAGACACACGAGGTTGCTTAACTAGCTGGTGAACATAGTGGATGATTTAGCGGATAAAGAGACAAATATTTTTTGGGTGAAAATGCCTTCAATCAATTTTTAGCAGGTGAAAATGCCCATTTTGTGTTGTAATGGTCCTTTACAAGAATTCCAAGCTGTCCTGTGAGCTCAGATCTTTATATTATGAAGGCGGAGTCACGAGATTTGGAAATCCGTATCCGCCCAGATCGGGATCACGGTGATCCAATCCGCCAGTGTTTTGAAATACTCAGATAAAGTGAGCAGGATCACCTTCATCCATGACTGAGAAAAGGAGGATTTCATTATCCGGATTATCCTGATCCAGATTACAAGTTTTGAAATACCGGGCCCTGAAGATTTCACACGGATGTCAAGTAGACCCAGTTGTGAAAGTGACGCAGTTTTTCCCCATGAAACTCTGTTGTGAGATCCCCACTCAAATTGTAGGGTGAACTGCCAGAGCTCAAATAACCTTGTTTGAGGGTATTTTCACTTGTCACAAGTATGCAACTGCATATTCATGACCATATGTAGAGAAGAAGACACCAAAATTCTCATATAATCCTGTCATGCTCTCCAGCCTATGTACTCTTCTTACGTCTGTAGAGGAACCACTCATGTGGTAAATTGCCTCTCAAGAAATGCTTGTCCTAAGATAAGTGAAGGAGTTTAGGGGTGAAGGAGATAAGTGGAAGGAAAAAATTACACAGAGGAGTTAACATTAAACAGTTAGGGAACCTCCATGTCTCTTTCATGACTCCTCCATCCCCACAAATCCTTGTTTACATTTCCCATTCTTTATCTCAATGTTGTATCCTTCCTCCTTAAACCAGCTTATTGATCCAAGCAGATAGTGTGGCAAAGGCAGAGAATGAGGACCCAAAGGCAGCAAGCAGACAGGAGACAGGAGGTAGTTTCTCTCTTCAGGATTTTCACTTAAAGGTTTGAAGCAGCGAGGAATGGAAATGCAGACTAGCCTAAATAAAAACTGTCTGGAAGCTCAGTACTATAGCCAGTGATGTCTATATATAGAGTATTCAAAAAGGTTTTTTTTATTATTTATTTGAATTTACTCTATCTGGGTAGCACCTGTTTAGGTATGAAGGTCATAAGCCCTCTGTCACTCTGACTCCTCTCAGCTGGGGTATTGGTGTGCATGTTAATACAACACAATAGGTGTTTTTACCTTTATGTAGACAGTGAAGACAGAGGAAATGATGGTAAAATATAGTGTTTTTCGTAGACTTTGATTTGATTTGTGCATCTTCACTGTCAGTATTTTCAGGCGGCGACTCTGTGGAGGTGACTTTCCTTCTGTGTTTGAAATATAGAGATGAAATATAAACTCTGTTGAACACTTCAAATGCAATACCTGTTTTGTAGTGTCTTGGAGCCGATTCAAACATTTACCTGGCCACGATCATTCAGACTGTAAAGTTATTCACTATCACACATAATATGTGGTTGGAATATGACTATATGGATTACTATGTTTGGATGGCTTGCATAAACAGCGCTTCTGTTTGCACAGCTATCATGTGTGCTGTGACTGCTCATAATCGGCGTCTTTCAAAAGTCATCTGCAGTTTTTCATGAAGTTGTGTGAAACACGGAGACGGCGAGAGAGAGAGCCTGTGTGTGTATGTACACTCATGGGTGCACATGTGCTTATGTCTAATTACAGTGCATGGCAGCTGAAACCTTTACAATGCCCCTTCAACTGCGTAAATTATCATAATCATGTTTTTTTAGAGTAGTCTGACTTCTTTTTTTTTTCTCCTCCAATCTGCCCTCTCTTTCATCCTATTGCTCACTCCCCTTCCCTCTCTTCCTCTATTGGTGATTTTGCAGCAGCGAGGTAATTGCAGTCTACACACACACACACACACACTGGAGGCCTCGCATGGAGAAATAGAGCACATTAAACATTTATGTGGGCACTCTGAGAGGTTATTCCTCCCTGAAAGTTTAATGTCACTTCGCTGGTAGAACCTAGAGAACATTATATACGTATATACATACAGCCTTAGGCCAGAATTGGATGAAAGGTGTTTTATGAATGTAGGATGTTTTGTCATCTGATCTGCCACCGTTCAAATATGTCACCATAACCATATTCGACAGTGATGAATAATCCCTAAACGATGATTGGTAAAACATTACCACTGAAGCAATCTACTTTGTTAAATGTATTTACTTGCTATTTTAAATGCATTTTATTGATGAACCTTTTCTTGTTACAATAAAACTCTATCTTAAGAATGAAACTATGAAAAATGAAGAAAAAAGAGTCAACAAAATGTGTAAATAAACAAAGTCCTATTTGTGTTATTTTATTCCGATTTATTTGAACATCATTAGGTCCCACTAAGAGGACAACAAGGTCTATGACCATGTCAGCTGGGGTCCATAGCGTGATGAGCTCCAAGTGGAGCATGACAGGCCTTGCAGTGGGCTGATGGTGCGCAGCCTTCTGGGAAGGTCAGTTCTGCAGGGAGGGGGGAGAGGTAAAGGTTAGTCATGATGCAACAGGGAACAGTGGGATTTAGGACAGAGAGTTCACGTGATGTGAATGTAGTGGGTTACAATAAACGTGATTACACAAAGTCCTCGGTAATTACTGATGAAAAGGTAAGGGAGAAATCAGGAACTGCTGGCAAATTAACGAACCGTGGTGGATGATGAGAACAGAGTCCTGGTTCTAGAGTAACTTTAATGCTTAGATATCTGTACATCTACTCTAATCTTTCATGAATCCTCATGTTTGGTAAAATGTGCTACGACCTATCGTCTTTGGGTTGGGAATAATTCTAACACAGTGTGGATAGAGTCAGACAGACAGAGAGGAAAATTATTGTCATAGTGTTAATATAGACATGGACTGTTATAGAAGCACAACTGAAACAGGTACCACACACACACACACACACACACACACACACACACCACACACACACACACACACACACACACACACACACACACACACACACACCAGGAATGACAGCCCATTTTCAAACAAAATGATTCACCCAGACACACAATACTTAACAAAGACGTTAAACCTTCAATTTTTAAAATGTCACAGCCACCATGTACTGTAGCTATACAGACTGTTGGTCTGTTACGTGGACTGACTAAAGAAGCTCAGAGAGCTGAAATCAACAGTGCACAGCCAATTTCAAAATCAAACTCTATGTTTCTGAAAGAGATTTTGGTCCCATTTGGCTATATACAATAAAGTATGGATATCCCACACATGACACACATCTCACAAATAAACACACATGCACTGCACAGACTTCAAAAAGCACAACCAGGAACGCACACCTAAACACACACAAAGTATGTAATTGATCAACTGCAGCCCTTAGCTGGAGGATGTGTCACAGTACGATAACCCATGTGGGATTAATGGTATCAGATAGAGAACATAACACCAAATGAGCTCAGAAGATGAGGCAGTGGTGGTATGTTATGAGTCTATTAGTTTACTTTATTGCACATATAAAAAATGCATCAAAGAAAATAATGAGAAAAGTTTAAAAAAAAAAAAATCCAATAAAAGCTAAATCAGAAAAGTTAGGCCTGTGAGAGGGAAGGACAATATATGGGAACAGATTTTAATGCAAATCACTGTTTGAATTTACATGCAAAAGTGGTGAAGCTAGGCAAGAGGAAATCAACTTTTTCTCACTTTCAATTGTTTGGCATTTTCTTTGTTAAAGCCTGTTGAACAACCACAAGTAGACGAGCTCAAATCTGCATTAAAACAACACTGCACAACGTTTCTACCATAAAATAACAATTTAATTCATTTTGAGGAAACAGTGACGCTTAGATACAGAGCCACAAAAAGAGAGCATTGCAAAATATACTGCAGAGATCAACTTGAATAACAGTGATCATGACCCAATGTGTTACTGTGATGTCAGAAAATGACATTGGTGTCTCAGTGTACAGTGCACAGAGACTCTTTAAAATTACTCAACATTTAATCATTTTGTATCAGTTCACGGATCTACTAATTTGATCCTGACACTCCTCCAGATTTAGTTGTTACTGAGTTCTATTATGGTAACATTGGGTAGCCTCAGTTTATGTGTGCCATGTGTCGTTTATCTCTTATATATTTGATGTTTTTGGATAATTACCTTTGAGTCAGAATAGGCCATGGTAGCGTACAATAAGCATTATTGTACGCTTTCATTCCTCTTGTGACCTACATGAATTATCACATGGTTGAGGTTAACAACGGCTGGTCCATTTCTGCTCCACCGGAGCAACCTCTTACGTCTGTGTCCTTATCTGTGTGAGTCATTAGATCAAACGCGGGAGCAGGGACGACATTTTAAACCAATTAGCATTATAGCAACAAATGAAATGTGTGAAAAATATGAAGTAATGCAAAAACCACTGCGACGAAACCATAACCTTAAATTACACTACAAATCTCACTGATGTAAAGTTACCTTTCAGACACTGTTTTACTTCTTGTAGCTCTCTGGTGGCAAAGAGAGAAATTCCCAAATCATTAATCCGTGCTCATGGCTAAAAGCAGTAATTATATGTATTGCATTATTGCGACATGACAATTTGCCCAAGGGTTTGACATGAAAAGCACTCAAGTGAAAAGATATCAGCCTAACGCTGACTGTGATGTGTGTAGTTGGGGTCCCTTTAAGCCCCAAGGAGGTTGAAGTGGTTCTAGAGGATAAATCTGTTAATTTGTGTAGTATTGATCAAGTATTTTCTTAGTCTTGAGAGACAGTACTGAGATTTATTGTTTAAGGGTCTCACAGGTACAATTATGTGCTTGTCTTTGCTAATGGCCTCCGTGTGCATAGTTGAGACAAGAACAGCTGTTACTGGCCAAACATACTGTACATCAAGTTTCAAGCAAAGCTCCTGGGTATGGGAGTGCCTTTTGCTGATTACTTAGAGCCTGCTGTTTATAAGCCTGGGTTGTTTAGTGGCTGAGCTGAAGTCTGACATTGCTACGCTTGAGTCAACAGCGCTGAGCTCCTGATATATTCGTCAACGTGTGTGTTTTTTTTTTTTATCTGTTTGCTGATATTCGGCGGCTACACTAAAGAAACTGTGTCGGCAGCGACAGAGTGTGACTGCAGTTATTTGACCTCAGAATCTGATGGATCACTGGAGAGCACTAGCGTCGCCGAAGCTGGGGCTGAGCAGGTCTCTGACCACACGCACAAACACCTACACATAGTATGCTGAATCATGCTGTATAGTCCCCCTATCTTCCATTCATCCCTTTTGTAATCCACATCCTCTCTCACACACACACACAGCCACCAGGGAGATAACTAAATATTATTTCATAAAAGCAGGAAGCTGAGGAGTTCAAAAGGGCTGATGTTTTTATTCCCTCAAAACATCCCTGCAAGTGTTGGTGTTGGTTGTTATATAAACAGGCTAACACTAAATACGTTTTCTTGGCACCGGTTACACCTTATGAAAATTCAGAAAATGATGCCTGAACGAACTGTATGTACCGTGCATGTCTAATGCAGTAGTTACAAACTCCCATCTTTTGCATTAAAGTCAGATGCATTACATCATTATGTCTTACATTCTGACCTTCACTTACAGTGTTTAGTGTGTAGCGATACTTCAAAATGATACAATCCGTTAATTTTTATAGATTTGATTGAGAGAGATGTCATCTAGTATTACAGTACCTTAAAGACACTGGTCCAAAGCGTGGATCAGGTAAAGCAACACTGAACACTGTCAGTGAACTGGTACCACTTTGGTTTCGATCGGCAAATGTCCTCCACATGTGGATACCCGCTGCCGTGAAAACAGAACGTTGAGTGAAAAAAAAAATTCAGAAAGTTTTGTTCTTTGGGCAACTTTATAAACACACAGCTATTCCTGTTTGATACAGTGAAAGAGAAACATAAAGTGTTGTGGGTGAAAGCAGTTTCGCTGTAGGTGAAGGATAGAGACGGAAAAGCAAGGTATCAAATGAGGTACTGAGTATAGTTTTCAATACTAGTAGTGTATCGAAGTTTAAAATTCAGGCATACTGTCAACTTATTACTTACCCATACTTTGAGTTTCTACATGCAGAGGTTGATCTGCAGCACTGAGTGGTGACTTGCTCCTTCGGTCCCCGAAGAGCTGATCCAAAAAAGTTCACTTGAGTTTTTCATTGAAATGGAATGACACTTGTCATGATGGCAGGGACTCCCTCGAGAGCAAGTGCCAAGGGGAAGTCAATGAGGACATGTTAGCGACTAATGAAACACAGCTTAGGCCTGGAGGGAAAAGGGTTATTGCTGGGCAGATGAGCATCTGAGGGCATCTGGTGGATAAGAGGAGAATGGCAATGATTGGTGATGGCAAGAAAATACATGATAATGGGGAAGAGAGGTGACTGAAGGTTGGACTGAGAGAGAGGAAGAATGAGCCAAAAGGGCAGAGGAGGATATTGTGACAATTAGTCTGAAACGCAATTAAAGCTGTAGTGTTGAAAGGCAATTACGAGTTAGTCTTCTTTATAGAGTTTCAACTCGTGATTTGGAAAATAACGACTAATTGTGCAGTTCGACGCTGCTGATACAAGCACAGTCGCTCGCGATTGAAACGCAGCCGATGCCAGTGGAAGTCTGACACAGAAGCGCATGCAGGCACACGTGTACATAGCACATTATCCACTTCATGCCTTACTAGATGCCATGTTCGCCATCTCATCGCTGATCCTGTCCTCCACTAACACACACTGAAACACGTGCGTACACACTGAGCTGAATCAAATGTAGCCGAGGACACACATGGGTGACTCTTGCATAATCAACGGGGGCTATGAGCAAATATGTTTAAAAACACATTCAACATTAATCACATGCCATTTTATATTAAAGCACAATGAATAAAACATCTGGCAGAATCCCGAATGCTCATTCCACATAAAAAATGCAGAGGGCCCTTCCAACAGGTTTTTAATGAGCCTGATTGGTTGGAGGACCCGTGTGAGTGAGTCTCGTTCGCTTGTGTCATGTTGTTAAGACACGTTGGCTACATTTCATGGCATATTTGTATTTGAGCACTGCTGCCGCTGCACATTTAATATCTTTGTTGCACTGTTGTCAGCAGCAGCAGAACTCCACTGTGATTATCAGATGTAATTACAATAACAATACATGACAATTATCTCTAAGATGCTGTAGAGCTGTATAATTAAACTGCTATTCTTACTTATTGTAATTAGTATGAATGAAGTGACACAGCTGTATGGAGGAATGATTGTTGTATTGGCATTGAGAAATTCAATTTCACTGTTAAGGCCAACGCTTGGTGTCTGTGTTTGTACATCTCTTTGAAGGTATTTTAAAACTGATCCTACATCTTACAGATATGCCATTATAAAGAGGCGACACCTAGAGTGCTTACCTGGGGCTTCTGTATACTCGGTAATGCATTAGAGATTTACACATTAACACATTTGATGATAAAACAACTTGGACAGTTATTTACTTAGGTGTTGCGCACATGTACTTCCAGTGAAAAACAGCATAATGTTCAGTTCCCCGATAGAATACATTAGAAAGTGGTTTAATAGGCGCGCCAATTCCCCGTGGGAGTAAACACACCCATCTAAAAACAGAGAAATTATAGTGTTAGGTCACAAAATGGAGAGGGGCTGAATAAGGTCAAATGCATCAGCAATAAAAACAAATGCCAGTCAGCCAGCATCAACCGTAGTGAGAGTGTAACATGACTAAGAGTCAACAGTCATACTAGTGGCTCTGTATCTAGGTGCAGCAGGGCTTTGAGCTAAATGCTAACATCCAGATTTTAGTATACAGTGACAATGCTAATGGTTTTGCAGTGTTTGTATGTATCATTTATGGCTTTTGTCTCTTGATCTCTGGTTGCTATGGCTGCCTATAGTAAACACGAGTTGCCTTCATTCAGTCTACTATACTTTCATATACACATTCATATTTTATGACCTGACAACACCACACCACAGATCTTGAATTAAAGTCTTCATTAATCAAATTATAATAGATCTTTTCACCCAACTATGTAAAATATGATGATTTTATTGATAATATAATTTGTAATAATTGCACAATACAGTTGAAATGAGCACAGAACATTTCCAGTGGCGTTCACGTGTGGCGGGCTCGCGGAAAATGTTCTTGTGCTGTTGAAAAACAGGACGAAAACAGACAAACTGACTGATGGCATAGATTCCCCGTTAGCTGCACTTTGCTCAGCAGCCGAATGTACGAGAGGAGACTATGCAAGTAGTGACTGAACTAAAGAGAGATAAGAAAGGCTTATGGGATGGGAGAGGTTTAAAAAAGCGAAAGAGGGTGGAAAGGAAGGATGAAGAGACATTTAAATGAGCGTTAATAGTTTTATAACTGCACAGGGTGGTTCCTGACATGCTTTTAACGCGGGAGCTCGGATGACACATATTCAGAGTAATTACATGGTGCCACGGAAGGCTTTTAAATCCTTAGCAGCGGTAGCTGACAGAGCCGTAGTTGTTGGCTAGACAGAGAGAACATCAGAGTCAGATACTGTTCATCTTACTACTGCAATGGAGGAGAAAGAGGCTGACAGGCTGTTTTGGTGTAGTTGTATTCCTCCAAAAATGTTGTTTCAAGGTCACCAATAATTAATATATTTTGTATATAATGATTTTTTTCTCTCATGAAAACATCATTACAGTTCTTTCCTAGCCCTCACTTGTGCTCCACACCTCACTTTAAATTAAGTGTTACTCCATAACCCGGAAAAACAGCCTATATATATTTGCTCCAGTCCCACAAAGGCCAGTGGAGCCCTTTTTTAGTGTTAATGATTAAGATGCATATTTAATTCTGTACAGGAATTCACAGCTGTCACCAGCAGGCCGTTGATTTAGTTCTCTGGCTGCTTGTTTCACAAGCAATCACCCACTGTATACTCTGATGTTAAAAGATGAGGGTGCAAGATTTTTTTTTTAGTTTTCATTTGGTGGTTTAGTCGCACAATGCAACCCCTTCTACTCACCTTCCCATTCCGAGCGCAAAGGATAAACTAAGGAGGCCGCACTCAAAAATGCAAACTGTCCCATTTGGAGCCTGTGCTGCGTTTGTCCGTAGAAACATGGCAGTTCAAAATGGCGGACTGTGGAGGAGCAGTGTCTGTAGATATAAAAGGCTCATTCTAACAAAAACAGTTCCTATTTTAAAGTGATTATACACCAATGAAAACATAGTTCTGCATATTTATATTCCATTTCCGCCATACTGTTTAAATAGAGCCGCTGTTACACATCTCTAACTGTGGCTGCCTGTGATTCAGCACAATGCAGTGCCGAACTGCCAGAACAAAGATGAGGAGATAAATGAGCAAGGCTACCTATAATCGATCATTAAACGGTTGGAGATATTTTTAGCATCACTTTCCTACACAGCCTTTTGTATTCTTTGATATCATTATTGTCAATGGGTGGCATTAACTTTAAATTCTCACTAAATATCATAGACGTCAGGGATATATTTGTGATGCTCAGAAGATGATGCTGATCATAGTTTACATAGTAAGTTGGTTTCTTTGAAGTTATATCCTGAAGTTAATAACAGCCACATCTAGGTTACTGCCTTATTAATAGCCATTGCTCTTGACCTCCTTACTCTTCTGAAGTAGCCTGGTTGAAACTTCCTCCTCTACTATTTCCATAGAAAAGTCACTATGATGGATGTGTGATTAACAGAAAGGGTGATAGTATCACTCTGAATCTAGAGAGAGTTCAGGTAGTTCTACCAGGTCAGGAGTCTGTAAGCCTGTCAGAATGAACCCTATACATGTCCTTCTCCAAGCTGTCACTTTGTGGCTTTCTGTAAGTGGTTCAAGGCAATGGATATTTTCCACACCACAAAGATTTCTCATCACTACCCAAGAGATCTTCTTCAGTATGGATTCTTCTTGTAAACACAATAAACACAGCCTCATTTGAAGGTACCACAAGATCCAAGCCGGTGCGCAATTCACAGGTTGGCTGCATAATTTGTGTATAAACGAAAGCAAAAAGGGAATGGCTGCTACCCCTTTGCATTTTTCATGGCTACTTCTCACTTTAAAGCACAGAGAGCAAAATTTGTGAAAGTGATTTACTTTTCCTTCCCGCTTTTTTCAACTTATTTTCATGCATACACCTCATCATGTGTTTACACGTATGATTCATAAAAGTTTCAAAGGCAGTAAGTATTAGGTCTGAGTGTAGCCATCGTTATCTGTTTTATGATGATGTCAAAATATTGCAACAGTTCTACTTGATTTTCGCATGGGCATGTCCACAAACCAAGCTGTACACAGTTTTCATAGAAACTATTTATTCACAAGAAAGTAGTTCCATTAAATGATGTAGACATTGTGTTCTGTACATGTGGATTGTGGATGCATTAACACACACACACACACAGTTAATCCTCTTAACTTTCATCACTTTTGATATATCATTCTTCTGCTCATATTTTTGTGGACAGTTAGTTCCTCCAATGAGGGGGCTACTGTCATTTCCTCCCAGCTGTGTGTGTGTGTGTGTGTGTGTGTGTGTGTGTGTGTGTGCACATACTGTATGTATGTGTATGCTTGAAAGATATGAGGTTAAAGGGAGATTACAGTAAGTCTCATATTCTCTGGTTAATAAAAGCTGTAGAGTTCCCACAGAATTTTGCCTTGATAATCTGCTCTTTTATGTCTTTAATTTTCTTTGTCTCTTTTATATATGCACACAAAGAAAAAAACACAATGTAGTAACACAATGAGAGATATAGGCGTGAAAGGGCACACACAGATAGAAGGCAGGATTTACTGTTAGTTTAAAATGCAGAATGGATATTCAAGGGTTAATCCAACCCCCTAATCCTTAGGCGATAAAGAGCTTAACATGGATGGGTCAGAGTTATGGATATTCAGAAATATGGGATATTTCTATAGCTGCTGAGTTTGGCTTACCCCCAGACAATGAAAAAGGCAACAATGACAGGGGTAAGAACAAAATGACATGAAAACAAAGATGATGGGAAAGAGCAAAACGGCAGACACAGAGAGGAAAATTGTTCAATTTGAGATGTTACTTATGTATGTAATTTAAAATAAGTCACTGTGTTCTGTGGTTGTCACACTGGAGATGTACAGTAGTCTCTTGGGTGTTTCTTTCACAAGCCAATCTCTACACACTTCATTCAACTTCATTCAACTGCATATCCAGTCCCTAACACCCCTTTATCTTAATGAAGATAATGAGTTTACAGTTATCTGCCTGTATAAACTGTCTTTGTCTACCTTTACAAAATCTCTCACATTGTGTAGTCTCATGAGTAAATACCAACCTCTGCTGTCAAAACCTGACCAAACAGCACTTTGAATGTTACAAATCCCCGACCATCTCTGCCTTCAGGTACAGAAAACTCCATGGTCATTCCTTGTCATCCTGATCATTAATTTTGTATGTTCAGTAAAGAGTTTGCTCACACTAGCGTCAAACATCTGACTCCCAATGGAACGATGACAGAGGCAGACGTGTTTGACGTTTTTGTGAGTCATCAAGTTTTCGATTTCCCACCCCCCCTCTTTAAGTACCCATCTGCGCCTTTGCGTCAGAGCTCTCAAAACACTGAAAGGTTTTAATGGAGAGCACAAGCGGCCAGTGGTGTGTGTGTCATAAGGGGAATCCCGAGAACTCTCACAATAGGCAGCTCAGGTGCTTTACAGCTCTCAGTGCATGAATAATTGAATTACACGACCCAGCCAAAGACAGGATAGAGTAGCACATATAGTATAGTATAGGCTATGTATAGAAGTACACACCATACACATACACACACACACACACACACACACACACACACACACACACCTACACATTTTCAATGGCAGTCCAGTGCTACATATGATTCATTATTGAGATGATCCCACTGAAGACATCTTGGACACGGTTTTTCATTTTTAATTACAAATTTATTGCAAATATAGAAATAGATCTTTTGTACAGAAATTGCAAAGGGAAAACATGTCAATATCAGCAACAAATAATTAAAGAAAGAAAAAAAGCCAAGAATTGTTCCCATCATCCAAACCTTTGTTTTGTCTTTCCCTTTTGGTCTCTAAACATGAACACGTGTAGAGCTGAAACCAGAGGGGAGAGTCACGTTAGATTTGAATAGAATACGACCATGGGACTTTTAATTTGATACAATGATGGCCCATTTTTAGCTCTTGCCTTTTAAGACTAAAAGACCGCGTGAAACCTTCAACCTGGCAAGAGCCCTGTTTTGACACAAACGTTACATGCATGGCTGAATTAAAATCACACGATATTGATGTGAGGATTTGCTTTGGTCCTTGGCCTTGGGGATCACACAGATGGTGGTTATAATTTAGCACTTCAGTAATTATACTGTACATTACATGGTTGTGTTTTACTGGGCAGGATCATGGAAACTACTGCTGTTAAATTTTACGGGGCTGTTCATACTATTTATATCTATTTTCAGCTGGCGCAAGACAGTGACGTGCCTCTACTCTCAGTTCCTTAAGATTATATTGTATTGGGGGAAAAAATGATCTTTAAAATAAAAATAAAATGCCACTAAAGCAACAAATCACATGGTATACTGTCTGTACTGTATCTTTCCCAGATGTTTTTTGATATCCAGTCACATTATACAGTGATATCTCAAATAGTTATGGGAAATTGTATCCTGAAACTCAAAGGAGTTGGAACTCAATTTACTTATTACTGACTAAGCAGGTTTTGGCACTCCTAATCCTTTCTAAATAACTGATTTATTTAGGCTCAGAGTTTCTGCATCGTGTGTACATAGAGCTTGAATACATTTGTCGCTTCAAGGCCAAGACACCACAGTATTAGCCTTTGAACAGATCAATCCTCCGACATTTAATTTCCCCCATGTGCCCCTCTTCCTTGCCTTGTGTCTATGAACCAAGAGCCATTTTTAGAGGCCGCTGTGTTTTCAATCTCTGGCACTGACGAGGCCAATCATTCTGACTTTGCGAGTACCACAGCACTGAATTGCATGTTTGGAATAGCAATGGATGCCCAGCCTCTGATATGTGTAACACTGATCAGAATGATGTGCTTCTGACACTGAACAGCATCTGCTCTCGCTGCAATGAGGCCTTAAAAGCAAGTTTTACATGCTCTGCATGTAGAGCACAGAAGCGGGAGCTCTCACTTAGAATTTTAATAACAACAACTGTCTTGTTGCAGTGCAATTTTGCCCAATTAAAACATCAATCCACAATCTGGCTCATGATATAATATAGCGTAGCCGTGTTGACAAAATGAGGAGCGGACTTAGCTCAGAGGTTAATGCATTTCATTTCCTCTTTGTAATTGACATGGGGAAGCCTCTTAAGGTTTTGGCAAAGACTGTGCCACAAAATAAGCTATATATCTCAGTTAGAGAGTCGTGTATTATCACTGCAGAATGTAAACATAGCTATGACTTATGGTTTGCTGTCATTGCATGAACCCTAATGTAATAACTAAGGTATCAGCTGAACTGCAATAGGTGTTACTAACACATTATTGGACGTGCGCCATATGAAATGTACTCTGCCTCTACTCTGTCCAGTGGAGCACATTATACTTAATTTTCTTTCTCTCTGAAAACAAAGGAATATCAGACAGCGCTGTTGAATATAAACATTAATTTTTTGAGGACTTCATAATTATAATGGCTTCCGAGGTAACACGTTTAGTGGCATTGCAATCTTTTCTTTTTTAGTGAAGCTGGGACAGTCTTATGTTTGCACATACAAAACATGTAAGCTAAACTAGTCTAATGAAAGACCGATTTACATCTGGCTGGATTTATGGTGAATTCAATGAACTAGCTGGATAGAAAACCAGCAGGCTCTGAGAGCAGAGGATGAAGAATGAAAATCACTGATTTACTTAACAGCAAGCGGGCTGATGCTGAGGGAGTTGCTAATGCTGCATTTATTTGCCAGTGGATTGTAACTGTTGGATCGGGATTATGTAAAGACCATAAGACAACCCATGGTGTGTGTGATTGTGATTCAACACACTCTTCTTTCCACTATGTCTTCATATATATATATATATATATATATATATATATATATATATATATATATATATATATATATATATATATATATATATATATATATATATATATATATATATATATATATAAACAAAAACAAAAGTATGGATCTTTTTCCTTACAGAAGAAAGACAGAAGTAAAGAGTTAAGACAAAATACAACCACAAACTGCAACAGGGCCCCGCCTCAAGACAGAAAAGATAGCTTTGCATTGTCTTCCATGGCGAATAATCTTTGTAATGGAGAAGAATAGAGTGGAGTTTCTCATAACTGATGAATGTAAACACCAGCAGCCCACTTTGCACTGCACACTCCAGCCTATGGCTAAAAGAGTAGGATTTGCAGTGTCGGTATACAATACAATCACCCGAATGAAAACCAATAGGTAAGAATGTAAATATAAAACATCACAGAGAATAAAAAACGGCTAAAACCTAAATGTTCAAATCAAAAGGTACTTGACAATACTGTATTTCAGGCCCTACAGTTTTTGTTTTCAATGTACGTCCACTCATTGTACACAACAATATATTTTTGTCTCTCAAAAAATACAGGGAATCATGCAAATATAACAACTTTTCTTTTATGTAGTACACTATGATAAGCTTTCTCTGTTCTTAAACCTTTATAACATATATCATTGCACGTACTAAAAGTCAATCCCATGGTTCCCCGATAACCAACCCCCCCTCCACCCACCCACCCCGCCCCAAAAAACCCAAAAATAAAATAAACAAAGACAGCCAACTGAAAATAGAGAAACACACAGACATATCAAGAGATCAGGCTGAGTATAAAACATCCATAGAAGCATTTTTTAACCTTATAGCATTTTTTTTCTTCTTTTATCTAGTGTACAAAAATTCACAGATATTTCACAGATTCTTTAAGTCCTTTGTCCATCTTTGGAAACTAAACCTTGCAGAGTTAATGCATATTGTGTCAGTCTAAATAAACATTTCTCTTTGAGTGTGTGTGTGTGTGTATAAAAACGAACAGGTGGCAAACATTAGCCCGAGTTGGCTTACTCGCAGGATTTTCAAATGCTCTTCTGCTCAGAAAACCTTTGATTTGGAAGTATCCGAGGTTTCTCAGTGTTAAATGCTTTTGTGTGCAATGCGTGTGTTTTTGATCGATTGATTAGATCGTACATAGGCATACCTTTATTTCTCAGCTCATGAATTTAGCACGGTTGGTCGATAACAGATCTCAAAACGTATTTGATATCCATCCATCCATTTTAGGTGTCAGTGAATGTTTTCCATATAAACATACTCTACGAGGCTATTCATTTTCAGATTTTTTTTTAGAGCGCTTGCCAGTTGAAAAGGCAGCGTTGGCACGGCCCACAGCCTGTCAGAGCTGCCTCGTAGTGTGAGGAGTGACCAAGAAATCAGTCACGCTAAGGAATTTTATTTGTCTCAGCTGACTTCCTTTTTTGTTCTCTAGATAAACAGAAATTCACATTTCAGCAACACAAAAAAAAAAAAAAATGACACGCATTTATTTATTTCATTTATCACGTAAGCCCTTCTGTGGCTATCATGAGGAGATGCGCAGTATAGTTCACCATTTATCAAATTTGGCACATTATCCACACAGGCTAATCTCCCACACAGTAAGCTAATAGACTAGACTATTAGACAAAGGTATAAAGATACCAAATGAAAGGATTTGCAACCCACTGTCTGTGCTAATAATTCTCTGTCACCTGCCTTAAGATTAAGTGGAATGAAGCTGTCTTCCTGAAGGCTATAAAGCGGGGTCGGTTTCAGCTGTAAGAAATGCTGAAGTTTCAGTTTTGTGAGAAATGTTCCCACGGTACGCTTTCGTTTTGCATGCATGTGTGTGTACGGGTTTGTGCATTGTGCTTTATTTGAAGCGGCACACTGACTGCGCACTGAATCTTTTACTGCTTTCTTCTCTCTGAGACCTTGCCCATTACCTGCCTTTTAGAAAATGAAATCGTTTCGGTTTAGTCAGACTGTGACTCACACTGACTCACTTTTTTTCTGTTCCATTTTTACTCTCTACTCTTGTTGTGTTGTCTTGTGCATGTGTCGGGAAGGGGGAGGGAGCAGAGGGAGAAAAAAAAAGTAAAAATCTAATGTTCATCCAGCAGCCTGGAAAAAAAGATACTTTCCTGTTGCTGTGAATGAGTCGACATGGGTTATTAAACATGTGTATGTTTTCCTGGTTATGACTCATTTATTTTAACTACACATCATGCACTTCTTTGCTTCTCTCTTTCTGTTTATATCATCCTCTTGGTGAGGTTGATCTAATCATCATATGAATTTGTCCATTGCAATTTACTGAACAATTGAAGTGGTCGATCCTGTGAATGATCAAGCAGAAGAATGACCAGATTTCTCTGTATTACTAATTAGTATTTGTACTGCATCTTCAAATTACCCTCAAATGATGATGATCGCACATTAAGGCAATGTCTCACTTTGACTGTGAGTGCTTCAAGGACAGATCGCATGGGTAAAAAAAGCACCGTGTCATGGGAGGACTAAAACCCTTTACTATGCTCTTTACTAATGGAAGCATTTCATCTCTTTAGTAATTTAGAAACTGATAAGACATACATACCACGCCCCAATCTTATGTTCTGATTCATTATTCAAGAACCTGGAGTTCAGTTTAATTGGGCCAGACTTTAAATATAAGGAAGCATGAAAGGATTAACCTGTTAGAAACTGAAAGGGTCTGCGATTTTCTGGGGTATGCAGAGATAGGGGAAGCAACCAGTCTCCCACAAAAGGATTAAACATTAATAGCACATTAGATGGCTTTCTCACGTCTGGCTTTCCTGTGGCTCAGAGACAAACAAGGACGGTGCTACAAAAAGGACCATTGATCTCCCAGTGAGCCACCCTCCAGGGGTTCAACAAGGATATGAGCTGAGAAGGAAGAGAAGAGTTTTGTGTTTGGTGCAGGATTTCAGGGACAAAAAACACAGCTACGATTGCATTGTGAATATTTTTAGGAATAGTTGTGGTCCTGTTGAGTTCTCAGTAATTCAATGATTTTCCAATAACCACAGCAGAGAAGTAAAATGTATTAATTACCCATTCTGTTCCAAGGCCAACACCTCTTTGGAGTAAAACACCCATAACAAGAGACCAAAGAGATGCTGGGGGGAACGAGCAATTAGAAACATCAGAGGTTTATTTGGGAGCGCAGCAATGACTACTTTGAAAAAAGGTTTCTCTGCCTTTTTTGTTAATATTAGTACCTGCTTTGCTGCTATTTGAAAATTCCTCACACACCGATTCACTTGCCAAACTGAAATTTTGTGTAAACTAGTCATCACCCCCATTTGCATGAATCCCTGTTTTGACAGCAGGCTTTCAAGTAATTATTATAAACGATCAGAAACACAATATTCCCCAAAATTACAGCAAGCATTCATTTGAGCGACAGTGAAAAGACTCTTCATTAATCAATAGAAAGATTGGCACTTCTCACACCGGAATTGAAAATGTTCTCCTCTGGGCTAGAAATTCTGTGTAATCATCGAGAAATTTGAGCAGAAGAGCACTTGAACGTGCATCTGTCCCCTGAAAATGTATTCCTTGAAATGTACGTTAGTGTGTTAAATGTGTTAATTAAAATACAAAAACTAAAAGAAAAATAAAAAGTCATCTAGGAAAACAGTAATTGTCTTCTATCACATTATACTCTGTCAGGTAGAGGAACAAAACAGCTGGAATGATGAGCAATCCTGATATCACTTAACATTTCTGTGGTCAGTGTCCATTCCTGTAAACCTGTTATGGCAGTTGAGGATCTGGGGAGTTAAACACTTCCCCCTGTGAGATAGGTACTCTTACGTACCAGTAAAGAAAAACCTTTCCTCTGATTTGGTGAAAGTCAATCACAGTAACACGTTCCTTTGGAAACTTTCTCAGATAACTGGGCATAAACTGGGAACGAAAAATGTCCAAGACTGTATGATCATAACATGGAGCTTTATCATATAAAGAAGGCAGATGGAGTGATGCATCCCAGACATGCTATTACTAAGATGACGGTGAGGCTCTTGATCTTGGGTATCCAATTCAGTTATAAGCAACACGTTGACTCTATGACCCTCACTGTGTGCACACAACTTATTAAAATAAGAAAAGTGTCAGAGAGAAATGTTTTATGAAAACAAAAGATAAAAAATAAAATACATAGATCAATGTGGAGATCTCATTACACACCGCCTTCTCAGAACTGCTAAAGAAAAAAAAGAAAAAACGGTATTGACGTGTGCTGCACAGACCTGCAAGTCCTGCCTGCAAGAAAGCCAATTCCTCACTGCTCTAATATACTAAAACAGAACAGGCCATCTTCAGTACTCTGCTCAAGCCAAACCCATATCCCATATGGACCTGTGGGAGCAGGGAAGATGGGCCAAATAACGTCATCCACAGCAAACAAGTGAGTTTCAAAAGACAAGAAAATGTTCCTGAAATTAAAGTTGTCACTATAACTTAGAGACTCTTGAATAAAGCCCTGAACAGAAATGTGGAGCAAGGACCACTGATTAAGCTTTCACATTTTTAGGGTAGGATGTCTCAGATTGTGTATGTCAGCTGATGATGTGAAAATGCAGCAGCTGTACAGTACTTTGCCTTTTTCGTCAGAATGCCATGCAATGACACTGTCAATTAGGAAAATCGTGATTAGATCATTTCGATAAAAAAAGACCAGGAAAATGGATAATACTATCCATGAATGTAAATTAGATTATCGCTGTTTAGCAAGAGGCACTGCGCTTCTGTGGTGTAGAGGAGCATCACAGTCATGTGATGTATGTCTGGGAAAATACAATGAACATTGATGATATTTGTCCATGCCATTAATAATCTAGTATTGTTTAGACTCAGACATCCAGCCACTGGGAAAGATATTGACTAACTATTAATTCAAGTCAATTTGGGCATATATAATATAATCTGACAAGGCATGCCAACACCCACTTACACTGACCACTGTATACCACACAGCCACACACACACAATCATGAGGCGTAAAGTGCAAGCGAACATGCCTGTCACAAGTTGGCTAATTAAGTTATCAATAGACAACAATAGTATTCATTTCTGGAACAGAACACGTTGGCAGTAATTAGAAGTGTCCTTTCCTTCTGTGCCTGATTCAGTTTTCATGTTGTCATGATTTGGAATGTTCTGTGGTGCTCACATGGACTGATACATTTTACCATGACCTACTTGTAATCTACTTACATTACACTTCTTTGTATCCTTGCTTGTGTTCCATGTTCCCTCGTGCTTTCAGTTTTTCTGGGTCTGTCACATATGGGTGACATCTCTCATGCCTTTTTGTAAAGAGATTGTGTTTTCCAATTGTACAGGTAAGTAGCATTTATTAAGGGAACACTATTTTGCCCTCTGTAGCCCTTCAAATCATGCCACAGTTCTGATCATTATTTGGGAAAATGCTGTTTAGGACAGTTTGGGACCTGTGGGACCACATCCTTTACATGGCTCATTGACCATGCAAGAGTTTTACTTGGAAAGATGTGTTAAATCCCATAGGGTGCAATTAGAGCACTATTTAGGCTAGGGTCCATTTTAATCTCTCTCTCTCTCGCTCATGATGTCCTCATGCTGCAGGACCCTTTTTGACTGTTTTCACTTTATTAATTAGTTAATTTCTTCCCCCTTTCTTTTTGTGTGACAGATGCTACCGAAATGCAAGTACCTCAGCTGCATGAAGGATGTCATGGAAGAGAGACAGAGCCTCCATTTGACAACTCATGCGTGCTGTCACTTGTAACAGACCGCAGATTCCACCCCATCATGGTCTCCCTTCACTGAGAAGACTAAGCACATCCAAGTGCACACTGCTAACTGACACAGCACCCAATGCATAATAGAAAACAAATCTTGGATCACACAAGCTAAAAATGAAGGGTATCATTTATCTTCTGGTATTCTGATAATTGAAAACATGGCACGGATTAAGATGGTCCATATGATCACAAAATATGACCAGTCAGAGTATTAAAGTAAGAGTATTAAAATAAACACAGTTGGCATTTGCTTTCTGTGCCATAAATAAAACCAACACAAATCAGAATGACCCAGAAATGGTGCTACAATGAAGTGAAAAATAAAACATTAGAATGACTCTCCTATCTCAGGCACAGTTTAAAGTCCTTGCTTTTAGCACAATATTCTATACACCTAGCATGCCAAAAATAACCCAAAGGCAAAATTTCATCCTACATGTTTCTCACCATTTTTCTCTGGCCTACAGGCCTATCAGGAAAAGAAGTACATAAACTCTTTTCCCCTCAATTCTTATCTCTGGTCCCCCAGTCACAGCTTCTGCTGTGCTGACACACCTTTCCAGTAATCAAGGATGTCATGCAGGTCCTCGCCTTTAGCGAACTGCACCTTTTTTCGAAGGGCATTTCCAGCCGTCACATAACAGGCCTCATCCCGCTGGCCTTTCCGGTAGGGACGAAACCGCTCCCAGATCCGCAGTGAGCTCTCTGAGGAATACTCTGGGCTGGAGGAATAGCCAGAGTAGCTGGAATGGTGGCGGGCAGGCGAAAGTTGGGAGTATGATGCTGCATCCCTGCGGGAGCGTGTCAGGGGCTTTAAGAAGGAAACCCTCTGGGCAGGGGAGCCTTGGTGGGAGCCTTCATAGTAGAGAGCTGGGACGGAGTGGCGATGCTCCGAGCAGTGGTAGTCCTGCTGCACCTCAAGCTGCTGCTGCTGCTGCTGCTGTTGTTGTTGTTGTATTTGTTGCTGTTGATGGTAATGATGTGACTTCTGGCTGTCCTGGTGTTGGGCACCAACACCACCACTGTCGCAACCACCACCACCCCCTCCACCACAGCTCCCACTCCCTACTAAAGGCAGCCTCTCAAGGGGCTCCCCACAGCCCACGGGACTGGCCCGGTCTGGGTACTGCTGTTGTTGTTGATTACAGGCATCTGGGCTCCTTGGTTCAGGAACATCCAGGCTATACACCCTAGCTCCTCCACGTTCCCTGTCCCGACCCATGGAGCCACAAGAAGTGGTGCTGCACTGTTTTTTCACAGCATTTACAATAACTACTGCTGCATCTGCACTCATTTGTCGTTGAATGGGGCGTACAGCAGTGGCTGGTGGAGGGGGCCTGTAGGGAGGAGAGACAACAAAGCCACCACCACTGATCCCTGGGCGCTCAGAGAGAGGGGCATTCAAAGCAGGGAGAGGAGGTGGTGGGGGTATTTTGTTGGGAGCAATGACCTGGCATGCCTCCGTCAACCCTTGGGAGAGTGGGATTAGGCCACGAGTAAGGGAGGATGTGCTGGTGGGGGGTGGGGACGTGGGATTGGAGGAGACTGTAGTGTTAGTTGAGGCGCCTGAAGCAGCAACTGCTGCTGCATCCAATTTCAGTGCATCGATGCAGTTGTTAATGATCTGGTTAACCTTGTCTACTTCCATGGCAATGGTGGAAATCTCTGATGCAGAGCCATGTCCGTCATCATCTGAGTCATCCCCAATATCAGTTTCATCGTCCCTCAAGTCTGCCCCCCTCATCCCTCCATGTCCACCATCTCCCATTCTTTCCATCCCTGCTCCTCCAGTTCTAATATCCATATAATTCCCTTTACTTGAGGCCAAGGCCTCCGAAAAGGCAGTGGCCATCTTTTCAACTTGTGGGATAGAGGAAAGTCTGGAGGAACTGGTGTTGGCTGAGTGGAGCATTCCCAAACTGGATGATGTGGACATGGGAAGTTTGCCTCCATGGTGGTGTTGATATTGATGATGCTCTCTGGACTGCTCCTGAAGCTTGTGTACTGCTGATGGATCATTTGCCACTGCTGCCGCCACCTCTGGTCCATAGCGCATTTCCAGAATAGTTTTCTTGACACAGATGGACTTCTTTTTCTCATCGTGCATCCGTTTCTTACGTAAACAATAGTAGACAAAGCCTAAAACAATGAGCATGCCAAAAAGGCAACCCACAATGGTCATGATATAGTGAGTAGTGGTGGAAGGTGTGGGGAGAATGTCATCTTGATTTTGAGCCCGGGTGGCAAACTCAAGGCAGGTGTGGTTATAACGCTGAGAGTTGCGGATGGATGCTACACAGAAGGTGTAATTGGTGTGTGGTTTGAGCTTGTTGAGGGTAATCATCTCCTTCTTGTTCTTTAAATTCATGACGTCAGACACGTATGTGTGGTTGTATTGTGTTAAAATATACATTTTGCTGTAGGGCCTTGGAATCTGTACAAGAATAGAAGCTGATGATAAAGACACATGTTGGAGCTTGATGGTGGGAATGAAGCTATGTTCAGTAGATGAGGAAGAAGTGGTAGGTTGGTAATACGGTCCCACACCACCGAAAATCTCTGGTCCAATCCCAGAAGGGCCATCTAGATCTGGCGGGAGAGAGGTCAGTCCAGGAATCATCACTCCATCTCGACAGCGATGGTACAAAATGTTTTTTGCATTCCGACCAGCATGGCCAGCAGCGATAAGTAAAGGGTAGCCAAACATCTCCTGAGGTGTCTCACACTGGAGACGGTCATAGGTGTGTGTGACATTATTGAATGATTCCAACCAAGTTAGGAAGCTATAAAGATCACAGCCGCAATGGAAGGGATTCGCTGCCAGTTCACATACCATCAGCCGAGTGAGAACTGTAAATGTGGATGGGTCAATGCGGGCAAGTTTGTTGGATGACAAGTCAATGCTGCTGAGGCTGGGGCACTCCCAAAATGCATTGCTGCCAATAACCTCAATGAGGTTGTGCTGCAGGAAGAGGCATTGCATGCGACCAAGCCCTCTCATCATACCCTCAGTTAGGTTTGTCAACTTGTTGTAGCCCAGCTGAAGAACCTGAGAAAAACACAAATACATTGTTAGCATTATTTTTATTTCTTTTTAAATTTACTGTGTGTACTGTTGATAATGATGAGAATCTGAATTCACTTTAATTCCTAAAAATGTTCTGCATTATGTTCTGGTACAGAGTTCAGAAAGGAAAGAAAGAAAACGAAAATAAAATAATATAAAATAAAATACTTGATCCAATGATCTTTCAAAAAAAGTGCTATGTCATGCATTGTGAACAATATTCTTGTATTAAGCTCAAAGTTTGTTTGTTTTTTTTTATCAAACTTATCGTCATCACCTGTAGGTTGGCTTGTCCTGCAAAGGCTCCATCCTCAATATAGCTGATTTCATTCTTGGTTAGGTTGAGGTCAGTCAAGTTGGTGAACCGGTACATGGAGCTAAAGAGCACTGCTTTCAGCTTGTTCTCATTCAATCTCAAGTCATGGACCGTGTTGTTGATGTGCTGGGGGATAGTCTCATACGGCGGCTGGTTCTGACTGCAGATAGCCAGCCACACATAGCCTTTGTCTCCCTCAATGAGCCAGCAGTCCCCATTGACCATGCTGGGAAAGTGGGAGAAGAACAGGAGGGACGGAAGAATAAGCAGAAGGAGAGAGGAGGTGGTGGAAGCACCCTGCATGATGCCGATGAAAGGAAATCAGAAAAAGGGGAAGCTATAATTATTGAGAGAAATGTCGGGCTGGCAGGAAAGGAGGTTGTGTTTGCAGGATAAAAGGAAGTAACAAAGGTTGCTTGGAAGGATTTCCAGAGAGGAGGAGGGTCTGGGTTGGGTGTTGAAAAAGGGGTAAAGGCTTCACAATGCCAGTCACAGCTTTATGGTCATCATGGTGATTAGCAGGGGACCCATGTTATGTCATATCTTGTTGGGCTGCGATCTGCGGTGACACAGCTTGTCCTCATAGTCCTTCCTTAGGCTTCTGCTGTGACTGACCCAAATGGATAGACCCTTGGAATAATGGACAATCTGTAGGAGATAATATGAAAAAAAAGTAACATAAGAACAATGTAAAACACAAATGCACTGAAGAATGACAAACAATCTTGAATCACAAATCTAAATGAATGGTGAAACAATTCAGACTACCTAATTCCTATAACATTTCATTGTCTCAGAATTATTCTACTCACTGAACCTGCAGCCATCCCAAAATCGATCTCAATTTTCCTTGAGGCTTGTGCCACCCTTGTTTCTTCAGCTGGTGTTCTTTCTCATCATGTTAATATATGCATGCAGCATTGCCCCATCAGATCCCCTTTTGACCTACTGCGTCTGCAATTTGTCACACCCTCTTTGGTCCCCCAGCTCATAAGGCTCTTAGGTCATAAGGCATTGACTGATACCCGCAGCATATGCACCTTCCAATCGCTCTTCAGTACTCAGAGGGGAGGATTCTTTTTTTAGACATGAAATTCAGCATTAATCACCCAAATGCTGACAGCACATTGTCTCTACAGACATTCGTTGTTATGACACTATCTTGCCAAAACCTAAGCTCTCTATCCCATCTGCATGTCATTTGAATAGCAGTCAAGTGTTTACATAAGGAGAGGATTAGCTGCTTGTTGCATATCGACAGACATTGTCCTCTTGCCAGCCCAGCAACTAGGAAGCACATACTTAGAATTACACAGACTTTACAAACCTTGTAGACATGCACACAGATAAACACAAGCACATACATACACATACATGTCAGAGGGTCCTGAACAACGCACCAATATTAAGCGGTCTGATATTATACAACACTGAATGAGTGCACACAATACAGTACTCAATTTCACATCTCCGTTTTACATTCTTGTGATTTCCATCATCATTCCATGAAAACTGTAAAACTGTGAGAGTCTGTCTGTCTGTCTGTCTGTCTGTCTGTCTCTCTCTCTCTCTGAACAGGCCACATTTCTTCCTTGTGCTCCCAATTCAGTCTTCTTTCTAATTCCGACAGAGAATTGAACTCATTCCAGTCTATTCTGGTCCAAGCTCCCTGGAGGTACCAGCATAGAATCAGGTCCATCCTCTTTTTTTTTTAAATCTACTTATTACTTAAGAAAATTGTAATACCTAAAGCATGTATGACATGGTACATTATCATGTAGATCTAACATTAAAGGCACTTACTAAAATCAGGTTAACTATTTCCCTTTTATTAGGCAGCCACAGGGCACAGAAGGTGCAACACGTGGCCTCAATGCTGATCTAACAAATGGATGTAAAAGCAACGCTGCATCAATATGCATATCAAATGGTGACAAGCAGACAGCTAAAAGGCAGGTGTGAATGCACCATTCACAAATCACTATATAGATATTACGTTTTGATTTCTCAAGCCACCCTCAAGAGTAGTCAGTGATCTATTTGATTTAATTAGAAAATAAATGTATGTCTGATTGCACTAAAAGGACCACTTAGTCAAATCGGTGGTAAGCTATCAACAAACTAGCATAAAAATCTCAGTCATGCTTATGCTTGTACCTGTGGTATTAGGACCATATGTGCCACTGAAAGCAAAGCAAAGTCTGCCCGGAGGTGCTCATTGAAGACCTGTGTGATTTACAATCAATTGATCGGATCCTGACAAAATCTGTGTCATGGTCCGGCTGTGCTTCTCCCTATTTCCTGCTGTGTGTATGTGTCTGTCTGGTTGTAGCACTTCAATTACTGTCCTCCTGCTGCAATCACTTACACACCTGTATCCTATCCACTATCTATTAATACTGCAGTGTATCAGCCGCAGCTTCTTCAGTTTGAACATCACTAGAAATTTGCTAGTTGAGAATCACCAAATACCTGCACATAGTATTTACACAATAAGGACATTTCTATTTTTAATTTATTCCATTGTCACAATTCTAATACCTAAACACTCCGTGGACACATGTATGTACTGGGACACTCCCTTGCAACTGATTGTCATGCTCCTGCTCTCTTGTCTGAGGTTCATCCACTCCACATGAGACGTGATCTCATTTGGTGCTCCACATAGTGAAACCCCGAGGGTTCACATGAGGGAGAGGAAGAGCAGCAGGTCTGTGTTGAGCATGATCAGGGATATGATTACATAATTAGGAATTTGGGACATGCAGAATACTTGTCTCTTAAGGGAAATAGCATGAGTTATAACACTGATCCACTTGTAACTATAAAAATGTAGGACATTAGACTGAACTTTTTCCTTCACTGCTGCAGAATGCTGCTGTGCTTTGTAAGATTCCATTAAAAAAAAGAGAGATATATACGAGGCACACAAGTTACACAAGTTTGACCTGCACTTGCTTGTAGAACAAATACAGTCATATATGTGAATAGTCAATATGAATAGATCATAGCAGCAGAAAGGGTTAAAATCTAGGAGGATAACAGGTGAACAGGTGGTACAAGAGTAGCTGCAGGTGTCTGACTGTCCTACTTGCACCTCACATCTCGTAGCACAAATCCTTCTTTTTCAAAAGCCTTGTCTTGTAATTGAATCACTGCCATGTACCACGAGGATGATACAGCTGGAATTACTAATTGAACATTATTCATTGGCACATTTTAACCATGCGGTGTGTAAACTAGCAATCCAGACCCAAAAGAGCCAAACTGAAGAGCTCTGGAACCGAAGGTATTATTACAATGCCTGCATACACGTCATTTTGAGAATTTAAAGAGTGAATCCAGATGGCTTTCTCCATCTGTAACTCCCATTTTCAAGCAAAAGCTCATATTGATCCCCACTGTTATGAAAACACACTTATGATTGACAATTAAGCCTATGCTTACAGAATAAGGTGTTATTGGCATTTGCATCAAATCAGTCTCTTCTTCTGCTTCTTCAGCTAGAATGATGAAACTCCTTCCCAAATCCTAATGACAGGTGCTGGAACTGGAGAGGGTCCATATCCCTTCCATTACCAACACGGCTTTTGGATCCGAGCCATTGTCAGTCCAAATGTAAATGTATTTATTATGCCGCTGGCTGCATATGACGCTGTCATTTTGAATTGTGTCACCTGTGAACTGACCCATTGAACTGAAATGTCAAATGAAAGAGAGGCAGATTTATGCACATGAAAATGCAGGGCAAAGATACGCCTGTGCCTTTCATTCAATTTGCGCTCGCAATCTGTGTGTAATTAGCATCTGATTTACTCAGGCGGCAGCTCATTACGCAATCAGCCAAGGACCTTCTGCCTTTTAGGTGCATCCTGAGAGAAGAGTACTAGATTTATCTGTGGCCTCTCTCTACGAGACTATGGTGGTGCTGAAGTATAAATAATCATTAATAAAGTATCTTCATTCAGCATTTACATTATCGCTGATAAAACTATAATGATATTCATTGATGGAGAGGCTTTTAAGACTAATGTTGTGGGAGTGAACAGGACAGTGTCATGTAGTTTGGTTTTTAGAGGCAGTACGGCTGCTGACTTAATGCCACTGTGGCATTGTAACCGTTAACATAACATGACAAAAATAAGGTTTTAAAACATTTTTTTTCACAAATAAACTCAACATATTTCTATATGTTCTTTGGAGAATGAATTTGTGTTTTATTGTGTTCACGCTCTGCACACAGCACAATAACATTTCCCCAGGCAGTGGCAGCCATCCAAGTGTTTTGCTGTTGCTGGTGTTTGATTTAAATTACAATATAAATATATATATATAAACAGGGCTAGAATATAGGACAGAACATAACAGTGAACACCTGTTGCTAACTCAGCAGGTAACTTAAGTATCATTTAATTTAAGGTTTGATGGTTTGAGATACTCAGTTCACTGTAGCAAGTGCCTATAGCTGATGATGATAGATAGATATGAAGAAAAATACAGCAACCATCAATCAATCATCTGCACACACATTCACTTTATCTAACCCCTGCTATCCACCATCTGTATCCACACAGCTCAGTACTTTACAGCTTTACACTTGCACATGCACATGTTAGTGTAATGCAGGCCCACGCATGGAAAGAGAAAGACACACAGGAAAATCTCTCTTTTTTGTCTCTCAGCCCTTCTAATCCCTTCACATGCCTTGATATTTGTTCCTGTCACTTAATTTCTTTCACTATGCCTCACCTCTCTCTGCATCCCTCTCTTCCCATCACTCTGCACTGTTGTTATACTTTCTTCTTGTCCAGGCCAGTTCCCCAGAGTACAGTCAGTGCAGTGCGGAGAGGTTGTGGCTGTGAGCAAAACACTCTTTCCTCTCCACTTCACACAGGGCTTAGAGATGAGACAAACACAACTGCAGACAGATGAAGCGCCTCTGAGAGCATCAACGTGTGTATGTGAGTTGAACAGATCATTTCGCAGTGGCCATATGAGGAACCTGATAAAAGCCGCTGTACAGTACACTACTTTGTTAAGCGCTGCTGAACAAAATGTTGCTCGTCCACTTATGGCAGGGTTTGTGTGCACCGTCGTAAACAATATGTATTTCAGTGTTTATATACATATGGAGCTATATACATTTGTATTTGTTATTTCCAGCTATTCACAGATCAAATAGGACAGAAATAAATGTAGAACGATATAAATAACTGAGGAAGATGAGAAGGGAAACATAGAAAGAGAGGAGAGAGGGCAGTGGGAGAGGCAGCTGAGACAGAAATGATGAGATGCTGCGTTGATCTTTGATTCATCCACAGCCACAAAAAAAGGCAGATAAAGTCCCAGACGCTGAAACACAAATCACCTTGGATGCGCTGTTATTATGAGAAGCCCAACTTTTGAGAGTGCGGCGGCAGTATATGCAGAAAGAGAGGAAAAAAGGCAGAAAGAAATGAAAGGGATAGGAGGGGGAAGAGTTTTCTAACTACCTTTCACAGGTTTGATCTATAATTCATATTTCATCGTCATGTACGCCTTGAGAAGATCTTTTCAACTTCTTCTTTTTTCTCTCTTATTTATTTATTTATGTTTTTACGCCTATCTCAATTTTTCTCTGTCCTCCCTGACCTCCTCTGTGTTTGTGTCTATGCTTGCCAATGTTTGACTTTTCGACCACTGTCATCTGTGGCTGCTCATGCATGACATCATATCCATTTCCTAGTTGCCTCACAGGAAGAAGAAGTGATGCAATGGAGCGTGACAGAAAAGGGCCCTGAGGTCTGGGGCTAAATGGAGCAGAGCACCTAAACCCTCCCACCAACTGACCACTATATCGACACTACTACCATTGTTTCTTTTCTAACCCAAATGACTGGGCACAAAGCCACGGGACATGGTTCCACGGTGAAGCTCGGGTCTGTGAGATGATGGGCCAGTTGAGAGGTTTGTTGTAGAAAATACCACCCAGAGCTGGGGCTACAGCCAGAGAGATTTGGGGATTGAAATTCAAAACCAGTTATGGCAACCATGTGGAAAGAAGCAGATTATTTTTGCTGGGAGCTTGAACAGGATTTAGGGAATAGCAGAGGAGAAAAGCAAGACATGTGGCTTGGACCCTGGCAACACAGGGACCAAGAGAAAACAGAAATTGGATGTTGTGAACTACAAAGAGTAAGATTGACAGACTGGGCAGTAATGCCACTGAGGGTAGAATGGAATAATGATCTTATGATACAAATGATAACAATGCTCTCTACGATACAAACTTGGAGTAGAGGAGAGCCTAAATGTTAGGAAAGAGAGATTTAAACTTCAAATCAACAGGTGAGAATCCTTAAAAACATTCATGAAAAGTGAATATAAGGCTGAAGCTAAAGATTGTAGCTACAACTCCACCAGTTATCAAAAATTAACATGAGACTCAAGGCCAAAAATATAGTTTGTAGACAAAGATCGACATTTAAACAAGCAACTATCTCAGCCATGCCCTGGTTAGAACAACCAGCTATATTGTTTTAAGTCACCCCTGCAGTGCAACAAGTATGAAATGTTCAGATGTAAGGTCTCTGAAGAGAGCAGCCACTACTTAGTTCATTATGACAAAAATAGGCCTACATAGATAATTAAAAACAGTCAATCAGTCAATCAGGATTCCAACAGTAACTGACAGAAAAGTCCAGGGAGGCACCATTTATCTCAGCGTGGGTTCAGTTAATAGATATGTGTATAGATAATCAACAAACAACCATTATGGTAAGATTGAATTTCATGTTTATGTCAGTTACCTCAACACTGCTACAGGATGAATAATTATCTGAGATTTATAGAAAAGAAAAAGTGTGAAAGTAATTAATCAATATGAAACTTACTTTAATTATTACATCAGTTTCTGAATCAACAAACTGAATAACAGCTGACTTGCACATCGAGCAGAGCTCAATAGTCCAGGTGGTAGCTAATGAAAATGAATAGATGAAGTAAAGCCCCAGTCAGACAGGATTTATTTTGTCGAGAGGAGGCTGGGTGATTTCAATATTGCATGTGCTGATCAGTAATTTTAATCCCATAGAAGCGCATATTGAGTGTGATTTTCTCTCCTGACAGCCCCAAATACCTTCAGTTTTATGCCAACCGATAAGGCTGTCCCATATTTTAAATGAGGGATGAAAGCCCTCTGGTGACAAGAGAGACAGCATTTTTCTGCAGAATCTCTTTTCTTATCCTGCATTACAGCAACAATGGGTATTTTGACAGTAGCTGGGAGCCATCCTGAATGAGTTAGGTTACTTAGCTGACAATGACAGATTTGTTTATACAAGCTGGGTTTTATATAAAAAATATTTCATAATCATAAAACATCTGTCACTGATTATATCTGAATCAATTGTGTATAATCCCGTGCCTTTCTACTGTCTCAGTCACAGTTTCTACAGAATGCAGGCATCATACACCTATGGGTCATAGCCTGGAAAGGCTTAGAGGTAGAAATTGAGCGATAAAAGGAATGAAAATGGTATGGAGAGCAAAAGCACTGCAGGTCAGAGATGGATGTGTGGAAGGAGTAAATGGGGAATGGATAATAAATGGGGCACATGGGGTGTCAAGAGAAAGAATGAAGAACGACGGTGTCTGCAGTGATGAGTCAGCAGCAAGTTGCACACGTCGAACTGCTGTGCTCACAATATAACAGCCGCACAATTATATTCATATCTCTTTTTATGGTGGTACTCACAGCCCAGAGATGGAGACAGTAATAATTTGGGCAACACTCCATTACAGACTCGATATGAGTAGAGTGGTGCATGACTTCCATTGAGATGTGTGGATGCACTGCCAGGCATAGTGTGTTTAATAACTTTTGATGTCTGATTGTGATTAATTTTGCCCCCCCTGTGATAAACTGGCAATTCTGTCCAGGGTGCCCCCCGTCTGTTGTCCATTGTGCGTTGGGATGGAGTCCAGCTCCCCACAACCCAGACTACAAACAGTTTAGAAAATGGATGAAAGTATCACGATCAACTTTGCCTCCACACACCAAAGAAAACCAAAAACCAAAGAAACCATTCTGCCTAAAGGGAAAGAGGTTCACCAAAAGTGTTCAAAGAAGTCATATTACCTTGATTTTGAGGCGGACATGCGGCTGAAATGGGATGGCAGCTCATTGAGATGAAGATGATGAGACTATTTCAGGATGCATCACCCCATCAGGATGCACTTGTCATCTTTTGGAATGTTGAACTACAAAACACTTTTGTTTGCATTTCTTTGTGTGTGCATGTGCATTTTTCATGAAGGCGGACTAACAAACTCACTTGGGAGAGTAATGAGCAGCACTATCTATTTATGTGTAAGTCATGAATATTCTAGATGCCTAATTGCATCGCGCAGTGTTGAGGAATTTCATCGGCAAGCCTGAAGGTAATTAAACTGCCTTGTTAAAAGAAAGGCAGAGAAGAAGAGAGAAAAAACACAAAATGCTTTGTTTCTAGAAGCTTAGCAATACCCCCTTGCTTTTGCACCATGTTACGTGAATTACTGTGTTGACTGGTTTAGCTCTGTCGGTTGATAAGATAGCACTAGCACTGCCGTGCTTTTGGAGTTTTTTTTTAACATTAGATGCTCTCAATGAGCGCTAACGTTTCATGAGCACATTCACCAAATGGCACACTGTGACATCAGCTCATGTTAAGAGGCACAAACACTTCAAAGGGCTGATGTATCCAATTTTACAACCCTTCCCGCTCTGATTACTCATATATATTTCAGTCAGAGACACTTCTGATGAGGAATTGAGCACATATTGCAAATGGTCGTGCAGTTATAGCTGGTGCAACAAGGATTGTGCTGGGTGCACTAATCCTCCAGTGTTGTAAGCACATCAAGTTTAGTATGCTGAATTCAGAGCGCTGTAAACACATATCAGATTTTAGCCAAATAAACAATATTTAAAATGCTTTAACGCAAAAGAGAAGGAGGAGATTGGGGCGTTGGAGAGTGCTGCAGAAACAGAAATGAGATGGGAACAAAACATTACAAAGAAGGTTTACAACTTGATCTGTGCTCGCATAGTTATCAGATTAATATTCTAGCACCATGTTTACTTGCTGCTTCTTATATATGGATGTCCTCGAATGTGTTTATGGGCATGAATGTGTGCATGTGCAACAGGCTGCCACAGCTTAGTCTTTAGAAAGGGAGACGCAGAGGCAAGGAAAGGCTGAAAGGGTTGAAGCGGTGGTGTTTTACAGACAGGTTGAGGCTCTCACAGGGCTCAGACAAATACAGACAGAAAGATAAAAACAGAACAGAACTGGAGAGAAAATGTGTTAGTCCTGGTGGCTTATTCACACTCTATAGCAGTTAGATTGCAAAGATTGATTTATCAAATGTTTTCCGGTCATATTTTCAATGTAAATCAAAGGGGCAGCCATGTTCGACAGAAGAACTGAACCTGACTCTGATCTTTTCAAGTATTTGCGCTGCTCCTTTGCTGTATTACTTTGGAGAGAAATGGCAATTTATAGTGTAATCTTATGATGCCCCGCCAGTGGCACATTCCTGGGATGTCTTTATTTAGTTTTATCATTTATTTTTCAGTATCATACTGGTTGAGTTTGTGCAAAGTGTGAGGCTAAACTGCTGTACTGTAAGTCTGAGACACAACTACTACTGGACCCCAGGGTTGCTCAAGGGGCAATGAGAACAGAAGACAGTTTCTTCTATGACAAAAATCAATTTGACATTGTGGGTAACCGCACTTTGCCCATTTTTCCTCCACTCATTGTAACTCTGACAGACTCAGCAACCAAAAAACACAAAAGTTTTTTATGGACAGAAGAAAAAGCTAACCCCCCGTTGAGTGCTTTGAGCTGAGTGCCTTATTGGATGATCAGAGAAATATAATAATACCTTGGTACTGTACTGTACATTGCTTGATGCTTTTACAGTAAAACGGTGTTTATAAGAGCCGTTTTACTGTTGAAAGGAACAGAGAGTCAATGTAGTATAAAATTATCCATGTTGAACCATGTTGAAGTTTCAGAGTATCAGGCTTCAGGGAGGACTGAAGGATGGAAATGCACTATACATTTTATTTGTTCTTATCTCTCCTCTGTGATGTTCATTGGTCAGGAAAACAAGATGTGCCCTTGCAGGCAAATAATTCTGGGATTTCCACGATGATTCGGTCAGCTTTAGAAGAAGGAGAAAGCCTTGGCGGGACACCTCTTATAATTAAAGACTATAATTATGGAATAATAATTGGTATTCAGTTTTAAATCAGCTAGTTTGAGAAGGAAAATACACGGCCAATCAGTGCTTCCCTGATCCTATTTCTTTCAACAGGAGTATAGTATAGTATACTGTGTTAACCATTACTCTTCTCAATAGTTTTGGGGCATATGAGTGTACATTGATTCATTTTATTAACTATGAGTCAACAGTGTATCCAGGCAATGAGTCATGGTTAATAATAATGGAGATGGGAATGACTGTCTGGAGCCCCAGATGGATGGCTTCTCATACAGCAGCCCGCAGGCCAGGATCCTATACTTACTGCAAGAGATTATAACATGGGTCAACTGAAACCCAACACTGTTTCAGACAATTCAGTGACACCTGATGACATGTTTGACACGTGTACTTTCTATTTGTATGTGTAAGTACACATGCAAATGGGAATGCAAGCATGTGGATCTCTGATTTGTTTTAGTCCTTCTGCCTGTTCTTCTCTCTCACTGCGTTTATATGTTCCCCTCTATTGTTACAGTGTGATTGCTGATCTTGTGAATGTGTGTGTGTGTGTGTGTGTGCGTGTGTGGTGTGTGTGCCTATTTCTTTTTACAAAAATGGAAACCAATATATGTCAATCAAGACCTCAATCGATTTCTCCCATAAATGCATTATACAAGTGTGTAGTAAGTGCAGTAGCAAGCAGCTTCATTTGTGTGTGTGTGTGTTGAGCAGGTGTGCTTTGCTCAAAGCAAAATGTTATATGCTTCAAAGAGAGCTGGCAGTCATGCAACAATGCATGCAAGTGCAAAGTGTGGGGGTAGACATGTAGGCTTGTTTTGTGCATCTGCTTGGGCATCTACTACAAGACAATATGAGCATCTGCACCACTTTACTTGGAGACATGTATAGTATTTGAATCTTACTGTTTTCCCTTACACATTATTATTGTTTTTTTTTTTTTCTTTTTTGGTTGGGGGGGGGCTAACAAACCTTCTGCACTACAAAAGTAGGCCACTGCATGGCTGCAGGCAAGAAAAAAAAGATGGAGAGACAGAAAAGGAGAAAGAAGTGGACAGAGGGAGAGGAAGTGCACAAAATGAGGTAATGAAGAAATTACATAAAAGTATAAACGATGGCCGCCCCCATCTAACAGTGTTCCCTACATGTCACACTAACCTACAGATTGCAATTAACACATCAGACGAAGGTGAAGGAGGTGGCAAAATACAGAAACAAATAAATAGATTTTGTCTCAATTTTACAATAGGCTTTGACACATGAGTGGTAGTTTTGTTTGTACTTGTAAGCTGCTCAGAGTTAAGAACATCTTAACTCAGCTCAGTGTCTTAAAATATGCCTAAGAGGCTTTCATGTTCATCTACCATCTATTGTTTCCTGTTAGCAGTGCACTGTGATGAAATTAACAGCGTTCTTTGATACTGTAGACTGAAGCCTGTGCAAGGAATTAGTACCATTATTGCCTCCACCAAAGAGGTTATGTTTTCTGTGCCATTTGTTTGTTAGTCTGTCAACAGGATTATGGAAAAAACCACTGGCTTGATTTCCATGGGACATGCATGCAGCATGGACTGAGGAAGACCCCACTCAGTCTCCCATGATACTCACCCATGTCAAAGATTTTTGTTGTTTTTTTTCGCTAAGTGGCGTTCCCATTTCCTATGTCTTCGTGTCAACTCTGTTGGTGGTGAAGACAATAGAAGGAGAACCCAACATGTATCCTTATGCTTCCTTTAGTTACACTCTTACACTCATGGAGGGCCAAATCTGCAAATGTGAGTGTCAGCGTGTGATACCCAGCATGGTGTTGATGACTCAGACATCTTTCTTGAATCTTGCCAGGAATTTTAATAAACAGAATGATAAATGGTAGTAAATAAACATGTATTATATCAAGAAAATCTGACTCACTGTAAATATAGCTTCAGCGAAAGTCTGTCTTATGAAATGAGACGGATCTATATCTCATTGCTTTTATCCCGCAACAGTTTGCTAACGAATTCACTATTTTCATCAAAACCTGGCCATGATATCCTCTCATAATTGTTAAGCCTCCCTCCTCTCAGAATTATGCCTAATTGCTGCCTAACCAGCAAATGAAAAGCAATAAAAGGCAAACCTTTACACCAAAAATGTGGTTTTGCCAAGAGTAGCAAATAAAGAAACAATGTTGAATATTTTAATCTAAATAAATGTCTCTTATGCCACGATCTATCACTGAATGGGGTAAAAATTGTTTGAGGCTATGGCCCATTGATGGAAGCATTTTGATATTTATATATTTACAGTATTATGGACTGTTTGACTGACTGAAAAGGGCCTGAGTTCATTATTAAAATGTCAGTTGTTAGTTTTGCTGCCCCCAGAATTCAGTGACCTGCAGTATTAAACTGCATTGGCTGTTACCACAGCAACTATGTCACTAAATCAACCAGGGCTTAAGACTGCCACACAAAGAGAAGAGGACATTTGTGGACACGTATCCAAAGAAACTAACCGTCGCTCTTCCACCAACAAGGCAATAACACGAGGACAAGGCGTTTGTACTGTATCGTACCGCATCTTAAAATTTTGATAATTTTCCAGTCTCATCTGAAAAGCAGTGCTCTGCTGTGGTTCATGTTCACAGTACAGTACGTGCCTCGCTGTTTTGAAGTTATGAACTCTTGAGACTTCCCATTCAGTGTTAAGCTTTGAGAAGAGCACACGCAAAAGCATCGATCCCATCAGGATTGCGCGGTATCATCTGTCAAAAGACATTAATTTTATAATCAAGCACTCAATAGAGAGGGGAATGTGGTAAGACATAAAGTGAGAGAAAATGGCGGCAGTGGAAAAGAGAGAAACCGGGGCATGGGAACTGAGGAATGAGGCTGATAAAGACAACAAAGAGCTTAACACCAGATGAGCTGTGACAGATCATTTCTTGTCTGTTACATCTCAGAGACAGGCACACACAGAGTGAGAGGGAGAGACACAGAATGATAGCGTTTGAGAATTAAACACAGTGAGAAAGAACTTTCTGGTCTGGAGTCAGAAAAAGATTTTTTTTTTTAAAAACGGTTACATAAAACAAATAGCTGAGATATACAAGCAGACAGGAAAGTATGAGGAGAGGAAAGGTGAAGACTAGAGTGTGTCAAGAGGAAGAGATAAGAGAGAGCTTTGTTTTTTTCCCCCTCATCTTCTCACTCATGGCTGAACTGAACTCTGCCTCTTTCACTGTTTGGTGGTGCTCCAAAGAAAAAGAGGGAGCGAGGCAGGGAAGGAGAGAAAAATCAGATCAGCAGAGAGTGAAAGTGATGAAGATAAAGGAAATAAAGGAAAGGGGGACTGTGGCAGAAAACAGAGGGGGGTGGGGGAGTACAGGAAGAGGGCAGAGGAGAGAGATTGTAAGTGTAATTAGATGGAAGTAGAGAAAACAAGGCTCTGATAAACAAGGCAGAGAAAAAGGCAGAAATGAAACGAGAGCGTAGACCAGGATGCAGACGTGAGAGTGCCACAATGATAGTCAAGCTTGGTAATTGCCTCGAACGGAGACTAATTACAGGAGGTGTGTTGGCACTTTTAGATGTATGACCACTGGACCGATGCTAGTGACAGCTGATGTCAAATGCACACAGATAGCTTGATTCAGCACACATGCATTTACAAATATCTTTGACAAAGGCATTAAAAAGGGATACATTTTAACGGTTTGTCTTGGCGTGAAAGGCGGGAGGTGCGCTAATGCGAGAGACGAGACACAACACTTCAAACTATCCACCTAGCTCTGAAGAAAACAGACACGCACACACAAACTCAAACGCCTTGTTCAGTGTGCAGGATGCTTGTAATGGGCTTTCAGCGGCATATGGCCACCTCCAACGGCATTCTCACCTGCACCTATAAATCATCCTGAATAGACCAGATAAGCTATGGGACGCTGACCTATGTGGACTCTACAGTCTACAGGATAGTCACTGTAAGGTGTTTTAATCAAAAGTTCCCTCTGGTAAAAAGAGCAAGCCAAAAAAACCCAAAACATGCTGTGGTGCTGTCGACTGTCTCAGTACAGCTTGTCTGTCTTATCCTCGTCTTGTACTGTCTGTCCTCTGCGATCCTGTTGAGGGATGCCATTTGTCATCATCAGTTAACTGGGGTTAAGTAACTCATGCAGTCATAATGCACACCTGCATAACCAGATGTGCATGTCAAACCCCCGGTGAGATGCTGAAAATCAGTTTACTGTCGCTTAAGTGAGCACTGTGGATATTTTACTTGCCCCATGCAATGTTATATATTGTGTAACACATGAATCAAAACCAATATCTTCTAAAAAAAAAAAAAAAAAAACGATGGAAAAGTGAAGAAGACCTTGCATCACAGCTGCCTTGTGAATGGTTGCATCTTTCTCTCCTGAACCCAGATTCTCTCCTTGCTGCTCATCTCCCCTGATGTCCCTAAAGCACACACACCCCTACGGTGAAGTATATTATCTCACACTGGGAGTTTTAACTGCTGTAAGTGCCACTTCCCCAATTAGCATTTTTAAAATGACAAGATTTGTGCACTACAATTGCAGCGCTTAGAAGATTGCAAGCATGAACTGGAATGAGGCCAAGATTAGATACATCTGTGACGCTACATGCATCAGGACACATCTCCCTCCTCTGAATGTTTTTCTTTTTTTTTTTTCTTTTTCTAATATCCACTCTTATTCATATTGTATCTCATTGCTACTTGCTTCTGCCAGTGTACTTTCACCCTGGGGCTCATTAAAGTTTCATCCGGCCATATTGTACACCTTGTGCGAGTGTTCACAATGTTTAATTCTCTTACTAGTTTTGACATACCTGATTACACATGCATAAGTTAATATTTAACAGAAGACAGAAGAGGTGAGCATGGGTCAAATTGGCACATCCCGAAGATGCAAATATGAATACGTAGATCAGCTTGTCTTATTTGTCACTTATATGATTTACTGAGTGTGTCAGTCCATCTGCCAATCCAATCCAGAGTGTTAATAAAATCTTTTACCTAAATTATAGTTACAGCTAAAGTGTTTCCAAAAAATATACTCCAGACATGAAAATAAAGAAATTGTGCTGACTGATTCCTTTCAGTGTTACATAACCGTTAAAATCTTGTGCTTGTTATATCGGCTGCAAAATCTGCAGCAGGATTTTCCCAACACATCTCTTGACACATTGCCTGTTGCCAAATTAAAAGGGCATGTTACCTGGTGTGACATAGAAGGGATGCTGACTGTCTGGCAGCAACTTCAGTCTTGTAAAATGCCACACATGATGCTACTAATCAAGCCAAATGTGAACAATAAACTAGCAGGATGATGAACTAAAAAAAAAAAAGAACACGTTGTCAAATGGCTGTTTGTATGCCTGCTATTGTCATATCACAGAAACAGTGTGTTTCTGTGTGCATCACAGTACGCTTATAAGAACAAATCCTGCACACAAACAGTACATGCACACATACAGATGCACTGGGAATGAAACTAGAAAAGTATAGTAGTAGTATTAAGATCAGCACTTGCTGATTTAGTTAGTAGATAAGTCAGTACTGACAGAGATGTGCATATGCAAACATATTCATTGACACTCAAACAAACACACAGCTATTATGTTTTCGTTCTCTCTGCATGTCATTGTCCTCACGTATTCCAATTTTCTTCTGTGTCTAAGTATGATGGCAGCCTGTGAAAAATAAGCCATACCTACGAGAGTTTGGCAACCAATAATAAGAAGAAGTGAGGAATTCAACATGTGCAAGGCCAGTATGCACCCTGCTGTCCTGGCAGTGCTGAGTTAAGAACTGCAAATACTTGAAGCCTGCGACTACATTCACAAGATTTATCACCCTTCCACCCCCCCACACACTTCCTCTCTCTTTCCCCCCAATCATATGTTCGCTCACTTCTCCGCTCCGGCAATAAAACATCTCTCCAGTATTTTATATTCACACTCCATTCCCTCTCTCCTCTACTCCGACCACACTCCATCCTTCCTCGACTCCCACTCTTAACCCTGCGTCCCCTCTTAATTGATTGTCTTACCTGTCATTCTCTCACTTTATCTCCCTTTTTTCATTCTTTACTGTGGAAGCTCCCGTCTCAGCTGAGGCCCATTAGTCTCCCACTTGAAAGCAAACTCTTCGGTCTGATGCAAGCAAGCCAACATGAGGTTACCGCTCAGGAAATGCACATTAAACAAATCAAACTCTCGCTTTTTTTGTGCCTTAATGACAAACAGAGAGACAGAAAACTGGGGGGATGATAAGAAACAAAGGGACACTATGGTAAAACCTCAGTCGTAGTCCATGGGGTGCATGTTCTTCCAGCTTTGATAATGGGGTGACCCATCTGTGTTCATTCTGGTCTGGCCGGATTTTATGGCATCTGCGACCCTGGTATAATGCTTGCACACACAGACTATATAAAAACAACTGTTCATAAGAGATTTATTGATGAGGATGCTTCTCCGCACATAGTGTATCTTTCTTGATTGACAGAGGCAGCGCACAGATGTTTGACTCGGGGCTGAGCGAGGGAGCGCGTGGACAGAAAGGCCGTTGAGATGAATGATAGATCGGAAGTGGAAATACAAGGTAGTAGAAGTGCTGTAGCCGCCTCACGTCACTGTAAGGTGATGAGGTCAGGTGGTGAAAAGTGGGTCGTGGGTGGGGAAGAAGGTAGAAGAGAAGCACGGAAAGTAGTGCTGGATGAAGGAACTAGCGCGAAGACACAAGGAGAAAAAGATAGAGCAGACAGAATGGGAAAAAAAAAGCGTGGGAGGGAGGGAAAACTGTGATTAGAAGAAAAAGTGCGAGAAGAAAGAGAGTGTGGCTGAGAAAGTGAGAAAGAGATAAAGCGAGGGAAAAACACGGAGGGGGAGAGCACGAGATGACAAAGAACAATGGTGGAGAAAGTAAACAGCTGTTTTTGAGCTGACACTGGGAGACAGATAACAAAAACAAGCCTCATTATAACGCCTGTAGTCCCCTTGGCTGCTTTGGAAATTTTAGGAGCCGTCATTATCAGTTTACCTGCTATTCTCTATCTCTCTGGACCTCTCTGTCTCACCTCTCTGACAGCTTGGCAATGGCAAGACTATATTCCATAATTATGTCTTGGTTTTTTCCTGTCTCTCTCTTTTCTACCTGACACCCTCCAGCAAGCCACAGCTGGAGATCCAATTTAAAGAAAGGGGAATCAATGGCTGTACCTTTTCTTTCTAACAATGTCCAGCGCCCACTCTCGGTGGGATGATGGACACTCTATGTACACTATCTATCTATCTATCTATCTATCTATCTATCTATCTATCTATCTATCTATCTATCTATCTATCTATCTATCTATCTATATATCTATCTATCTATCTATCTATCTATCTATCTATCTATCTATCTATCTATCTATCTATCTATCTATCTATCTATCTATCTATCTATCTATCTATCTATCTATATCTCTTCCTCTCCCTCTGTCCGTGGGCGGCAGTATTTCTTTCCTGTGATGATGATACGTGCATGTAGGCTTATCAGCATATGGTCTGTGATCGTACAGAAACCGGTTGGAAGAACAATAGCTTTGGTTGTGAGAACAATGGTTTCATACACCGTTGACTGCGGCGGTAATGATCGCTGCCACATTCTCACAGTTTTGTCAGCCAAGTGTGCCCCGATTGCACGCGCTCTAATTTTAGCAAAAAAGCACACAGAAATGACAAGAAGCATGTCTGGTGTAATTAATGTGGCTGCATTTCACTACTTTAATATGAATACTGTGCATACGCACATAGGTTTTATTGTTTTATATTAATTTAAATCGTATATTAGCCTGTTCGTTATTGGAGCTGCATAGCAATGTAGCAATGTATAATATAAATAAATAAATGAATGAATGAAAATTCAACCTGTCCTAGAGTAATGGAGAGCGGCACATGCGTAAACATTAGTCGTTTTCGGGCACTTGCTAAAATGACTGATGGTGCTGTTTTCTTGGGAGGATGGTGTTTTTTCCTCATTACTTCAGGATTGTACATTAGTAGTGCCAGTAACAGTCGACACTTCACACTTAGCCATACAGCACACCACAGGAGTGAGTAGTGCAATATATGATTCACGCTTGCTACAACAACAAGAAAATTGGAACACTGATGGCCTAATTTTGTACTGCTGTGATTTGCATGGCTATTAAAATCAATTTGAGAATGAGAATAATCATCATATGATCATTAAAAGTGTGGGCTTCAGAAATGGCCACAAGCGCACGGTCACAATTTTGAATATGTGATGACTAAATACTTTGTAAAACTGCTTGGACTCCCTAACTTTCTCTACGACTGGCTAAGTTTTTGAATCGGATTGTCTTTGAAGCAACCTTTAGGACTTTACACCTATTTACCAACCCGTACAGCGTGCAGTATGTGCTTGCTAACGGGTCGCTGTCATTCTAGGCTACCTAGATAATATAACCCTGACATGTTTCCCAGGTTTAAAATAACACAGGGCTAGGTCTCAGACGACAGACTGTTCCTCATTTAATGCTCCAGTTTCATCTTCTTGGCAATGGATGTGTGTGTGTGTGTGTGTCTGTGAACATCTTAATTGAGACCCCGCCACACACACATTATGGCCCAGTAATAAGTTCCTGTAACTCTTCTAAAAAAACTTTTTTTTAATGGCACATTGCCGATTTGAGTAGAAGGCCGCAGAAGAGAGGGACATGTAAAGCAGCACAGAGCAAATCTTCGATGAAGTGTAGCATTGCTTGGGAGCTGAGCTCAGAACGTAAGCGGAACCTCAGTTCTTCTCACCATGTTCATGTCAGAATCTGTGTATGAATGTGTATTTGTACACTGCTGCTTGTTTGTTTACTGAGCACACAACTGTCCTGTGCCTCGCATCGTTTAAAATTCTGCAAGTATTCACATTATTTCTGCAACGTAATCCTGTAATCCTTCACAGAAATCATGTGTACAGGCAGTCATTTCCACAGGAGTTTTTCTGTGACCAAGCCATTTGTTTCATGAAGTTATAAGGTCTAAGTTGAGGACAACTGTGAAACTACAAGCAGTGGTGTCTGTTCAAACAGAGGCATATTCAAAGCAACCGGGCCAAACAGAAACAAAATGCACCAAATCGCTGCTTCACTGCAGACACACACACACACACACACACACACACACACACACACACACACACACACACAGACAAAATAGCACTACAGTATTGTCATCACACTAACATGATGGAACTGTAAAATGGAAATGAGTTATATCATTCATCATTACACCGACGGGTGTTACATTAGTGGTGTCGTACGGGGTGAGGGAAAACCTCCATCAACACTTAAAGGTATTAAAGGAAATCAACACATCCCATTTTAACTTTTAGATTTCTCTCACAGTTATCAGTGTTGGATCGTTGTCTAAGCTCTCTTTTTTATCACAGTGTCAACTAGACTCAAAGTAGCGCCTCAGTCGATAATCCTCAGATTTCTGATTAATTTTAATCAGGTTTCACATCGCTCACAGGGCAAGGTAATGAACTATTGCCATCTTCAACACTTCCCTGTATTAGAGGACAGAGAAGCAGCACAAGAGGAAGCAGCAGGTAGGTTTTTTTTATGGATATGGTAACTTCACCTTGGCTGATGAGGAGCTGGTTATGACCGATATGATGCCCAAGGTGTCAGTGAAACAGAAGGAGCACGAATGGCCTGTTTTCCGTATTTCTGATCCCCATAGAAGCCTTGACTGTTATAGAAGCTGGTGGCCTGAACAGCGCTGGAACGAAATCTGTGTCAACAACGCGTTAGTGGACTTGCAGTGTATGGTCATACTCTGATCTCCATCCCCCACTTTTCTCTCCCTTTTTTCTGAGAATAGTGAGCATTACAGATTACATGGACCTAGAAATGTCATAGTACTCATAAAATATAGATTGTAGACAGTACACAGTAAAAAAAACCTCACATAATATGCACTCTCCTCTGCTGCGAGAAGTCTGCACATGAAAAAAAAAAAGAAGAGGAAACACACTCAAAGAAAACCCCAAGGTGGCTGTGGATGCACAAAATCACCATGGGAGAATTGTCTGAATGATGCTTCACTCTTTCTTTGATCGTGTTTCTCTTTCTTCCTCTGCCTCTACCTGTGGCTGTCAGTCATTACATTTCTTTAGTTGAACTGTTATGTTGCTGCTCCAGATTGGGTTTTTGCATGCATACTGATCTGATTACAGCACTAGATAGGTCAGCTTATGCAACATGTAAAGCTTGCTGCATATGCGCTCTCTTCTCTCCTCACTCTTTTACTGTTTCTTCTCCTGTGTTCTCCCACTCTCTTGTTTCATTGGCTTAGCTCATGATGAACTGACCGTACTGTGCGTTGTTATTTTGTACCTTTGTGCCCCCGTTTGTGAAAATGTTAGAGAGAGGGGCTGCACGTAACCTCCTACTCTTCCCAGACGAATGCACATTGCTCTGTCTTCCTCAAACTTGAATGTTCTCCATTTGCGTGTCATGAACAAGAATGATGCTATCAAAGCATGATGTCTCTTCATCTCTTTTCTTCTAATCTGTCTGTTTTTTTCCACTCAGATCGCCCCCTTCCCCCACTCTCATGATGTCATTTCTCCTCTTCTCTTCTCTTCTCTTCTCTTCTCTTCTCTTCTCTTCTCTTCTCTTCTCTTCTCTTCTCTTCTCTTCTCTTCTCTTCTCTTCTCTTCTCTTCCCTCCTCGATGATATGCTACAGGCCATGCGCGTGCATGTACTGAATGAGTGAAGTGATGATAAGTATGATAGCTGGTGTCCTCAACCACAGCATCACTGATGAACTAATTACACACCATACGTTGTCACTGTACTGACAATTTACTGTGCTGTAAATTGAGAGCCACGTTGAACTGTCTGTCTCTTCTGCAGAAATATAATTGCAATTAGATTTATAATTGCAATTGCAATCTCTCCTTGGTTCCTTTTCCGTCACAGGCACTCTTGCACACACACACAAGGCACTTATAATTACTTCAAGGTTGCAGCTTTATTAGCCAACAGACCTGGCAAGCGGATTAACACTTCAAAGAGTGGAAAGAAAGAAAGAGTGAGGATGTCAGGAGCCGGAAAAATGTGAGGTAATGTTAAAAAGTTGAATTCAAGCATGGGGAAGAGAATGGGTTATGAGCTGGGATATTTTCACTGCATTTATGTGTCTCCATCTGTGCATTAGCCTCTGTGTCACTGGGCATGTCTGTGTATGTGTACATCTATGTGTACTGTCTGTTCTGTGTTTCCGAAGGCACCCATGCAAGCATGAGCACATTGCAGGACTGGGTAAAACAACACAGACACATCTATAAATACGGAGACAAATGGATTGGGAGGAAGCGAGAAAGACGCAGACAACATCTTGTTTTACCTTCTCTCTCTGTGTTCTGCAAATACTGTATCAAAGGAGGAAAGGGCCAATGATGTAACATAATGAGAGAAGGATTAGTAAATTCTAGACACAGCATACTGGCACGCTTACTGCCAACAGAAAAGTAAAGCAATAGAAGGAGAGAGTAAGTGAGAGAGGGGGAGACAGAGAGGACTAGAAAGAGCCTGGTGTATACTGTTTATTTTTCTAAGAAATAGAAGACCAGCCATTGGCTCTCACAAACAGATATACTGGGGAGAAAATATACAAGAAAACTGGAGAAAAAATATATGGAAAGGAAGTGCCACAGTGATACAGACAACACTCAAAGGTAACGAGGTGTGATACAGGATATTGATTTGTCTATTTGCATACATGTGCCACATTCTAATGCCTTGCTTCCCTGCTCTTTATGCTACTGAGAAAATTATTTAAAATCCAAATGTTTGGACTGATAGAGACATGAGAGACAATATCATCAATCTCATGAGAATCATTATTAGCATTATTCCACCTGAAAACATGAGTGTTCACACCAGTGCTCATGCATGTACTGCTCACAAATAGACAGACTAACTTCCTAGGCTAAGGTAAGGATGAGTCAGTGTGGGACATTAAGCTGAATTTATACTTCGAGTATATCCAGATGAACACACATGTGCAAGTTAAACTTGTGCTATCAAGAAACATTTTGGAGTTAAGAAACAGCAACCAAGTCTAAAGAGAATATAAATCTGCACTTTGCAAATTATGATATTAAAAAATCTGGAGAAATAGGAGTCACCACTTGCCAAATAAACTTTGTATCAACAAAAAGTAATGCATTTTCGATTCCCAGTTTCCTCAAACGCAGGTTTTTTGGTGTCTATCAAATGTGAGCCTGGTTGCAATAACCGTTACCGCTTTTCTTTTTCAAGTTAAAATGGGCCCACGAAGGACAATTTACAGCCATTTTGACATCTGAGATAATGGGAAAAGCAAAATAATGAAAGATTTGGTGGATATCGGTCAAAATAAGCTCAGAACTCATCAGTAAAACATGTCACACACTTGATGAGACTCAAGCAGCGAGGTAATTTAATGCTTCATTCCTTCAGCCCTTCACTGTCAGCACCCACAAGACAAGACTCCAGACTCCAGACGCTCTCGCTCACTCTCTCTCTCTCACACACACACACACACACAAAATGTCTCTCCATTTATCACTTCCGGAATGCACTACACTCAAATGTAGTACGTGCACAGCTTAAGTCACACACACACACACATAGCCAGACACAAACATACACAAAGTCTCAGTTCTAGGCTGCCACCCAATCGATAATCCCATTACAGCTGAAAAAAGCTCTTTTATTTGTTCTGATTGAGTTTGGGGGTAGGGGGAGGCATAGCTCATAACTAAAGCAGGATTTGCTAGATTGGTGGTTAAATGGGGTGAATCGCAATGTAAGCAGATACTTGGGATGTGGCACATGCAAAAAAATGATAAAATAAAAAGACAAGGCTGAGATGTTTCCCACATTCAGTCTTTGATGGTACCCCATGCTTAGTTCACTCTTCTTTCACCCTCTGGATGTGGTGAAGAAATCTATGTATGCATACACAAATGCTCCAAAGTTGGCGGTCGCCTCCCACAAAACCTTGGTTCAGTAATGTCAGTTGGCTTAGTGGTCTACTCTATATTTTTGAATGGTCTTTCATGCTTTTAGGCTGCAGAAGGTCATCTTTTCATTTAGTTTCATTTCGCACATGCATAATAAAATTCTGTACAATGGTTTAACTAGACTGACATCCGAAAGGGCAAAAAGAGGCAAAGACACTTCTGAGCATCAGTTAAATAAGAATATAAGGAATCACCGGTCGTTGGTGAAATAAATTGGACGGTTAGCATTAAAATCTGTGCAGATATAATTACGAACAGGTTTCAGTGTCAAGTGCCGAATAATGCCTATAACAAGCTGGAATTAATAACCATGTTGCTTCAGCAAAGCTATTCTTAAAACTTCAAAATAGAAGTAGAGGATTTGTCCAGAGTTAGTACTGTTGAAATTGGATCACAGAATATCAGCAGACCATACTATCAACTGATGGTTTAATTCTGTTCAATCTAACCACTTAGTCGACTGCAGTGGAGTTAAGAAAAATGGGTTCCCAAAATATTTCGTATATTTTCAGTTTTATTAAGGCCTTTATAGCAGCTGCTGCTCACTCCCTAATCATACATTTGGTGTCTGAATTCTACAGTTTTTACCTCTGTTGAAATAGACATCTACAATGAAAGAAAGCACTTCTAAAACTTCTAAAACTTCTGATTCTAAAACATCAGCTAAGCTTCAAGTCAGTTTTCAGTACATATAAATATAGACATGTTGTAGTCGTCATGTGGAAAAACTTCCAAAAATTGCTTACAGTAGTTTGTTACCTGCTTGACAGAATTACAGTGTAGGAATACAACAGTGCTATTTCCTTCAGATGTAATTTGGCAAAGCGGCGCTATAACAGAAAACAGAAAGTGGCCACCATTGGCACACATCTTAAATTTGTTCAGACAGCTTGTTCAAATGGCTCAGCGTTTGGGATAAACCTTTCGGGATGTCACTGCCTATTATGTGTAGAGATGTAGATAACCTTTCTGTCTTTAGACAGATTTCAACCTGGACTCATTATTCATTTCTAAGCTAGAAGGCACCTCATATGATAATACAGAATAGTCTTATTTTGCGTGTCTGTATATCCCTCTCCACATCCTTTTCATCTGGACAGACAGTGCTGTTGCCACTAATAGCACCTCACAAATTGAAAAGCCCGTGACATTCAAAGCCCCCGTCTCCCTGATTTCCTGCCTTTTTTGTAGAAAATGGGCACGTCTCTCCTAGAAACAATAGTGTATAAAACATTTGACTGATGCCAGTGAAAGGTTGCAGTTATCCACGAGCACAGCCAACATGAAACTATGCAAACACCTGAAGTGTTAACAGAAGTTTATACATGCTATTGCTCATTACTCATGACTTTGAGATCTTAGAGTGGCAGCCGTTTATGACTTCCTGAATGTCAAGTGATTATATAAGTGATTGCCTGCCTGAACAGGCTATAGATGTATTAATAGTTTCTCTGTTGGTTAACTTAGACAATGTTAATGCGCAAATATTCTCTCCTTAGCATTACACTGCATGCATCATATCTCTTCAACACAGCTTCAATATGCTCATAAAATGCAAACTAACTAGTTCATTAAATATACAGCACAGGAAAAACAATGATACACCGTCTATCTTATGTTGTTGCTTCATTAAGCAGAAGCTATTTTATGGAGAGAAAAGCATCAGAACTTTTTCTTAGTGCTCCTGTCAGTCCTATAAAGTATGCTATTCACCCAGAGACTCACACCTGATGTCATGTTGTCAATGTGTACACATGCGGTCATATATATTCAAAGTGAGTAGTTTGCTTGGGTCTTCCTTTGAAGGGAAGATTAGTCATATACAATAGGCTACATGTGAGGATGCCTAATCAGTGCTAGTAAATGTAGTCAACAGAAGCACTATATTCCTCAGCGCATGCTATAATGACTGGCAAACCTGAGTTCTCCTTCTCGAGGAGTACAGTGCCTGTATGCTACTGATTCCTACGCCCACTGAGCATGCTTCAAGCTAAGGCAGCTACTAGGTGCTAATCAAAGTTACATAATGTTTCTTTTTCACATCTAATCATTATCTTCAAGCTCCAAGCTGAATTAGCCAGTGGTTGACGTCAAATTCCCTGTATGTGTCGAATGACAATGCTGGTTCAGATAATTCAGCACTGGGGAATACATTTCAATTGACTGCATATACCATCAACACTGATTTGAAAGCACAAGGTTTCCATATGCAAAAGTATGTTTAACATGTACAAATCGTATGCATATTTCATGTGAATATGCCCATGCGAAGTTGATGTTTTTCTGTAAGGTCAGTGGCCAGTGGTTTATCTAAGGACACTATGTGTGTTGAAATGTGAGTGTGTGCTGAAATGAATGTGCAGCACAAACAGCCTTTGCTTGAAACCATGTCTGACTTTGAGGAACAGGGATGATTGTGTGCGCATTCATGTATTTTCGAAACGTCCGCTGCACAACAAAACAGAATTAACCGGTTAAACAATGAGAGGTTCAAAGACTGCCTAACCTCCATGTTCAATTACCTAAACTACACATATTTGACAAAATACACCAAAGTATATTTTTGTTGCAGTCATCTTTCACAAAATGAGCGCAGCGCTCACTGTTTTCCTCTTGTATTGGGTGTCCTACTGAGCTGAGTCTGTGACTAATTTCCATACAGTTACAGACTTTATTGCACAGAAGAGGGTGAAGTAAATTAACAACAATACAAGACCTCACATTGCCAGCATAAAAACACTCTGTACTGTTTACTGTACCTGCAGTCCCTGTTTGGTTATTTATTGTCACAGTGTAGGTGATACAGCTTACTAGACTACAAAAGCATGACAGCAATCATGGTGTCATCATTTGATAGTCACAATAAGAAACACCCTTCATAATATGCTCTATTGTGGAATACTGATTCAATTGTACTGGATTCTCCTGAGCTGTAATACCATATATTTCCATTTGTAAAAATTCCCCTTTTGTCTAGACTTGTTATTTTCCTGCGTTTACTTTTTAGGCAAATGTTCACGGGTTGAACTGCGGTTGCACTGCTAATGTTCATACACGCGGATACATTTTCTCGTTATTTATTTTGATGGGCAAAATCAATCCGACAGTGAATACATGTCTAACCTTCCTTTTTTGTGACGCTATTGTCAGGCACTGACAGAGTCTATCCCTGCAGCAACAGCAATTAACATAATGACATATGATCACCACAGAATGGTGCTGAAACTTAATTCCGTGACTACGAAGGTGGGTAAAATGTGTTGACGTTACTCTGTATTAGATTCTTCGGAGAGCAGCCAGATTTTCCTCAACACTAGCACAATAGGTGGGAAGAGAGCGGAGATGAAATAATTACAACAATTACTTCTTTTACTTTATCCCCGCCTGACACACAGCACACTCACATATGCACACATACAGGATATAATAGCTGTGGTAAGTGAAGTACTGGCAGCACTAATGACAGTGTTGCCAGTAAAATAAGTGCAATACAAGTAGGGAAGATGGCATAATATATGCCCGAGAAGACACTAACTAATGCTTTCACCCAAGTGCTAAGCGGTATGCCAAAAGCTTCACATATACTCACACACTGCACGTACACTTGCAAAGAAGCATATTTGACACACACAAACATAAACATAAACTCACAAACACGGGCAAGAACTGAGGTTGTTTTGTTGCATAATATTACATGACTCGCATGTATTTTGTGTATATGACTGTTAAACTGCTGTTACATAAAGATGTAACGTGCTGGGTAAACTCACAGTCATATTCATGTTGTGAATGAGTTACAGAAACATAGGCTTGATGCTATCCAGCATAGAAAGGAGAGACCCTCAGACCACAAAATCATTGTTTAAAATAAGACTAAAATAATCTCCTACCTCCTCTCACTCCTCCGTTATCTTTGTCAAGACACAAAAGTGTTCTTTTCTCTTGCCTGGGCTCTCTTCTGTGTATCCTTTATGAAGAGTATTATCTGATGAGCAACACTGTTCCCAGCATTGGTAGATGGTTAAGATTGAACCACAAAATGAATTGCTTCTTTTGCTCTCGATGGACTTGCAGTGGGTCCTGAGTGGTTCTTTCAGGGTTACAGGGGACACAGCTGGACCTGGAGCTGAAAATACAAATAGAAAAATGGTTAAAATAAATTAAATAAATAAATAAAGGAGAATTTATTGGCTGTTTTTCACAGCCTACTCATTTCAAAACCACATAATAATAACACTCAACATATTCACAAGTTGCACCTGCAGTGAATAACATTCATGTATACGTAAATCCTTGACAAACACACAAACACAAACACAAAGGCTATCACCGCCAACTAAATCTCTTTGTGTATCTCAGTATTCGTGCATACGTTTGTCCATTTCACATCAGCTAGCAATGATTGGTTTATCCTTAAAAGGGGCAACCACTTTAGCATAAGAGTAGGCTAGTGTGGCAGAGTCTATGGTAGGTTTACGTTACAGGTGCACCTAACACTGTTTGTGTAATTACTCTCGCTGACAGAAGGAGTAGAGAAAAGCTGCAGGTTTAAATGTCTGTGAAAATGCCATCTGTTTTGGCATAAAGTATATCCATCTTTTAGATAGAGGTGAACAGAACAGAACAGAACAGAGGTGAAATTTATCTATCTATCTCTGCGTTTCTCTTTTTCTCACTTTATCTCACTTCATTTCAGTCGCTGTGGTTCACTTAAATTAACATTACCAGGGCGGATAAGCAGGGTGACAATAATGGCTGATGATGCATCTGAAGGGTTCAATGTGACAGATGGCTCGGTCTGCAAGTGGTACTATATATAATGAGATGCTACCTATCCTCCTGTTTCAGTGACAGAGCAGGACACCTGTCACAGCACACCTCAAGCCATCAGTACACAACACACTGCCTATCTATGACTAATTTGTGCGTATAACTGTCAGAGAAACTGACATACACAGCCCCACCCCCTCTCTTTCTCTTTCTCTCTCTCTCTCTCTCTACTGTACTCTCAACTTCTCCCACACAAGCACAGGCTTACCCACACAGACAGTCTAAATCAGTTAGGGCGGGCCCGGCCGGCTGCCCCAAAGTGAACTGAGCGTGACATCTAATTTTCAGCAGTAATACTGGGATGAACCAGCTCCTCCCTTACAAGTTAAATGGAGACAGAGCACCGCATTACACTAACTCAGGACTAAACACGGGACATGCATGTAAGGAAGATGAGAGCACACACCTCATGACCACACACACGCATCGCAAAAGCGCTCACTCACAGTGAAATATCCTCACAAATGACATGAGTGTGCGCACAGAGCAGGCTTTGCATGCACTCTGCAGGCCTAAAACAAACATGTTAAACAAACAAGCTCATATTGTAGAAACTCCCCATAAACACAGGGCGTCGCGCCGACGAGTGAAAGAGATTACAAGTATCTCCCCAGTGTGTTCTTACGCAGAGACTGAAACTGAAACTCAAGAAATTTGAGAAGCACACAATAACAGATCTCATTGTTTCGGTTGCTGTTTCTCCGCTCAATAAAATAGCGATCAAAGAATCAAAGAACTGATTAAAAAAAGTATAAGAGTACACTCACACGGGCCTACTTGTTGTGGTTTTCATATTATTTGTTCAACCCTAGACTTCATAATACGAATATAACAGTATTACCACATTCCTCAAAAATGCTATTCTAACGAATATTAGTTTGATATGTATATTTGATATATGTTAAAGTCTAGTGGCCCCAGTGTTTTCATAACAGGGGTCAAAATGGATTTACTAGGGAGATTCTAGCTTAAAGTACTATACTAGAGCTGACACTTAAACTCTGATGAAGCACTGCCCAAATGTACATTCATGCTTGAACCATTTCCATTTTGGAAGCCCCAAGAGTTTTCCTCTGGGGATTCCCTCGGGTCGAATTGTCAACTTTTTATCCAAGATGTCAAAAAGTAATGGCTAGATTTCCATTAAATTTGCCGGGGAAGTTTATGCACCCTGGAGGATGAATTCTAATACACTGAGTCAACTCTCTGACCTTTAATGTCGAGGTGTTTTGAGCTGTGCAAAATAAATTTGTTCTGAATCTGGCAAAAAGTTGCTCAACAAATTTATGCACTCCAGAGAATAAAACCTTTACACTTTGGTGGTTCCATCTTTCACAACTCTCACTGTATGCCCTTAACTGATGGTCATAGACTATAGTTAGACCTTAATTAATATGTGTTCATGTTAAAAGATAAGATAATGTCTTCATACCAGTCACATTAAACAACTTTATCTAGGGTATGGTTTAGAGTTGAGATAAGAGCTGAACATAACCCAAATCTAAACCAACATGTACTTTCATTTCATCATCCATGAAACCACAGAGGACGGATATCATGTGTTCCTCCGTCGTTAGGGAATAAAGCAGCGTGTTTTCCAACAAGTTTCAATGGAAACCTTAATAATGGATGGACACTGTGTCTGGCTAAGGCTGTAGATACAAGACTCATAAATATTGAAACCAACTCAAACATGTTATCACGTCACTTAGACAACTTTTGTCGGACACTGGCTTGAAAAACACGGCCCCCAGGGACTTGGAGCTACTTGTTATTATTGCATGTATTTTCAGACCCTTTAAGCAATTCACATTGAGCGCTAATATTTTTATGCTGATTTATCTCTCTCTTACAGATGCACACAGTCTCTCCCCCCTTCTCAATCTTTTTCTACCTCTCCCACTCATAATCACATCAAAGAGAAGCGGCCGCTGACACAATGAGAGGGCTGGAAGTGAATCAGTCATTATTCCTCTGTTCCACTGTGCGCGCGCGCACACACACACACATATACACGCACAGGAGAGAGAGCCTAACTCGTAGCCTAATGTAGTCAGCGGTTTTATAGCCTCCACACCTTCTCATAGGCCCATGGGTGGATTACACAAATAAGTTACTCATTTCATCATGATGAACAGTGAAAACTAACCACGAGGAAGGAAAAGAAGAGGAGTGGGGGAGATGAGGCTGGAGGAAAAAATGAGAACTAGCAAGATGCACCTAGAAGTGAGAGGCGGAAGGAGGGGAGTCATCGCAGGTAGATAAAAAGTGGTAGGAGTGCAGATAGGCTGTTTATACAATGTAGAGCGGTATAGAGTCCATGACACCTGGTTAATCTGGTGTGTCGAGACCAGCTGAAACTGAGCAGTTTCTGCAAGTGTGTGGCTTTCTGTCAAATGGGGATGCACCTGTAGTGTGGACAAAGTGACATTAATTTAAATTCCATCGCTGTCTGCAGCTCAGAGCAGCAATTAGAGAGGAAATTAACGCTAGAGCCAATCAATCAAAGCCTCATTTAGAGTTGAAGCAAATATTCAGCGCTGTATGTCTGTCACAACTAGTGTATTAGGGTGAGTGGTTAAATCGATTAGTCATCATCATTCAGTAAAGTGTGACGTAGGCCATATGGGTGGTGCTGTTTGTTTTCTCTCCAGGTGGGCTTAGGTGGACCAGTCTGGGTCAGAAGTTTTTAATTGTTGTTGCCAGTCCTAATGGCTATGTGCCTGTGACATCTTTGTCTTTACTCCCCACTCACGCTCGCTTCAGCAGGCTCACACAGAGCAACACAAGGAAATCTTCTGCCAGCCTACAAATAGGCTTTGCCCCCCACAGCAGGGAATAGAATGAGTATACGAGGGGAAAAGAACAAAGTAATTATAGGGGAGCAAACAGCACCATGTACCACCAGTTCAAATCTAAAATGGACACCAGTGTGCTCCAGGCTCCATTAGCCCTCTAACCAGCTGGGATGCTGCTACATATGTAACAATGTGAGCTTTATTCTCTGTGCACAGTGGTCACCTCACCATTACATGAATCTGAAGAAAAGGGTGAAGCAGTGACCAAGACCTTTGGTCTTTGGCCTTTGGTTTGTTTTGAGCCTTTTGCATCTTGTGGCTGCCTGATTGCACCTGAGTTTCTACTTTTAGAAGAAATAACCTCACAAGCATGAAAAAGTTATGACCTCTTCATCTGTGTATCTTAGCATGAAACATCCTCCAATTAGTTTGATATAATGTCTACATGATAGGAGATACGCAGGACTGTGATCTCATTGTGTGAGATTTCTTGATGCAATGAAAGAGCAATAAAAGATACCTAATTATGCTCGAAATGTTTCCAAGCACACAAATTCATAATATCATCAGTTCTCAACAGACAAATAACGCAGGAGGAAATCTCATTTACACATGAATAAATAACATAATTAGTCAGTTGCAACGTGGTCATCTGGACAATTCCCATTTGTAAATTGATTATGCAAACATTCAATTATAATGTCTCATGCTGCATGATCTCTGTGGGATCATCAAGGCACGGAGTCAACTCAAAATGAATCATGTGTTTGAAACAATGCACATATATATATATATATATATATATATATATATATATATATATATATATATATATATATATATATATATATATATATATATTATTATTGCATTAAACCTTAATAACAGTCCTTTATGTGTGTGCATCCATGCTCATAACAAAACCCCATGAAGTAAAAACACCAAACACTCCTTAAGTGTTTTAATAAACACCCTCCAAGGCAAGAAACTGAGGCTGCCAACAAAGACGAAGGTTTAACAATCTGAGGAGAGCAGGTGTGTGAGTCAATAACCAAGGTGAAGTCACGAAGTCGGGGGAAGCAGGTGGGCCAACTGAGCTAACGCTTGAGAGGGAGCAGGCATCTGGTAAATGTGTTACTGTGGGTTAGATAACAGTGCCAAAGGCTAGATCGAGCATGACCCAGACATTTTAGAAAACGCTCCCCTTTTTTACACATTTACAGACGTAAAGCCAATAAATGAGACCGCTTTCATTAAAGACTGCATGAGAAAAGCACTCTGCGTGAGGCATACCAAGAAAACCCAGCATCACTGTAAATCACCAGCAACACTGCTAAATTAGCTAACACTCTGAACAAGTTCCTTTATCATAATTTGGGAGAAGGGGGCTGGTAGACTGACAATATGCCCACTGCTTCCTATTTGACAGCAACATTGACATTGGGGAGGAGGGAGGACTGAAATTGAGCTCTCAACAAATACCGTCTATCTCCATTGCCCACCCATCGGTCCTTCTGTCTCTGTCTTTCCTTCAAGGCGCATGTGTCCTCAGTACTCCCAGGCAAAATCTGCCACTGAGTGTCCTAACTGGAGAGCTTCAGGCGGGTGAGACAGAAAAAGTGAGGGAGAAAGACAGATAAGGATCCAGCGTGACAGAGACAGTAGACACAAAAACTTTAAGTCTGTGTGAAGTAAAACTAAATATGTGTTCTTCAAAGTGTTGGAAGAAGAAAGTATTATTCAACAGCCACGCCCACTCATAGCAGCAGTTACGAGTTTTACGAGTAACTTTGACACATTAAACCTTGGAAGGTGTGTGTCACTACATGATTGTACGTTTAAAACATGAATGTGTGTCTATGTGGCTGTTAACGCATGTGTACCTATATGTGTTTAAGCTGGGTGGGCGTAATGCATGCTAGGATGTGCTTGAGAGTACATATCACTTGGACATACATAGACAGTATACACATGCATACACACACCAGAGTCCATCTGGCATGAATACTATTTTACTGTCCATGTAAGCTCTTTGGTTTTGTCTCACTTTGACACTTAAGCATTTTTTTGTGTTGATGGTGGCATGTTTACATTTATGCAGCAAATTGGTCCTTTTCAGTACTCAGCACCATTTTAGATAGCAATCCAACCTCAATCTTCTACTTCCATCACGAGTGCCCCTCAGTGTGCCAAGATGCATAAATGACTAGCAACCATTCGTGTTGTCAGCTACGCCCGTGAACATAAATCAAAAGTTTTCTAGCTTGCAAGCAGCTACAATGCAAGTTGATGTTTTAACCGAACCTTTGGCAGAAGGGCTTTAGGTTTTTCACTGTGCTGGTGTTGCCACACTCTCTAGTAGAACATTGTGGATTAGAGGGAGAATGGGGATAATCCCCCCCCTCTTCTCTCTCTCTCTCTGTCTCTCTCGCTTTCTCTTACTCTACCTTTCTCGGGATGACAAATCTCTGTGGGCCTTGGTTACTGTCAGAATGATGTTAAGATAATGTCAGGACATGAGTTCAATTTTGTTTGTCCTCCTTGTTTTTTTCTGATTTTATTTTCCAAAATTTAAAAAAAAGGTTACTTGTTGCATTGCTTTTGTTACCTAGAAGTGTCTTTAGACAACTCAAAATCCACGAAACAACACATTATGGTTCAACAAAGGGACAGTTTTGAAACTAGCTTAATGTTAGCCATGGCGAAGTCTCTTATAGTGACAGTAAAGTTGCTCACTATGATGACAACTTTAAAGTTAAGAATCACATCACATTGTCAGCCCTTGGGCCAGACCAGCATGACACAAACCTGTCTACTGAACACAGAGCAAGAGCAGACTGGCATCAACCTTTCATCAGCCTGGTTAACAAGCAGAGCAACAGAGAGACTTTCATTATAATTCTCACTAACTTTATTTATTGTTTTTTTGGAGCAGGTTAATACCATGCATGCACATCCATGTGTGTACAGAAATTCATGCATATTGTAATTGCTTTTATATGTTTTACTGTGTTAATATGATTTCTTAATGTCCACCCCATTAAAGAACAAGGGTTAGAGTGAGCTTGTATTTATCACAAAAACACAACATTACAATAATCTCCACCTCTCTGAGAGGTTAGCATAGATCAGAAACATAATCTAAGCTCGACGCGGCTGTATCAGTTACATAACAAAGGAAACTGTGGCCCATTTTCCAAGTGACAATCTTGAAATAACTATATGTGTTTTTTTCTGTCATATATACAAGATGGCCAATTACTGTATGCCGGTATCAAATACATATTTATAAACCTTGAGTAGTTATTTCCCGGCAGCAAGACTAATTTAATTGGCAAGTGATACAATGCTATTACTGTGGTAAGCTGTTTGTTGATACATCAGTGGCTTGTCAGCCGCTGATATAATACTAAATAAAATGTTCGTACACTCGCTAGCTTATTCTCCGTTCACCAATCTGAGAGTACTGTATATGGAAACTTTTCAGGCAACAGATCTGTGTTACCCTCATCAACACATTCGTGCAAACGACTGTTTATGAGAACAAAAACAAGAACACTCGGAAATGATGATAATCACTCTGTGACTCACTAAAAATCATGCTGTGAAAAAAAATAGAACATTAGAACATTTTCTTCCCAACTCTTCGAGTCCCTGAATGACAACACAACGCAGTCACATTTCAATCCAATCTGTTTACAGTAGGTAAAAAAATCACAACCTTTTACCTTTTTTGTAAATAAAACAATTGTTCTAATGTTCACATTTAAACACAGCACAGTGCAGCGCCACACAGTCTCACATTCTCACACACACTTGTCTGCAGCTTTTGTCGCAGAGCCGGTGGATTGAGTGTGAGAATTTGCGAAATCATTTGAAGCCCCGAGGGGTGCAAAGAGGAGTGTAGACGATGTGTGCGCACATACGTATGCGTGTGTCACTATGTCTACGCGTGCCCTGTGGTGTGTGTTTGGCTCAGGTTCGTGCGCATTTTACACCGTATGGCTGTTTGTGTCTGGATCCTACAGTTTGTTCGTCTCTGCTGGGAATACACAGCAGCAAAAATTCTAAAAGAAGATGCTAGCAGTGAGTAGTAAAAAAAAAGAAAAAAAAGAAGAAGAAATGAACTTCCCACGGCTTGTTTTAACAGAGGATGGACAGCGATCAATATTCTTATTGACCGAGGGGAAAGGTAGCATTTATTTGACTATTGATTACCTCAAGCCAGCAGCTTATTTCTACATTTTAGCGTCCACCACTCCTGACTATGAGCCTGAGAAGCTGACTAAGCATCACAGAGCATCTGAAGGATTCTGAATAGACAAAATGTGAACTTTATTTTTATGCACACTGTCAAGGTTTAGCCAGTCTAACAAAGAAACCAGTGGGAACACAATAGTTTCTGAGTGTAGATGTGTGTCTGAAAGCAGCTGGTTATGGTGAGAGATGTGTTTATAATTTTTAAACTAGAATTATTCTGCCCTACAAATCACCTGTCTGTCTACCTATGTGGTGGAAAACAACTACATTTCCTCAATTAATTAATCAATTAGCCACTATTAGTACTTAACTAAATGACTTGGCATATATGAAGCATAAAACAATATCAATAATGCCTTCTGGCCTGTATTTTTAGTCAATATGCCCTGTAATAGTACCTGTGCATGCATGGATTTTCCTCCTGTACCCCCACACTCTCTTTCCTTTCCCTCTCATGCAAAAAAGCTAAATTCATACTGAATTGAGATGAAAAAAACTGGCTGGATGAATGACTGTTGGATTAGAAAGATTTTCTACTTAAAGTAGCTCTCCAAAAAGCTCTAAAAAAATCAGGGACTTCGAGGATGTTTTGCTTGTTGTTTCTGCCTCTCACCCAAACACAAATCTATTTGCATCCCAAAAAAGGCAAGCCATGTGAGTTGTAGTGGATCTACGGCGTTCCGAGTTTTAAACACTCTAAGTATAGAAACAAAAGACATATTCTTACATCTTAAATCATTGTTTCATACTTAGTAGTACTTAATAGTAATTAATTACATGTCTAGTCAGTGGGAAACCTTTATCGTAAATCAAGCCTTTATTAGAAAATGTCCTCAAGACTGTAGAATATAAATTGTAATTTTCTTGCTCCTACAGTAAAAAGCACTGATTGCTCTTGAAAACACGGAGTGCCCTAATGAATCACCGTGCATCTGCTGAAGTTCAGTGTGTTCAAAACAGTCTTGACTTTGCAATTGATATTAGCCCTACATGAAAAAAAACAAAACATCAACCCAACAAATGGGGCCCATCTGTTGGCTCAACAATTGTGCCAAAAAAACTACATGAAGTCCTGGAAATAAATTAAACCTGGGTCGACGTTTGCCTCAATAAAAAAGGAATTGTTGTATTTCTACTGCAATTCTTGTGACAAAAAAAAATCAAATGATTGCAGCCATCTATAACTGCTGTGCCTTCACACTCATTTATCAATCAAACCAAAAAATATTAGTTTGGACATTTCATTATTTTGGATACTGTTAACATTGTTTTCCTTTCTGGGATATTACAGTACCACGCATGTGTCTGTTGTAGAAACAAAATTGAAATTTAAAGACCGATTCTTCATTTTTCGCATTGAAACATTCAGTTTCTGTGGGCCATGGCACAAAAACAGATGCTCAGTAGAGCATACAGCCACGTACTCATCCAACTAACTGTTCCTAGATGTACAGACACACACATACATACACTATAGCACACACATGGGGTTGTAGGGGGCCAGAGATACTGTCTCTCTGTGAAACTGCAGATGCAGAATGGGTGACAAAGCTAAAATATTTATACCCAGATCTTAGCAGTCTGTACTAAGAAACAGAGGGAGGGGGAAAGGAGGATAAAGAGAGTGGAAGAGGGAGAGATTCAAAAAGAGAGGCAGGCCACAAGAAGGAGGGCAATGGAAAGTGTCAGGGTGTGTGTGTGTGTAACAGGAAAAGCAGAGCGATAACAGAGAGGGAAAGAGAGAGAAAGAGAGAGATGAGTGTGCAGCACAGATGCCAAATGAATCTAGGGCAGTTCAGAAAAAAACAAGGCATTATTCCAAAATCCACTTTGTATTTGTGTGCAAGTATGTGTGTGTAATTGTATTCCTGTATTTGTGTGAGTGAATGTGTGTGATGTACAGACAAATATGTAAGCATCTGTTTAATGCGAATGTAACCGGCCAGAGGCTGAAATTTAAGTCAAAGATATACAAAATATAACATCTTTCTTTATTTACTGTCTCTTTAAGCTTTTTATTCATCACCTTTCAACATTTATAATACTCTCTGCATCTCACGCACTCTTCATCCAGCATGTTCTGCCCTCGCTCGCTCTCTCTCTCAAACTTAAACACTGAAGGGCTGTGTATGTGAGCATGGGTGTGGGTTAATAGGGGTAGGGGGTTGGCACCAAGCAAGATGATGGCAGATGGTGTCCTTACTTAACACACATACAGTAAACACGTGAAGTAAACACTGACTAAACGGATACAACGTGGCTCATAATATCTGAACGCCCACAAATGCAGGTTTCAGTACAAGCTGTGTTAACTCCATCGAGCCACCAGTAAGATAATCCTGTTATTACTGGGCTTTACAATTCAGTTATAAATAAGTTGCTGCCACTTTTATCTGCTGTTAATTCTACACGCATGGATTTCATAATTCAGGAATTTATTGTTCTTATCAGCACTAATATATTTTAAATGACCACAGTTACTTAAACTCGTTCAGATGAAAAGAAAAAGCTGCATACTCCTACACGTTTATCTTGCTTGCTTCATTTGTCAGTGTTTTCAGTCAAGTGGTGATTTTGATTAACACTCATTAGTTGTACAGTTGTGCACTGAAAACATGAGTAAATCAGTTGTGTATTAGTGCATAGTGCACTGCCGTAATAGCCTGAAAATAGCACCCCTAACAGTAACAGCTGCATATTGTATGAGTCATGTCAAGCTCTTTCTTCCTCGGGAGATTATTAAATCCGAAATGCGTCCAAACGCTGTGCTTCACTAAAGATCAGACTGGCTGAATTAATTTTTCCCTTCTTTACAGCCTCATAGAGGCACTCGACTGCACTATAGCAAGCTCCAGCTATACTGTAGTGTTAACTTAGCATTAGCTATAGATCTACATGCTGCAATGAAATTATGTATGCCTGCAACCAGCTGCCAATCAAAATGAATCATCATAAAGGATTCAACCTGGATTAAGGTAGCACATGTTGAGTCTCTGCCACTCAACTTTACACTCAACATTTGGTGTATAGGGTATGAGACATAACCGTACCTGCATACTAGGGTACCTGTTATGGTGTGGTGTTGAAGATTTGTTGTTCTCTATTACTTATTCTTTCCTTATTTACCTATATACTCATTCTTGTTCCCTGTTCAAGAATGAGTATATAGTGTCTGTACACTCTCTGTGCGTCACATCTCATCCACCCATAGAATAGAAAACAGCGGTTTGCCCCTATCAACACTTTCACACCCTACAAAAGTACAGCTAGTGAAACTGCATGCAAATTTCTCCAACCTGCCAATGCTGTTGCATTTCAGAAACCTCGTCAGCGAATCACTGTCTACCAGTCTCTCGCCTAAGGGGACCTCCCACAGGTTCCTGGCAGTGAAGGAGTGACGGTTGTTGTGAAACATGACTGTCGTATTGATTGCACAGAGCACTGCAACAGCTGGTAGGCTCAAAGAGAGCACACTGTGCTATGGCCAAGAATGTGATGTGGAGGAGTGAGCAAGTGTGAATGTCTCCCAAGGGTTATTCCTCTCAGGGTCTTTGCATAATCCTTCCTGATGGATGCAGAAATCGATTTGGAGGGCGTGGCTGGGAAAGGGAGACCAGGGGGAGGTGGGGCTGGTGGGAATGGCTAAAGATCTGAGACTGCCAACTGCCAGAGCTTGCAGGAATACACACATCTAACACACACACACACACACACACACACACACACACACACACACACACATTACAGATCTGTAATAAGAGAGACGTGATGCTGAAATCTGCATCTTTTGTATGATACATTTTTATGGTCTCAGTCTAGTTGAATTTGATAAGCCTATATTATGTGTATATACAGAGTATGTATGGATTAAACAGTAAAAAATCTGAATAATTCATGAGGTTATCGAATTATAAGGTTAGTTAAATACCCAATCCACATTTTTATGACCATCGTAAATTGCGTATATGTTTGGAAAATTAAAGAAGCTGAAAATAAAGATTATTGGAATTATAGCCCTTTTTACACCTCCTTCTAACATTACTGGTGTAATCAGAACTTTCACGGTATGAGTGGTGGTCATAACTTCCCTATGCATTAAATTAATTGTCAATCAACCTGTCATAGCAAGTTCAGCAGCCCTGTGTTTTGGATCATGGATTGTGCCTTTGAGGTTGCATGGTGTCTACGGCATGGGGTTGCTAATGGCAACGGCTCAACAAAGCCAGCTGTTGATTGTGAGACAGCCTGTGGTTAGTGGCTTAGTTAAAGACATAATGAATGTCAGACAGTCAATGAACTAGTCAACAAAGCAGCCTGTCACAATCTGCTTTATTAGTCCATCAGGAATCTTCAAAGTAACTGCACATATTTCATCAAATGGCAAGATATGTGTCAAACAAATATATATATATATATATTATATATTATATATATTAAATATATTATATATGTATATGAAATAAGTGTATGATAAATTAAGGCATGTAAGCGGGTTTACGTCCATGTGCATTTGGCTTCTGTTGAAATAATTACAGAACAACCTCAATATCTCTGCACTGTGATAGCATTCCATTGCTACCACATCAAGACCATAATCCTTTTCACCTGTATCCACATGCAAGATGACTTAATTAGGTCAGTGTAGCCTTAAGTGTCTTGGCCTCTAAGTGCACTGAGGTCAGGAAAATATATTGGCACTAATGGCTCTTCTTATTAACTATTCAATAACTACTCAAGCTCTCGCCAACTGGTTCTCTGTTGACCCTGACAGTTGATATATTTGAGAAAAGAGAGATTGCTGGAACATTATTCTTACTCACCTGGCTCAGACTGCTGTGCAATCTCATTTACTCCATCAGACAAAATTTTATTCTTGATTTAGAGTATATAAACATATCTATCTTTCTCTATGGTTAATCCCTGTTGCTGTGTCTTATTTTTATGTTGCTCCACTAATCCAGTCTTTCACACACATTCGTATTTTTTCCTCATTTTATTCACCCCATTCACACTATCAGTTTACATGTCTTGGATTTCACACGAGGGAAGTAAGCGGGAAGAAAATTACATTCAGGTTTCTACCGGTGTAACATCCATCACCTCTTGAGAGCAACCTCAACAGACATCGCTATGGATTTCCTGAATTATGGCTAACGTGGTTCAATAGTATTCTGATGAACTGAAGATTACATAGCAACAAGGCAGTGGGTTTGGTAGGTGGGTGGTCATTATTCAGGTCTCCCAGGCCTGCCTCCCCTACTGATTTCCTCTCCCCTTTTTCCTGGTAGACCACTGATCTGTGATTGCAATTGATTGGAGACTGCTCATCATTCCTCCAAGGGCAACATCAGGAATCATTGACATCGGGGGAAATGGATTTTGGGAGATAAGCACGGTGGGACAAATTAATGCAGTGCGTGGAGAGAGAATTAAGCAATGTGTAGAAACCAAAAGTGTGACGAATGTTCGGCATATAACTTGATGTGTATTCTTCAAGTATTTTCTTAATTCAAGTGGGGTGGCCAATGATTGATGGGACCAGGCTTAGACATGGATGGTAATGGCACTAGGAGAGGTTTTCCTTATTGAGTGTCGTGGAAGCAAATTTACTACACTGTATAAGTAGGAATCCGCCTACTAAGTGAGCCTATACACCCCTGTCATTTTGAACAAAACCTGATGGAGCACTTATTAACTATTGATCAGCAAAGAAACAGTGCTGTCTTATTGACATTCACATTTTTAGTTTAGGACCAACATCAATTGACTGTAGTAGGTGTCTTGACATCTGTATTGAATTCAAATGAATCTGTCCACAAGCTAGGAACAAAGATAAATGTAATGACACTTTGTCACTTTTTTATTATGTTATTTTAATGAATTTGGAATGAGATTGTAGATTGTATTGAATCTCAAATATATTGAGTCACAGGTGGCATTTTAAACAAATTCATTTTAGGTATTCGTGTGTGTGTGGGTGTGTGTGTGCTGGTTTGTAAATATTCAACAGTTGTAACTGCTGAGAGTGAAAAGAGTGATTTTGTGCCAGTTAAACACACACAAAAAACATACCATCTAGCTTTCTTATTCCAGCCAACTCAATTCTTGATTCCCATATTTGTTTCCCTGTAATTATTCTCTAATCAACTAAGTGAGCAAGAAAATGGTGCCTACATTTAGATTATGCATGCAGATCATGTTCAAGCATACACTTATTACATCTTAGAAGCATCCAATCTCCCCAACATGTAGCGCCTACAGCCAACCAAAGCCCATTTTGCGCTAGGTCAGCACAATGCGCTGTCCATGGTGCTGAAGCACTGCACTCTGTCCGTCGTGCTCTGCTGTCTAAGACACAAATCTGTGTTGATGCACACATGAGCCTTTGACTGTGTACATAGACTGCCGGTTAATTTAACCAGCGTAGTGAGAGATGATTTTAAAATGTCGTTCACAGTTGCTGCGTGTTATCTCGTGCCTGGCAGTCTTGAATGTGTGGGCGATGGAATCTGTGTGGTCCATCAGTCGGACACTGTTGCTGCTGCTGGCAGGAAATTTCTCTCTCTCTCTCTCTCTCTCTCTCTCTCCCACACTCACTCACTGACTCACACGCACGCACGAGCACTGAACTAAAGGCAGCTGCCACCGAACCCCCCCCCCACTGCAGGTAAAGTGTGTGGTCAACACTGCTAAAAAGCTGGGCCATTCACCCTGAGAAACATAAGCCAGAGAACACACACACACACACAGACACACACGCACACGCTCTCACGCATCGCCAGTTTTATCCCCTGCGTGATTCCTCCCTCGATACTAAATCCCTTCTCGCACATCTGTCCATGGCGCGTACACTGCCCGTCCATCCTATCCCTGCAGAACCAGGAATAAATACCAACCTGGCTTCGTGTAACACTTTAAATCTATAGCCACAGATTTTTTTTTTTTCACTTCTGTTTGGTATTTAAACCCAAACGTGCAGAAATAGCGCGCTGTGATACAACACTTGGAGCAAAAATGCAATACCCAGCAATAAAATCGTATAAAATCCCATATACGTACAACATGATTTAATATCAACTGTATGCTCAAAATTACAGTTCATGCAAACCCCGATCAAAAATAAACACGGTTTCATATCCTCGTAAAACCAACCATATGGGCTTCTGTTGCACCAAGAGGACTGTAGTTCAGTCTGTAGTGCAGGTGCATGCTCGCTTTGCCGTCGCTTGCATCCATCGCATATATCATACCAAAGCAACATGAAAGAAAATAATAACAATAATTAAACAAAAAAATATATATTTGAACGGTTTGAAGGAAACGAACAGTTTTATACAGTACCTTCACTTATTTCCCTTCGAAATTATGCGTCCGTTGGCTGAAGCGAAGCGAGATATATTATTTTTCCATCCACTGCTACGTCGCAGGCTCAGCAGCACGGCGGGAGAGGATGACTGGGGGAGAGAGAGAGAGAGAGAGAGAGAGAGAGAGAGAGAGAGAGAGAGAGAGAGAGAGAGAGGAATGCACAGACCTCTGCGTAGAGTAATATAGTTGAACTGCAGTGGGCATCTGCTTCTACAGCTGGCTTATTTTTCAGTAAAGCCAGTGTCTGCAGATGCACTTTGTAGTAGTATTAACGACTATAGAGTTAAACAATAGCAAATGGTATTGATCTAATATTACATCAGAATCATTAGTGGGCATACTCAGGCACACAGTATTTGGAGAGTGACAGAGACACACACACATCATCAGTGACATAAAGTAACTGACTAGACATAGACTGTGTATTCCCTTAAATCAACAATTGACAGAGATGTCAGAGACAAAAATAAATGAACATGTGTGACCACAAACAATGTGATCAGCCTCTGTAAGTCTTCAGTGGTAAAAGATAAAAAAATGTGGGATGGAAAGGAGCAATGGAGGAAGGCATCACATATTGTAAGTGCACTGCAATGATTGGAGGCAATGACTGAAAGGCAGTATGTGTGTGTGTGTGTGTGTGTGTGTGTGTGTGTGTGTGTGTGTGTGTGTGGTGTGTGTGTGTGTGTGCTGGGGGAAGACATAGTCAATTAACACTCCCCTCCCCATTCCTAACTTGCTTTTTTTGTGCTCCCTGTCTTCCTTCTCATACAAGCGTGCACACATACTAATGCAAGCACACGTGTACTCCATCTCGTTAGTGCCCTCTCGCTCCATCACTGTCTTTTTTCTGTCAGAGGAGGCTTATTAGCTCAAGAGACTGATGCGGTATTGAGACTCTCATTAATATTTTCTCATTATCAGTGCAGTAGTGTTAAGCAATAGCACAATGACTTGTCTTGGCATGATGGTTGGCAAATGTGTTATTTATTGCTGCTGCTTGGAGGATATGTAGTCTTGTGTGATGAGCTATTTAATGCTTCCACATACAGTAGGCTACATTATGTGCCATAAGCAGATATAATGCTGTTCCTATACCAATAATGAATAATGATGATTTCTCGCATCCGCTGCTCCGTGAAGCATCATTATTGACATCATCTGGAAGGTACCAATGCCGCCAGAGAGAGAGAGAACCCTTTTTTTCAGATCCACACAGCTGAGTTGTAGCCCTGACTCATCACACAAAAAACTATTCTAATCAATCGTTTTTGACTGTATTTAGCCAATTAACTACCTTAGCATATCTGATACAGGCGATGGCTTCAAAATACCTGTTTGAGTCAATGAAGTTATTGGTTTTTGAGATACTTTATTCAAGTGTTTGTGAGGTAGAATGTTTGCTCCGATGGTGGTACTAGTTGGAAGGCCAGTAATAGGCCAAAAATCAGCCTAATCCATCCGTACCTAATATAATAGCTCTCTAGCCAGTTTGTGCTATGATATCGTCTTGTTTGACAGAGAGAAGGGCAGACTGATTGGCCATTGTCAGTCCTCTGTCATTAGTGGGCCCATATGGCATTAAAGAGATGGCTCATATTTCAAAAGCATAATTTTGTCTGACCACAAATTGTCATGTTTCGGGCTAGTACTGATTGTCTTGCGGGATACAGAGATTCTGGCCTGTCTGCTTGCGTTTCTTAATCACCTCATCCAGCTGTCTAGTCATAAATAATTCTTTCCTCACAGCAAGACAATTAAAAGATGCTCTTATATTCTCAAGTCACTGCCAGATACTTTAATTTTGGCTCCTTTTTGTGTGGCTAACTATTAGCAGGAAGACAAGTAGGGTTGTCTGCCATCATCATGCCACTGCACCAGGTTTTAGGGCTATGGCTTTGGCTCATCCATTAATGAATCTTATTCGAGACGACTTACCATTACAGAAATCTTTCCAGCCAGGTTCATTCGCTTCACTCGTTCTACTTTTCTACTTGATTTATTTTTCATACTTTTCCTGGGAAATTGCTTTGGTGCATAATGACAGCTTCGTCTGCTCATGTGAAATCACATGTAGGCCCAGTCATACTTTTTTTTTTTTTTATCAGTGTGTTTTTGTTTTTTTGGTTTTTTTTTTGTTTTGTTTTTGTTTGTTTGTTTTTCCATCATTATTATTTTATGTTTATTGCTGTGTATTGTTAATAGTGTGAATAGTGTACTTTTTATTTTTTACTCCTCAACTCCTGGCCACCTGCTAATATTACACCCAAACACACATCTTCCTAAGATACAAAAAAGGACTTGAATGAGCAGTTATTCAAACAAACAACAAACAGTAGGTTGGAACATCTTTATTAGGGAAAACTGGAACAATCTGATTTTGTTCGATTGCACTGCTTCCAGAAAGAATTAACACAAAGTAAATATACTTGCGCTGTAGCTTGCATGTCATGGTTAGAGAACACGTTGTTTATGGTACTGAAGATCATAGACCACATAAGAATCTACATCATGTACTTTTCCTCACCGAGCTACTGATTAACTCTGCTGTCTGCCATTAGGAGCATACCTTTCCTTTTCCTGTGTATGTTTGTTTGGTTGCTCATTCAGCAAGCTAAGGTGCAGGACAAGACGCGCGTTTATGTTGCTGCTGTCTCATTACTGCTTTATGCAAGACTTGATTTGCTCTTTCAAAATAAGGTTTCCATCTACGTAAACAGTAAACAGGGCATCATCATAGAAACAAAAAAAAAAAATATGCACTTTCCATTTAGTTATTCCCCTAAGTTCTCATAATGGCAGTGATAATAAAACTGCAGACAGGATTTTAAAGTTAGGATGTAGAAGGCACAATTCTACCATGAAATTGCACAAACTTTACTGATAAATATGAAGACTGATGTTGTAAACACAGCTGAGTGATTCCCCGTGTATCTTTCTCTCCCTTTATGGCTGTAAAGTGACTTAAAAACATTAGGCAATGCCTGCAGTTGGTTACCTGTTTCAGCTTACTGTAATGTTCTTAGTCTAGTAAATTAAACCGGCTCATAGTGTGTGTGATGTGCTTTAATGCAAATGAAATAAAACATCAAACCTCACACTAGGAGAGGTTTTACGATGTCACAGCTGCTGTTTGGGTTTGGGTTACCCTTCTGGCACCTTTTACCTTTGACATTTACACAATTTGACAAACTCAAACGCATAGCCATTATATTTAGTTCAGATTGTAGGCTTGTTTACCAGACAAGGTATCTCAGCTGACTGGCCTCACGACTCAAGCACTGCAAGTGTGTTTCCATGGTAACCAAGTATAGTATTGAGAAAAGGAGCAAAGAGTGAGAGACACTGAAGCTAACCCTGAGCACTCTCGTTTATCACTCTTTTCCCCGTCCATTATTTTGTTTCGGTTGTAGCTGTAACTTGAATACATCACGTCAGTGGTATGGTAACATGATAACATATTAATGTATATTAAAAACTGAACAAAAATGTGTCTTGACAACATTTCTTCATATAAAATACAGTTTTCAATCTATGAACATTATGGCCTTTTACAACACCAGCTCAGTGAAGATGCACGCATTCTTGATTTGGTTATCAAATTTTTTTGGGACAGTAGGTTGTTAAAAAACGATTTGACTGTATTTAGCACCCATTGAAGGAACATAAATGCTGCTTATGCAAAGAGTCTAGACCAGAATTCTCTGAAGTTGCTTTTTAGGAAAGCTGATTTGTACATTTCCCAGTTGTGGCGCATGCTTGTGAAAAACAGACCAAGTAAAATAGATTCAGTGTTTAGGGAACTGAATAAATGGCCGTGAAGAGAGTCTTTACAATGTGAATGTTAGCTGTGTCATCGTCAGCTGGACAGAGCTGAGGGCATTAACACAAGACTCAACTGGAATGCAATCAGCACTCAAGCAGACCGGATGACAGAACACGTTCCAGCTGATCCTTACAGAAGCTACGTGTTATTAAACAGGAATTTGAATGTACAAAGTTTATTTTACAATTCACGTAAATATATGCATGCAAACATACAATCTCACATACACGCACACACATCCATGAATTACTGCCTCAGACAAAACAGATAAACATCTATAGTGTAAAAGGGATTTATTCTACACCTTATAATAAACTTAATAACATCATCACCAAACAATAGCTAAAGCATGATCATAGCAGTATCATGAGAGAGTATAATGTGTATTATTTTATACAATCCTATTGCATCGTAAACGTTTGTGCATAAAGCAGATGGGTATATGCTGTGTACAACATAATTGCCCCTATTTGTTTTTTTTAAACTGGTATTTTTATTAAGTTGTTTTATGGCTATTTTTGATTGTTTTCTTGATTAAACTTTTTTCTTCTTGGCATCAGAAAAAATATTAGGAACATCCAGTGCTATCATACCATCCACTCAGGTATGGATAGAAATATGGCCCTTTGCTATCATCTAGTGGTAGTCATGGAAAACTACTCCAACGTCTGCAAGTGTGCCTCATGTTTTATAGTATATTGGATTTGACTCACAAATTTAAAGCTGAGTCCTGTTAGCCAACTGGGAGACATGAGGCTGCTGGCAGGCATTGGCACTGTTCCCAGTGGACTGTTCACAGGGAACTATGTGATATTTTCGATAAAAATGTATTACGTTTTTAGAATCTGTTCCTTATTCAATACTCAGTGGAAACAAAACAGGACTGTCTACCTAAAAACATTCAAATTATAAGCAGTGTCTCCATCACAGACTTCTGAGTACCCTTTGTCCCTATTTGGACATAATTGTACAGTTCAGAAGGAAACACTGGGACCCACACATTAGCCAATTTTATTTATAAGACCATCTGTGTCAAAAAGTGCAACAGTTGCACTGTCATTATATGTGATTAAATGCTGCAACTATGGAGGTAGACAAATGTGTTGTACTACTGTAGAACGCACAAGTTAAACCCTGCCTTGTCTCTGTACAATATTTCTGACATGTATACACACTTAATAGGTAAACATATGAACAAACAAATGTCTACCTTATGTAACAGTACTTTAGAACTCTCACATCATCTCACATAAAATTGCTTCATGGTGTTCCTCTTATATTGATTATATATATAATGATTAAAAACAGTAATGCATTACATGCATATCTGACAGAGACGTTTTTTTTTCTTCATGTTACCGGTCTAATAAACATGACTTTAATTTGCTTCTGTGCTCACTGGATGTTCTTTTGAATCAGTGTGTGAGGTAAGTGCAATTTAAATGCATACAATGTAAATGGGAGAGAATATACTTGGCTTTTCCCGTCCCTAAAATTTGTCTTGTAAAGTCTGACACACCTCAAAGTGTCCCAGCTCTCATGTAAATGAAATACAAATGAAAAGACGAAAAAGAAAAAAAACAAACAACTGGGACATGAATGTTTTTACGTTGGAGAAAGGTTGTTTTTTTAGACAGTGACTGACTCAGGGTGTGAGCAGTAACATGCTTGTGAAAGCTCCCACACCCAAGCAAATAAATGAGATGGTGACAATTTCAACAAGTCCTCAGGGCATTTCAGAGTTACTTTCTTTCTTATATTATTGGCCTCAGTTTCTAAAATATTGTGTGCACTACATTAAACTGCAATTTAATTGTTACAGTAGTTTAATGTAATAGGTTTTAGGAACATAGTGTAGACATGACAAACAGCAGATTTATAAAAATGTGTACTACAGCTGTCAAACATTTTAAATTCTTAAGATACATGAGCTAAAATGTATGCAGTGTATTCAAATGAATTCGACACCTAAATAATCCTATACTAACTTGAATGAGATTAAATGAAAGTAGCCAGCTAAAAAGCAACCATAAAAGATGGACAATGACTCGCCATGTTGAAATACATGTTTCCTTTTACATCCTTTAACCTATAATCTATAAAAAGATAAATGATAATAACAATAATAATATAAGATACAGATCCTGTCACTGTTTCTGTTTACTTCACAAAGATTAGTTGTCATTCTTTTTTCGCTCATCTGTCTTTTCTTCAGACTTGTCCCAGTCCTCAGAGACTGAAGGTGCATCTTTCTGTCGAAATAGATTATTATAATCTCCATTAGTACGGTTGAATATGTTACAAACCAAATACTTAAGCTCTGCACTCACACCTCTATTGCAGATATACTTAATCAGCCTGGATATCACAGTATTTTGTAGTCACATGCCACCCTCTCGTTTGTACTTATTAGGACCACCATTAAATGTTTGCTAAATAAATGAAAACAACTTGAGATTATGCGTTGTATTTTCAGGGGCTCACCACGGTTGTGTCTTTCCCAAAAGAGCATGTCAGCCATTTAATGTACTCCTCTCGCACCTGGAGAATACAAATCAACAATTCAGTGGTGTACAAAATATACATAAATTATTACAGGCAAACCATTGTGTAAAACATATGTTTAACAAATGCAACTTAACTTTCTATTCACAATCTCTTTATAGCATCTGATGGCATTGCTAAATTCCATTTTGCACAAGACTGATTTAGTTGAAGAGTACCTCTTTATTGAGCACACAGTGGACAATGAAAAGGAAGGTGCCTTGCTGCGAGTTGAGTAAAATGAATAGGACCTGGAAGAAAAGGTTCGACTGATAGAGGCCCAGTATCCAGGTACAGCCCAGTATGACAAACTGGGCTACGATCTTGAACACGATCAACCTATAAACAATGATAATTAAAGTTTAATGGGTGACAAAATGTATTTAACAATGTGATTGTTGCCTTTTTCCTATGTAATCCCAACCCTCATTTTAGTGCAAATCAAAACCCAACACCTTTGTTTTTAGAAACTAACAGTGCTATTAAACAAGTCAAATAATACAAATACTTTTGTACTTTTTTTCATTTCAAGGCAATCTTTAATACTCCATGTTCATACCTGGTGTCTTTGGATTGAGAAACATCACTTTTCATGTTGGCCAAGGTAGGTCTCAGACTCCACAAAGTTGCACAGAATAAAATCCAATTAAGCTTGAAGCAAAAAATAAATAAATAAAAAAAGACAAAAAATTAAGGACCTCTGCAAAAACCTTCAGTACTACTTGTAAAGAAATCTTTCTTTGTGAATAATGAATACAGTAGAGGCCTGATACAGAAGGAAAGTAGGAAAACACAGACTTTTTTAACATATGTTAGTGTTAGGGAGTCCTTGTAAGTGAGGTAAAACATAGAACAATGTGTCTTTAATAATAGTGTCTTTAAAAAATGTTTTTTGTACATGGTGAGCCTTTTACGAATTAAAGCTGAAAGGGGACAAATTGTGCAACATTGCCCGGGGACTGCCTATTTGTCCAATGTCCTATTATTCTGAAAACCCTATCTGAAAAATGTTGCTGTGAAAACCAAAAAGTCCAATTCCCAAACAGTCTGTTATCTCGATGCCCATGCTCCAACAGCCCAACAAAAAAACACTCACTGAAGTTCTCTTTTTACCAAAAGCATTCTAAGTTCCAAGTAACTTTCATTGTCATGATATAATAATAGTCAGGTAACATTCATCACCATGGTAACAATAATAAACATTTCATTCAGCCAAGAAACTCAAAATATTGGTCCGCACAAATTAAAATTAATGAACACACCATGATGAATTGATTGTGTTTTCCTCAATATGCATGAGATGCAATTCCCTATATGCAATATACTTACTCCAAGTATAACAATGACAGGGCCTGTTAAAGCCCAGTTGAAACTGCGTTTTCTCGAGAGCCAACACCTGAAACGAAATCAAACCAACAAACAATCCTTTCAACATACACAACAGATATACAGTGCAGGGTGAAGTAAAGAGTAGTGTGCATGAATTATTGTTTGTCTTACTTACACTTCTGCCTCAGTGGCACCATATCCATCAGAATATACCAGTGCAGAAGTACCCACAATCACAAATGGAACGCCATAGCCAATGAGGTAGAGAAGTGGTCTGGGGAGGCCATCTCTCTGGATGACCTGCACCTTGGAGAGCCTTCGGACCAACAGGTGAAGCTGTAGTGCCTCCAGCAGCATCCACACAAAACTTGCAACAACTAAGAAGTGGAGAAGGCCCGCCATGACAGTGCAGGCCAGCTGTGGAGATACATGATAAAATCTTGAAATCATTCACCCTCATCAACTGCAACCGCCAGGAGAGGCAGGACTGCCAACATGGTTGCTTGCCAAAGCCAAACATTCTGAGCTTCAAAATGGCATTTCAGTAACCTTGTTGCAGCTGTACCCACTGGAATTTAGGTGTTTAGGTGTCTGACTGTACCTCTTGCTCAACATATCTGTCATTCCACAGCAGCAGTAGATGAGTTAAGGAGAGGCTGATGCACATGTGAAGACGGGCTGTGTTGTTGATCTTGGGGTTCCAGCTACACAGGAGGAAGGTGAGGATGGCCAAAGCAAAGAAGAACAGGCCAACAATCACACATACTCGGTTGAGCCACTCTAGGAAAGGATCCTCTGGTGGAGGCTGAGAAGACAGAAAACAAGAAGCATAGATTTTGTTCAACCTGATCTTGGTTTTGCACCTTCTTCATCACCTGGGTACATAAGCACCTGATCGATGGCGTTATGCCCCTGACCATAACAACACACATTTACCGTGTACATGAAATCTGACATACCTCTCCAATCTGCATAATGAGGGCAAAGGTCGAAAGATGAGAGCAGCTGCAAACTGTGTAGTTTTCATCAGTGTATGCAACCCAACAGCCCTCTATGGACCAGCGCATCGCCTCTCCCTCTTCTCCTCCCTTACCATTCTGCTCCTTTTCTTTGCTTTTGTCCTCCCAGTACACACAAGTCACCATTCCAGATTCAGGTACTTTCTAAGAAAGCAAAAGAATCAGAGAATAATCACATGAAAAGTTGGTTTGCTTGGAGACAGATATGTAGATGTACAGTGGTTAGATATCTGTTGATACTGCACCTTCCTATGCTGGATGGTAAAGTTGACAGGCTCGGTGAGGTTGGTGTTGTTTACTGCTGGTAAGACTGCAGTAAATACATCTGAGTTCATCTCTGTCCAGTTCTCTGTTTTAAAGTACTGATGACTAAGAAGACTCTCCATCCCAGTCAGAGTCAAGAAGCCTGCTGCTGCAGAACCTGTCCACATGACATGAGAAACAAGCACCTGCGAATGGTATCTGTGTTGATGATCACTGTCATCATGTTCTTTATATTCTACTTTCTCTCACCATTGTTAGCGCTGGCTAGAGCTTGCAGGTTGATTTCCATAGTCTGTCCTTTGGCAGTGAGGGGGGCACTGTTGTCATCACCACTCCCTGAACCAATGGCCTTTAGGCTCAAATCTTGCACATGGATGAGAATGATTGTGAATATAGTTGACATTGATTAGAGTTCATTTGTATCCCATTGAAACTAAGAGGAACATCTCTTACCCACTGTTGAAGTCTTCACTGCTTTTTTAGTTTGGTTCCGAGTTGGAGTTGTTGGCACCATCGCAGCAACTAGAAGGTCTGAGATGCCCAGGATCACACTGCCGGTCTCCCCATCTCCTTCACTACTTACCGTGTTTGACTTGGCCTTTGGTCCAACACCTGACACTGCCTGCAAAATATTAAGTTGACTGAATAAATAGGAAGACATTTTAACATGAAATACGAAATTAAGCTTTGATTTTCTTTTGCATATTAAGTACCATAGATGCAGAAAAACCATTTGCCACTATCTGCAAAGACACAGAGAAAGAAGAAAATACATTAGTAAGTAGAATATATTTTTCAATGAACTAAAAAGATACGGTTAAGTTATCTACAGTAGAAATAAGTATAAATGCTCACTAATAGAATATCATTTGTTACAATTAATTGTTACTGAAAACAACCCATTGTTTTCAAGATGGACATTTTCTACTTACCGCTTCTGATAAGACAACACCTTCACTATCCTTTAGTTGTTGTTCCATGTTGTTCAGGAAAGCTCTTTCCTTTGTCTGACCCTGCAATACAACTCTGTCGTTAGTGTTTGTTTGCTATACTATACTGTGAGCCAATGATTTGACATGTATGTTTGAAGAAAAAGATGCAGTATAACTTTGTATGATCACAGAATCATTGAAACATCAGTTTATGGTTGTCATCATGGCAACTGCTAAGTATAACATTGTGCCAGACTAAGGATAGAAAGACTCCTGCTTTATTTGACTGGAGTTGAGATATCAGTTTGAACATTATTATGCAAAACATGGTGAAAAATAGTCTCAAACTTTCAATGAAAATGTCATCTGGGCTTACCTCTTCAGGTACTATTTCATCTAGAATTTCTTCAAGACCTGTCAGTAATTTAGATATTTAAACATTGCAAACACTGAACATTTTCATGAATTTGATGTAGCTTTAGTTTGATTTTGCTCACTTTGACAAAATGTGACCCCCATCTCCCACAAGAGTCCGGTTGTAGGGAAAAATCCATCGGGACAAGAACAATCAAAGCTCCCTGGTACATTAGTACACATGGTTTGTTTACCACATAGACCAGGTGTCTCACTGCACTCATCTATATCTGTGGAGACACAAGATACACAGGACTATCAGTTCCTATGGGTGATTACACGTATATAAACAGCATAAGCACAGTGTATGTCAGAGATGCTGAACAACAGCCCCCACCTGTGCATGGGTTAGTAACACTGGCTATTATGTCTGGTTTGTTCAGACGAAAACCAGGAAAGCAGGTGCAAAAGTAAGATCCAATTGAATTTGTGCAGTTGGAATCAGGCCCACAGACAGTAACATCTTCAACACACTCATCAGCATCTGAAAAAATACATAAAATAAGAAATGTACTGTACACACAAGAAGCCATGCAACTTTTTGGAGAGTCTGAGAGTTGCTGTGTCTGCAAATACCAATACAGATGTTGGTCTCGCTGGGTTCCTTGTCTGGATAAGTTTCTGGTGTGTAACCCAGCTGACATTCACAGGTATGAGCTCCATCAGTGTTGGTGCACACAGATTCAGGACCACAAATAGTTGAGTTGAAACACTCATCAATATCTGAGGAAGGGACAACACCGTCACTGTGTAATATACACTTATACCTGCAGTTACCAACTATAACTTATTATTTTACATAGTCAATAGTGTAGTATATTACAAACCTTGGCAGAGAGGAGTTGCATCCGGTACAACGTGGTAGCCCGTATGGCATTGACACGCAAAACTTCCCTGGTTGTTCAGGCAGGTCCCATTATGACCACAGACATTCTCAAGACATTCATCAATATCTATACAGAGCAATTGGCAACAGACTCACATCAGTCTATGAACACATTCTGCAGCCTGCATAAATAATTGCATTAAAAAGACAGAGACAAATCTTCTTGCTACCTATGCATTGGTTGGACTTTCCAGGTGGTGATGCTGGATCTGTTGCGTTGTATCCCACCAAACAGGTACAGAAGTGTGCTCCAATGGTGTTATTACAAGTGGAGTAAGAACCACAAATGTCTGGAGTCCTCTCGCACTCATCAATGTCTGACAAGAATTTAGACAGGATTTCAAAAAGAGTTCTCTGTAAATACACTGCCCACTTTAAGAGTAGAAGAGCCACACATAATGTAAGCGAGTAAGCCTGGTCGTTACTAGAATGTCCATTATAATTAATCAACTTATTTTATATAATTTAGATAAAATAAATTGTAGTTACCGACACAGCCATATGAATCTGGAGTGGGTCGGTGAGTCGGGGGGATTTCATATCCAGAAGAACAGACACAGCCTCCTTCAGTTGTACACTGAGCAAGGGGTCCACAGGAGTCTGGTTTACACTCATAATGATCTGAACAGAGAAAAAAAATATTATTATATCATATACAAAATTGCCCGATGAAAAGACTGTTAACGGTGTAAAAGTTAGGGTGCATAACCAACTAAGGCTTTGGTACTGTCATCATATTAAATGTGGGTCTAGATACTCGAATCTTGTGTCATTGTCATTGTCATTGTGAAGGTGTTGTATGTTATTGTCATTGTCATTCAAAATAATAATAATCATAACAGTAAAAGTAAACGTAATCTAGGCATTTGTTACGCTACGTGTTACTCGTGAAAGTAAGAAAGTAATATGTGCACTCTTGGCATTCCCTCGTCAGCTTCGTGAGGCAGTCACCTGTGTGCTTTGTCAAAAGTTAATAAGTGCAATTTCTTCCTTCTTTAATGTGTCTGAGATCACTTTAGGCATCCATATTATGGCAAGACTTGATCAACTCAAGTCAAGATAAATGACAGCATACTTTTACTTTCAGACATGAAGGTTGGCTATTCCAGAAAGTTTCACAAATTTTGAAAGTGTCTTCAAGTGGAAAACCATCAAACACTATCATGAAACTAGTTCTTAAGAAGACCGTGATGTAGAGCTGGATCTAAGTGCCAGGAGGAACCATGCAGTCATACTACGTCCTGAGGCAGTTCTTGGACATCATTGCGATAAGTGTTTCATCCCACCCACCCTCGGCCGATGCTTCAGTGGCCTGTGCGATCCTTCACAATCTGTTGTTACAGCTGTAGACATTGCATCTACAGTCAGTTGTCTGGAGAATTTGACAATGCTTCCCTGTTCTCTACACTCCCCAGCCAGTATGTCAAATGTCACACTGGAGACAATAAAACATTGGATCTTCTGTATGCAAATACAAAAGACATATTTTGTTCTTCATTCCTACCCCTGCTCGGACATTCAAATAACAACCTCATCCATCTGCTTCCTTGGGGAATAAACAACCTATGGGGAACAAACAACTCCAAATAAAAAGTATGTAAGAAAATGGTCTAAGGAGGCCAGTGATCATAGTGTTTCTTAGAATGAGGGTAAACTGTGATTTATCTTAACTTACTTAAGCAAATTGGCATAATATAGATTACTACAGCTGACGTATAAGGCTATTTACTGTATGCCACATTAAGGAAGCAAGACGCTGCACTAAATAACTTTTGAAACACTTGTTAATTAAAAAGAATTACAGGTAAAAACTGCATTACAAAAATTTACCACTTTGAAGAAACTAAAATATGAAACATGTTTTACTTTTTGTTTTGTTTTTGCATAATTTTGGGGTCTATAGTGTTAATCTAAAAATTTGAGATGTTTACAGGGAAATTAAAAAGATTGGATAACAATTATCAGTCACTACTTACAAGTTACATATCCCCTGGTACCTGTGGAACCTAATGGTTTGTACACGTAGAATCCTCCAGGACAGAGGACCACATCCATTGATATAGGGTGGATATTGCAATTTGAACCACCCCGTCCATATGCGGTCCCTCTTTTTGCAGTCAGTGACACATTGGTTGGATATGTAAATGAAAAATAAATTGAATATGTTGTGCCACCACGATTTGTTCCCAGACAGTTTCCAACAATTCTGTCTCCACCAATGCCCGTGAAGCGCCACCAATAGTTAGTAAGTGCGCTATCATCATTAGGAAAGCCGGGGAAAGATGTAGATAAAAAGTCTTGGTTGCGCCATGGATCAGTTAGGTTGGTGTATCCATTACAAGAACCTGCGAGTAACATGGAAACATTGGCAATTAATGGTGATTTATTGGTTATGTCAAAGATTTATGAGCTTTTTGTCTTTCTGTGTCAAATGAATATCATCCATACCATTAGGAAAAACACAAGTGGCTGGGATGACAAGACAGGCTAAGAAAGAAAAAACAGCAATGGTTAGTACTTTGTCAGAGCCATGAAAGGATTTTGCTGAACTATATGTAAACTGTGTACGTCTTAAACAACACAAATTATGATCATGTCAGCACTGACATAGCAACACGCACATTTTAAATTAATTGATTTCAAAATATATTAAACTCAAGGTCCTCACATTTCTACACAAAAAAAAAGTCTTCCACTTACCCACGAGAAATGACAAGGCACAGTAGTCCATCATGACACCTCGAATCTGCAGGTCAGGTCAGACTGCATGAAATCTACATTGTAAAATTTGCAACTCCCCAAAACTGTTTATATAAGATTTAATCCAAATGCAAAAGTAGAATTCAAATTCAGTGACTCAGGGCACTAAATAGCTCTTCAGTTTCAGAGCAAAAGAAAGGCTCAGATGAGAAAACATTTACTGAAAGGTGACAAGTGTAGATGCCTCGGATCAAGAAAAATCACGCTGTGGTTCAGCTCAACAGTGGCAGTAAGTTTGATGTAACATAACATTAAAATTACCACAATGATGGACTTATATAAAAATGAATGTAACCTGTTAATCTACTGACAATCTAGACAGCAGTAAGGAACATATACCACCCAATTACATATTCAGCATTTCTTTGCAGAAAAGTTTGTACAAATATCAAAACAGAGAAATAACTTTCCCTCTGAGGAACTCTTGCACCTAACACTCCAGAATGCACTCGAGTGAGGGCAGCACACCTGCCCTAACCTTACGTAAGCATGCTCTAATCACAGAGATTTCCTCTTTATAGGCGGCTTGTATTTTGTTTAGAGAGCCTCACTGACAGACTGCATGTGCATTCTGTTCCTGGCTGCTCCTCTGCACAGAAATAACCCACACGGAAAGAACTTATATGAGGATATACGTGTTTATGTGCTGTGCAGAGCTCTGAAACCTAACAGGAATTTCTTAAATACAATATAATATATACAATATAAGATAAAAGCTGGGATGAAACCACATTTTCTAAAGTTTGTGAAGGCTCTCAGTCATCAAAGTCACTTTTTTCGAGAAGAATTAGATTTAGAGCTGGGGAAACTAGACTTGCTTGATTCATCCAAGGCATTTCAACTCTTATTGAAGAGGCTTCTTCAGTTCTGACTGGTAGGGAAGTGTACTGTTGTTCAGTCAACTGGGAAGTTATAAAACGACAACATTGTAAGTGGGACATAAGGCCTGAGGCCTCCTCCTCTGTTTAGGATAGTTTCTCTATTATTCATCGATAACCTCCTTCACCCAAACCATCTACCCTCCCTGTCCAAAACATCATTGTCACTAAAAGAGTGTGCCTTCTTCCTAAAGTGTCTAGTCCTGATGTGCTGGTCATGCTCTGTTGAGCCATGTATTTGGCTGTTTGGTTTCACCATCGTATAGGTCTGTGCACTCCTCACTGCATTAGATTGAATGCACCAGAACTGCCAGCACACACAGCAGCAAGCAAGGAGGAGGCACAAGACACAGCAAGATCAAGAACCAAGAAGAAGAAGAGAATTGTGTGTGCCAAGAAACAAAAGGAATAGAAATCTGTACTTTGTGACACAGGAAGATCTGATTCTAACTATTTTACAAAACAAGTAGCTAGTAGCCCTGTCACAAACATATGTCAGTGCACTGCAGAGATCATTGCTTGACAAGACATTTTATTTGCTGTTGTAATAAAATTGTTGTTGTATTATACATCCCGGAAGGAAGGAAAAGGAAAATAATTGCAATGATGGTGACTTTTTTTTTTTAATTATTTAATTTGAGTTGCCTCCAAGTGAATGCCATCCATACACATCCAGACACAATAAATAATGGAACATACAGGCAAAGTAGAAATGACCTATCATGCCCAGCTATATCAGTATCAACAAGAATATTACAATATGTGATGTTGCAAAGTGAATAAGGCTTGCATTTCTCTTCTCTGTCTTCCATCTTTTATTTTTCATGTTTCATTATAATTAGCCTGTCCGTTCTCCAGCCTTGTCGAAGTCCTCAGTTACTGATGGTGCATCTTTCTGTTGACATAAATATTTCAGAATCTTAATATACACCATTAAAACAGAGGGTGAGAGTGAAAGACTTTTTGAGTATTTCTTAATACACAATATTGATTCACATTATGCAGGTACCATTTTGTGCCTTGAATGACATACAAAGGCTACAAAAACAAAAGGCCAGAAACAAAAGAGGCATACAAAAGAATTATAAACATTTCAAAATGATTAAAGCAATTCCTGGTATTAAGTGTTTTGATATTAAAACTCACCACAGATCCTTCTTCTCTGTGTTTATTGATTGAACAGGTCAGCCATTTAATGTATTCTTCTCTAACCTAGAAGATGCAATGAATAAAAACTCCAAATAAGGTTTAGCACTATGTGTTAATGCTAGTAAATGTTATTTGTAAGTCATTTGTTTCTGCCATTCTTAATAGTAGTGTTCTCTGTTTTTGAAAATAGATGCAGAGAGCAGTTTAACACCATTAGAATCATCTGCATAAAGACCTTACCTCCTTGTTGAGCACGCAGTGGACAATGAAGAGGAAGGTTCCCTGCTGGGAATTAAGAATTATGAAGACGACCTGAAAGAAAAGATTTGTCTGGTACAGACCCAAAATCCACGTACAGCCAAGTATGACAAACTGGGCCACGATTTTAAACACAATCAACCTGTAAAAAAAGGATATAGAACAAGTTTATATCTTACAAATCTATAACTCTTTAGGCTTAGATCATGTTGTATGATCCTTTAGTTGACAAGTGTGAATAGCAGTCTTCAAATGAACATTATGTAGAGTGCTTGATGTATTGTTTGTGCTGGATGCACATTATGAATGGATTTCTTTTTTTTTCATGCAAAAGATAATCTTGATTACTGCTCGTTCATACCTGGTGTCTTTGGATTGAGAAACGTCACTTTTCATGTTGGCCAAGGTTGGTCTCAGACTCCACAGAGTTGCACAGAACAAAATCCAATTAAACTTAAAGAAAAAAGAAAAACACAGAGTGAGCTAAGATAGAACAGTATATTTCAACAAGAGCATGCATTCATGCATGCAAGCATTCCTGAGCATCCAGGATCCATCCAATTTCCATTCATAATGATACAGGTACAATTAGTTCAATTAAAATTTTCTAAACTAGTACAGTGATAAGAATAGAGTGGGATGGAAAATGGATAGATAGCATGTATAAATGGAAGCTCTTCCTGAGCTTTGACCTGGTGTATGCAGCTGTGCAGCAGGGAGAAATGACAGTTTGGCAGTTTGGATAATTAAAGATAGGGTAGAGCACCACCTATTGTATTTTCAAACAAACTAACCACTGTTTCCAGAGCTCTGGGGTATTGTTTGCTGCTCCAAACTAATCAATTGCTCCAAAATAGTTTGGTACCCCTTTAAACTATTTGGAATTCCCCAAAACACCGAAACATGCAATTGCATATATCCAATATACTTACTCCGAGGATAGCAATTACAGGGCCAGTTAATGCCCAGTTGAAATTGCGCTGTCTAGAGAGCCAGCACCTGCAACAGAATCAGACAAACAAAGATCAGATCAGAGACAGAGTAGAATATGCATGTGTGCCTGTGCTACTGTTTGTCTTACTCACACTTCTGCCTCAGTGGCACCATATCCATCAGAATACACCAGTGCAGAAGCACCCACAATCACAAATGGAACGCCATAGCCAATCAGGTAGAGAAGTGGCCTGGGGAGGCCATCTCTCTGGATGACCTGCACCTTGGAGAGCCTCCGGACCAACAGGTGAAGCTGCAGTGCCTCCAGCAGCATCCACACAAAACTTGCAACAACTAAGAAGTGAAGAAGGCCCGCCATGACGGTGCAGGCCAGCTGGAGAGACACGAAATGAGAATGTTGAAACCAAAGCTTCTTGCAAAGGTGGAAGTCACATTTAATATGTATGTTATAGTCAATGAAGTATTTTTAAAAGCAAAAACAAAAAATCAGTATCAGGGGTTCTTTCATTTTCTGTGATTCAATTCATTTAGTTTGGACCAAAGGAAAAAATGATTGGCCATGCTTCCACATAAATTATTTATTTTGATGTTCACTCTGTATTAGCAAAGATTTTATGAAAACCCTAAAATATTTTTTTATTTTTTTAAAGAAAAAAAAAGAAAAACATTTTTTATGCTTATGTGAGTTGGTTTCTGCCTTTTTGGAAAGCTAATTTACTTAAGGGGAGATGGAAATGCTTTTTTAGACCAAGTACCGACATAATGAACTCACAGGACTGCCCAGCTATTTCCTTGCGGACTCATCGCCGCTCCCATGGCTTTATAATGCATCAATGCTTGCTCCATACATCCACACTCTACACAGATCTAGTGTAACCTTCCTCATATTTATATGTAAAATAATTTCTACATTTTTTTCTTACTGGTTGTGGTTCAACTGGTGCTTTGTTGGGCCTTCTTTTTCCTAGTTGCACAAGTTGTAACTGTAGATGGTGTTACCTCCTGTTTATCTTGTGAATCAACACCTGATATGCACACTGGCTGAATTTCACACTATACTAACCCAACCAAACAGTGTGAAAGCACAATTAGTTTTACTGCACCTCCCGTTCGACATATCGGTCACTCCACAGCAGCAGTAGATGAGTTAAGGAGAGGTTGATGCACATGTGAAGTCGGGCAGTGTTGTTGATCTTGGGGTTCCAGCTACACAGGAGGAAGGTGAGGATGGCCAAAGCAAAAAAGAATAGGCCAATAATCACACATACTCGGTTTAGCCACTCTAGGAAAGGATCCTCTGGTGGAGGCTGAAAAGACAGAGGACAACAGGTGTAGATTCTGATGATAGGTTCTGTAGCTTTGACTTCACCTGGGCACATGCTAGAAGATTGTTAAGGCTGACAGTGTGAGCATAATCAAGAGACAGATAAAAATATATAAATATATGAAATAGAGCATGTGTGATATAACTCCTCAAAATCATTATGGCCATGACCCTAACAACAAACTATTACCACATACATAGAAATCTGATATACCTCTCCAATCTGCATAATGAGGGCAAATGTCGAAAGATGAGAGCAGCTGCAAACTGTGTAGTTTTCATCAGTGTATGCAACCCAACAGCCCTCTACTGACCAACGCATTGTCTCTCTCTCTTCTCCTTCCTCATCATTCTGCTCCTTTTCTTTGGTTTTGTCTTCCCAGTACACACACGTCACCATTCCAGATTCAGATACTTTCTGAGAAACAACAGAAACAGAGATTAGATACTGTACATTAAGTTCTTAGATTAAGAGGTGTACAATTGCTATATGTTTGTCAATACTGTACCTTCTTATGCTGGATGGTAAAGTTGACAGGCTCGGTGAGGTTGGTGTTGTTTACTGCTGGTAAGACTGCAGTAAATACATCTGAGTTCATCTCTGTCCTGTTCTCTGTTTTAAAGTACTGATGACTAAGAAGACTCTCCATCCCAGTCAGAGTCAAGAAGCCTGCTGCTGCAGAACCTGTCCACATGACATGAGAAACAAGCATCTGTGAATGGTATCTGTGTTGATGATCACTGTCATCATGTTCTTTATATTCTACTTTCTCTCACCATTGTTAGCGCTGGCTAGAGCTTGCAGGTTGATTTCCATAGTCTGTCCTTTGGCAGTGAGGGGGGCACTGTTGTCATCACCACTCCCTGAACCAATGGCCTTCAGGCTCAAATCTTGCACATGGATGAGAATGATTGTAGTTGACATTGATTAGAGTTCATTTGTATCCCATTGAAACTAAGAGGAACATCTCTTACCCACTGTTGAAGTCTTCACTGATTTTTTAGCTTGGTTCTGAGTTGGAGTTGTTGGCACCATCGCTGAAACAAGACGGTCTGAAATGCCCAGGATCACACTGCCAGTCTCTCCGTCTCCTTCACTACTTACCGTGCTTGACCTGGTCTGTGGTCCAACACCTGACACTGCCTGCAAAAATGTAAGTTACTGTACTGATTAAATAAATAGGAAAACAGACATAGTAGCATAAAATATGACAGTAACAAGTTAAGGATGTTAAGTACCATAGATGCAGAAAAGCCATTTGCTACTATCTGCAAAGACATCAAGAAAGAAAGAGGGTACAATGTTGTGAAACGTAGTTATCTGTCTACCATTAATGAACAGTAGCATTAAATATCAGTACTCTGTATTATTTGTTGACATTGGTTACTACTATGAACTAACCCTACTTTTCAAGTGATTTCTACTTACAGCTTCTGACAAGACGACGCCCACATTGTCCTTTAGTTGTTGTTCCAAATTGTTAAGGAAAGTTCTTTCTTTTGTCTGACCCTGTAATACAACTCTGTGTTTAGTGTTTGTTGACTGTACTACATTGTGAGCCAGTGATTTGCCATCTTAAAAACATACTTTGTAACTTTGTATGAAATGTCACCCAGACTTACCTCTGGAGGTACTATTTCATCTAGAATTTCTTCAATACCTGTTGGTAATGTAGATCAAATTGCACATGAATTCATCTTTACATTAAAATGAATTTCAAGTAGTTTTAAGTTTGATTTTGCTCACTTTGACAAAATGTGACCCCCATCTCCCACAAGAGTCCGGTTGTAGGGTAAAATCCATCGGGACAAGAACAATCAAAGCTCCCTGGTACATTAGTACACATGGTTTGTTTACCACATAGACCAGGTGTCTCACTGCACTCATCTATATCTGTGGAGACACAAGATACACAGGACTATCAGTTCCTATGGGTTATTAGTTCTATATATGTACAAGCAGTAAAATAAAATCACTGTGTTTGTCACACAGATACTGCACGCACCTGTGCATGGGTTAGTAACACTGGCTATAATGTCTGGTTTGTTCAGCTGAAAACCAGGAAAGCAGGTGCAAAAGTAAGATCCAATTGAATTTGCGCAGTTGGAATCAGGCCCACAGACAGTAACATCTTCGACACACTCATCAACATCTGTAAAATAATTAAGAAATTCATTGTACATAAAAGAAGCCAACAAGAAACTTCTAGGAGATATAACAAAAGTATTCTGTGCCTTCTATTTTGCCAAGAGCACCAGTAGTGAATAAATGGGCTCAAATGGGTATCATTATGCCATTCACAGCTATCGCATACCGATACAGATGTTGGTCTCGCTGGGTTCCTTGTCTGGATACGTTTCTGGTGTGTAACCCAGCTGACATTCACAAGTATGAGCTCCATCAGTGTTGGTGCACACAGATTCAGGACCACAAATAGTTGAGTTGAAACACTCATCAATATCTGAGGAAGGGACAACACCGACACTATGTAATAAACTTATACCTGCAGTTACCAACTATAACTTATTATTTTACATAGTCAATAGTGTAGTATATTACAAACCTTGGCAGAGAGGAGTTGCATCCGGTACAACGTGGTAGCCCGTATGGCATTGACACGCAAAACTTCCCTGGTTGTTCAGGCAGGTCCCATTATGACCACAGACATTCTCAAGACATTCATCAATATCTATACAGAGCAATTAACAACAGACTCACATCAGTCTATGAACACATTCTGCAGCCTGCATAAATAATTGCATTAAAAAGACAGAGACAAATCTTCTTGCTACCTATGCATTGGTTGGACTTTGCAGGTGGTAATGCTGGATCTGTTGCGTTGTATCCCTCCAAACAGGTACAGAAGTGTGCTCCAATGGTGTTATTACAAGTGGAGTAAGAACCACAAATGTCTGGAGTCCTCACGCACTCATCAATGTCTGACAAGATTGCAAACAGGATTTTAAAGAACATACTCTGTACACACACTACCAACTTTAAGAGCACACAAGCCACACATCATTTTCAGCATTTATATTGTTTAGTTGAAATTTAATTACTAACCGATACAGCCATATGAATCTGGAGTGGGTCGGTGAGTGGGGGGGATTTCAAACCCAGGAAGGCAGATACAGCCTCCATCTGTTGTACACTGAGCAAGGGGTCCACAGGAGTCTGGCTTACACTCATGATGATCTGAACAGAGAAAAAACTACTCTAACTACTGTTTGACTCTTTAACATGTATGCAATGTTACAGTGTATAAGTAACTAAAGCTGTTATCATATTAAATGTGAACCCAGATACAGGAATCTCGTGTCATGGTTATCAAGGTGAATGTTATTTTCATTGTCATTCAAAATAATCTTCTGACTTTGTGCCTTGACAAAAGTTAATAAGGGGAATTTGTTGTTTATTAACAACAAACAATAACATTAAAAGGAGGCCCAGCATGTTGTACGACTGTTGAATAGCAGAAAAGTACGTAACCTAACCCTTCGATTGGTTGGCATTACAGGTGACTAACTCATGAATGCCAAGCTATCATAAAAGTGAAATTTTACCACCAAAGACATTGATTGGTAGGGTTTTTTTCAATTGTTGACGTATAATCATATGACATATGTATTTCATAAAATGTTATTAAATCAAGGCAACAATGATTGGTCACTACTCACAAGTTGTGTATCCCATGTTCCATGATGCTGCGTAACTCAGTGGTTTGTGTACATAGAATCCTCCAGGACAGAGGACCACATCCACTGAGAGAGTTGCACCGTTACACCCTCCATACCATCCATACGAAGTCCCTCTTTTTGCAGTCAATGACTCATTAGTTGGATATGTAAATGCTAAAAAAATTGGACGAACTGTGCCACCACGATGGGTTCCCACACATTTTCCAATCACTCTGTCTCCTCCAATGCCTGTGAAGCGCCACCAAGAGTTTAGAAGTTTCTGATCATTATTGGGAAAGCCAGGGAAATTTGTAGATGAAAACTCTAGATTGCGCCATGGATCAGTTAGGTTGGTGTAGCCATTACAAGAACCTGGAGGGAACAAGGAAACATTAACAATAATGATGATTTAATGCCTATTAAAATATATTATTGCTGTCTTGTGTCACAACACAGTGTCAGATGAATATAATCCATACCATTAGGAAAAACACAAGTGGCTGGGATGACAAAAAAGGCTAGGAAAGAAAAAAACAGTGGAGAGTTAGTGCCTTGCCAGTGCCTTGAAAGGATTTTGTTGAACTTTAAATTCACATTTTAAACAACAAAAATGATGATCATCATAAAGAATCGATAAAACAATAACTTCACTTTTAAAATACAGAGATGTAGATTGAGAAAACAGAAAACGGGTACACATTGTCCACACTTAACCACATTTAAAGGTTCCTTGAAGTGCCAGTGATGTCTTTATAAACATTAAAAGGAATTTTTCATGATAATAACAATTATTTGATTTCTTCATGTCTCAAACTTTCATGTAAAATATTTTGTCTGTCATTCTTATTTTCAAACTGACATTTAGCGGCACTTACGTAGCAACGCTCACACTTTGAATCAGTTCATCAGTTCAAATAAACTTCCCACGATTGATACGTTTTGAGATTCTCCACAAAAGTACAAAAATCAAATTCACTTACCCAGGAGAAATGAGAAGGCACCGTAGTTCATCATGATGCATCAAATCCGTAGATAAGGACTGACTGTCTGAGGTCTACCTACACCCAGTTTATTTAGGATTAAATCCAAATGCAAACTTAAGATTCAAATTAACTGACTCATTGCATTCAAGACATTTTCATTTATAAGGCAAAAGGGAAATTAATAGGAGGAAACACGCATCTAAACTCGACAGTGAAAATTAAACCACAATTAATATGATGTGTATAAATAGGAATAAAAGGAGGAATGTGTCTGAAAAGAAAATTATTCCAACTTTATGGGCAACAGTGTAGTTGTATAAGTTGCAATAGATCGGCTCAGTAGTGGCAGTAACCTTGATGTAACATAACATTACTATTAACTATTACTATTTAACTATTAAATACAAAATACATGAAGTTCGTCATTTGACATCTCCACTCCACAGTGCAAAGGATGCAGAAATAAATGTGGTGAATGCAGCAAGCTGTACTATTTACACGAGGAAGGTAAATATTATAGTATGTACAGTATGCACAGCATGAGTAGACTGTCAAAGGACTTCATATGTCAGGCTGATAGGCCTGTATGTCATGTAATCATGTGATGGAGGGTTTTTGGGGGGACTGAGTGTTTTTTCTGGAGCGTTTGAAACATGGCAATAAAAAGTAAACCAGGGGGACTCAATCTCTGTTGATGTCACAGCCAGCCATTTTTGTTGATGGTTCTGCTCTGGTTTTTAAGAACAGGAGTATGACCCCATGCCGATCGTGCATGAGGTTCTTTGCATAGTTACTGACCTCCAGCTGATCAGGGTGATCCTATTTAAGGTCCAGTTCCTGCCAGTGAAAGCAGGAATGTAAATAATCACTGTTAAACGGTTAAACGGATTTTACACTGTAGCTCGTACCCCCATCATAAACAGGTCAAATCAACTTGTTACTTGGCCTTGTATTATAAACAAGATGAAATAAAAGGCCTTATCAAGGAACAGAACAGATTTCATCTTTATTCCAGTTTTTATTTTTTTATTTTATTTTAGTTGGTCAGATATTTTACTTAAATACCAAACATGACGGTCAGTAATAGTACATACAGCCTGTCATACCCAAGTACAACAACAAAAATAACATAATATGTATTGACTAATGGTTTGAAGAGGATAAGGCTTGGTTTTCAGTCTGTCTTCCATCTCTTGTCATGTTGTATCACCATTTGCGCATCCGTTATTCAGCCTTGTCCAAGTCCTCTGACACTGATGGTGCATCTTTCTGTTGAAATACATTTTTCAGATTTTTTTTCCTACATCTTCAAAATACAGGGTGAAATCCATGCAAAATGCAATCATAATTCCAGGATAACATTTTAACGAAAATGAAAATAAAATCTAGACATCAGTGATACACAAGAGTAGTGCCTTGTATTATGCTGGTAGTGTGGAGAGTTGCTTTGTCTGTTCTGGCTGCCATAAAAAGTTTTTTTAAAGATAAGAAATATACTAAAATATAATATAATAAAACTCACCACAGCTCCTTCTCTGTTCTTATTCGATAAACAGGTCAGCCATTTCATGTATTCCTCTCTAACCTAGAAGATGCGATGATTAAAAAACTTGTTTAGAGTTAGGTGTTGAAGGTCGGATCAGTCATACTGACTCACTGAGTCTCATTACCAGGTTGTTCTAATGTTTTGGTTATGGTAAATGGGAAACAAAGTGGGTTGGAGCCACAAAGCAACAGCTGGTGTTCGGGTTCCCAGGTCAAAACCAGATGCTTTGGGCTGGTGGCTCGAACATAGATCAACATCAACATAGACCGATTTTGTCTGTTTCACAACTCAAAACTTCAGCTATAAAAAAATATGTTTCCTGTATGACTGACATGATTTTTAATGTGTTTATTACTGTTATTGTTATTAGTAGTGCTCTATAAATTAAAAAAAAAACATATCAGAAAGGAGATTAATGATACTGCATAAAGAATGTACCTCTTTGTTGAGAACACAGTGGACGATGAAGAGGAAGGTTCCCTGCTGGGAATTTAAAATTATGAAGAGGACCTGAAAGAAAAGATTTGTCTGGTACAGGCCCAATATCCAGGTACAGCCAAGTATGACAAACTGGGCCACAATCTTGAACAGGATCAACCTGTAAAAAGAGTTTGTAAAAACAACAAACAAAATAGTAACTTAAGAAACAAAGAAATGTTAGCAAATACACGCGAATGGATGTTATATAAAGTGTATGACATATTGTTATAGCCTTCATTATTATCTTCATTTTATAAACTGCCATCTTCAACTTTCCAAGAAACGAGCAATTCTACTGAACAAGTCAAACAAAATAAACCAGACACATTTCTTTTTCTTTTCCATTCCATTCCAGGTTACCTGGTGTCTTTGGATTGGGAAACATCACTTTTCATGTTGGCCAAGGTTGGTCTCAGACTCCACAGAGTGGCACAGAACAGAATCCAGTTCAGCTTAAAGAAAAAAAAAAGACAGAGCCTTAGATTGGGATGGGATGGACTTGGATGTGAACAGCTGTGTTTATAAGTGAACTGCATTACGGAACATATTATTTTTGTGAACAAAATAAGCTATCGTAGATAAAATGGGGGATTTATTTTAGCGTTCCAATGCATTTAGGAACTTTTTTTCCTTGCGCACCAACACTGATTCTTTGGCTTCTGATCCAAGTGATATCATTCCATGCTGAGTTAGGCAGGACCAGCATGCGAGTTGCAGGTGAGATTCAACAGGACAGTCCAGCTAAATGCAAATGTATTTGGAGCGGCATTATGCTTTTATCATTTGCATGCTAAACGGTTGAGTTTGAGGCTACATAGCACACTCTCATAGATAGCTGGCTTTCATATTTGTTTACATACAAACTGAACTTGAAATAGAAACCTGTGTAGTGGTAAAGCGGTTGTTCCTGTCCATTAGTCATGTGATCATTTTCATATATGATCTTGTTCTAGTTTGAAGATCTTGTACTGTTTGTTGTAATGATTAAAGAAAATAGCATCATGTATTTATTTTTATCCTGAGTGTTGTCTTTGATGAGTATGAATGAGAATTATATTATCAGTGTCAAGCATATAGGTTTGTGGATGTGTGCCAATGTGAAATGGAAACTAAACTGAAATGTTTCTTTTTATTCATAAATATGTGTGTAACAATGCTTTGAGAGTCACTCATGCATTCAAATAGATGGGATGCAATTGCTAAAAAACAATATACTCACTCCGAGGATAACGATGACTGGGCCTGTTAAAGCCCAGTTGAAATTGCGTTGTCTAGAGAGCCAGCACCTAGAACAGGATGATAAACACAAACAAACAAACAAGCAATCCTTTCAACCTAGATGCACATTGTATTATGGTTTATTACTATATTATAGTTTGTCTTACTCACACTTCTGCCTCAGTAGCACCATATCCATCAGAATATACCAGTGCAGAAGTACCCACAATCACAAATGGAACACCATAGCCAATAAGGTAGAGAAGTGGCCTAGGGAGGCCATCTCTCTGGATGACCTGCACCTTGGAGAGCCTTCGGACCAACAGGTGAAGCTGCAGTGCCTCCAGCAGCATCCACACAAAACTTGCAACAACTAAGAAGTGAAGAAGGCCCGCCATGACAGTGCAGGCCAGCTGGAGATGTATGAAAAAGTTATGAAACAAAGCTATTATTCACAGTCACATTTAATATTTGATTGGGAATCAATTATTAAGTATTTTTGAAAGCAAATCAAACATTTGCATTCTGGTCTAACTGTACCTCTTCTTCAACATATCTGTCATTCCACAGCAGCAGTAGATGAGTTAAGGAGAGGCTGATGCACATGTTAAGACGGGCTGTGTTGTTGATCTTGGGGTTCCAGCTACACAAGAGGAAGGTGAGGATGGCCAAAGCAAAGAAGAACAGGCCAACAATCACACATACTCGGTTTAGCCACTCTAGAAAAGGATCCTCTGGTGGAGGCTGAGAAGACATAGCAGCAAACAGATATTGCAGTCAACCTGAACTTGGATGTGGAAACCTGTATGAGCAAAAGCACATTCCCAAACAAATAAAACAATAATACCTCCCCAATCTGCATGATGAGGGCAAATGTCGAAAGGTGAGAGCAGCTGCAAACTGTGTAGTTTTCATCAGTGTATGCAACCCAACAGCCCTCTACTGACCAACGCATTGTCTCTCCCTCTTCTCCTCCCTCACCATTCTGCTCCTTTTCTTTGGTTTTGTCGTCCCAGTACACACAAGTCACCATTCCAGATTCAGGTACTTTCTGAGAAACCAGAGAAACAGAGATTAGATACTGTACATTAAGTTCTTAGATTAAAAGGTGTACAATTGCTATATGTTTGTCAATACTGTACCTTCCTATGCTGGATGGTAAAGTTGACAGGCTCTGTGAGGTTGGTGTTGTTTAATGTCGGTAAGACTGCAGTAAATACATCCGAGTACATTTCTGTCTTGTTCTCTGTTTTGAAGTACTGATGACTAAGAAGACTCTCCATCCCAGTCAGAGTCAAGAAGCCTGCTGCTGCAGAACCTGTCCACATGACATGAGAAACAAGCATCTGTGAATGGTATCTGTGTTGATAATCGCTGTCAACGTGTTCTTTATATTCTACTTTCTCTCACCATTGTTTGCGCTGGCTAGAGCTTGCAGGTTGATTTCCATAGTCTGTCCTTTGGCAGTGAGGGGGGCACTGTTGTCATCACCACTCCCTGGACCAATTTTCTTCAGGCTCAAATCTTGCACATGGAAGAGGATTACAGAGTATAAATGATATTCTTTAAGACTTTAAATGTATCCCATCTAAACTAAGAGAAACATCTCATACCCACAGTTGAAGTCTTCACTGTTTTTTCAGTTTGGTTCTGAGTTGTTGGCACCATTGCAGCAACTAGACGGTCTGAGATGCCCAGGATCACATTGCCAGTCTCCCCGTCTCCTTCACTACTTACCCTGCTTGACCTGGCATGTGGTCCAACACCTGACACTTCCTGCAATAATTTAAAGTGTTGTAATGGTTAAAAAAAACACAGAGAGACACTGTAACATAAAATGTAATATTAGGCACTCAAACTCTTTTGGATGTTAAGTACCATAGATGCAGAAAAGCCATTTGCCACAGTCTGCAGAGACACCAAGAAAGAACGAGAAGAAAGTATTACATTACGTGACATCAATGCCAGGAAGCATGTGATCTGTCTTTACACTAAACACACTTTCATTTGACTGCTGTTGGTCATTTTAAGTAAAAATCAAATGTAAGTTTTGATTAAGCAAAGCAGTAACATATGAACAAAAAACACAGTCATAGACATATTATTTGTCATTATGCATTAGTGTGAACAAGCCATGATTTTTGACAGAGTTTACTGTGTACCGCTTCTGGTAAGGCAATGTCTGTGTTGTTCATAAGTTGTTGATCCATGTTGCCAAGAAAAGCTCTTTCTTTTGTCTGACCCTGCAAAAAATGAATAGTTGTCCATTATAGTACACTCTAACATGATACAAAGATACCAACTGACTTTCATATGTTTAAACATTACCATGGTTAACGAAATTCTCTGAAAATGTCATCTGGGCTTACCTCTGGAGGTACTATTTCATCTAGGATATCTTGAATACCTGTCAGTAATTTAGATATATTAAAACATTGCACAGTTTCATGAATTTGACTTTGACCTTAAGCTTTTACTCACTTTGACAAAATGAGACCCCCATCTCCCACAAGAGTCCAGTTGACGGGTAGAATCCATCAGGACAAGAACAATAGAAGGTTCCTGGTACATTAGTACACACAGTTTGTCTCCCGCATATATCAGGTGTCTCACTGCACTCATCTATATCTGTACAGAAGCAAGATGCACAGAACAGTTCCTATGGGTTATTTGTTCCATATGTATACAAACAGGAAAATCGCAGTGCGTCATGCAACAGCACGCACCTGTGCATGGGTTAGCGACACTGGCTATCACGTCGGGCTTGTTCAGCTTATAACCAGGAAAGCAGGTGCAAATGTAAGATCCAATTGAATTTGTGCAGTTGGAATCAGGTCCACAGACAGTAGCATCTTCAACACACTCATCGACGTCTGTAAAAAAATACACAAAAAGAACATATACACTTTGGAGATGTCACAAAATTGTTTGATACACAGCTAGACAGCCCACTCGGCACTTTCAAAATTTCCGTGGCAATTTTCTAGTTAGATATTGTCTCCAGCAAAAAATATTGGGTACACCTCTTTCTTCTCTCTCATGCATGCACTCAAAATGTTGATCCACACACAGACATTTCAACTTTAACGTTGACTACTGCTCTATCTGTAAATACCAATACAGATGTTGGCCTCGCTGGGTTCCTTATCTGGTTGAGTTGGTGTGTAACCCAGTTGACATTCACAGGTATGAGCCCCAGGCGTATTGGTGCAAATAGAATCAGGACCACAGACAGTTGAGTTGAAACACTCATCGATATCTGAGGAAGAGACAACCACTATTAGTCACAATGCTCTCATTAAATATCCTAAATATAATTATAGTATAGTAGAGTAGAGTAGAGTATACTATAGTACAGTATGAATGGTACAGACCTTGGCAGAGAGTTGCATCTGGTACAATGTGGTAGCCCGTATTGCATTCACACACAAAACCTCCTTGGTTATTGAGGCAGGTCCCATGTTCACCACATACATCATCAAGACATTCATCAATATCTATCAAGAGCAATTAACAACAGACTCATATCAAGCCGCGAACAACTTTCACAACTTGCATAAATCAAATGTAATTGCATCACAGAGATACATTCTCTAAATGGTACCTATGCACTGGTTGGACTTCCCGGGTGGTGATGCTGGATCTGTTGCATTGAATCCATCCAAACACGTACAGAAGTATGCTCCAATGGTGTTATTACATTTGGAATAAGAACCACAAATGCCTGCAGTCCTCTGGCACTCATCAATGTCTGACATGATATACAGGATTATAGGCATGATTTCAAAGATTTAAAGATCCCTGCATACGTTAGAAACACTTGACGCTCCTTGATGTGCTACTTGCTAGGACTGACCCATTTTCACAGTTTCATTTAAATAAAATGTACTTACCAACACAACCATATGAACTGTTATCGGGTAGGTGTGTAGGGGGGATTTCATACCCAGGAACACAAGTACAGTCTCCACTAGTTGAACACTGTGCAAGTGGTCCACAGGAGTCTGGCTCACACACATAATGATCTAAAAACACATGGAAAAGTTTAATATGATCATAAAAATGTTACATGTTACATGTCACAATTACATGGGATCCATGAGTTAGATTTCGCTAACTTTTTGTTTTGTTTTTTAACTGTGACATAATGATTATAATGCCTTATATTAGACTGGATAAACCCTTACTTCTGATTAAGTCACACTCTATAATACTGTACAACCCCTTTATTACAACTATAGAACATAGGATCAAAACAATCAGCAGAAACTCACAGGTCACGTAACCCATATTGCCATGTGGATGCCCCAATGGTTTGTATACGTAGAATCCTCCTGGACAGAGAGCTATACTCACTGAAAAACTTACGGCACCACAACTACCAACATTACCATATGCAGTCCCTGTTGTAGGGGTCCCAGACTCAATTGTTGGATGCGCAAAGGGTATATAAATCGTATAGGTTGTGCCACCAACACTGGATATACAGTTTTGATTAACTCTGTCTCCACCAATGCCTGTGAAGCGCCACCAATAATTAACAAGCTTGCCGTCATCATTAGGAAAGCCAGAGAAAGAAGTAGATGTAAAGCCTCGGTTGCGCCATGGTTCAGTTATGTTTGTATATCCATCACAAGAACCTGCAAGGAACAAGGAAATATCAGCAATAATGATGATTTAATCTATTTTAGAAGATTTCTTTCTATGTTCTGTAAGTATGTAGTTTAATATCCTTACCAGGAGGAAAGGCACAAGTGACAGGGATGACAAGTAAGACTAAAAAAAAGAAAAAATTGAGCCTTGTCTGTGCCTTGAAATGAGAGGAACACTGAGGACATCCAAGCCATTAAATAACACGTATGGAATTAAATGGTAAACTGTAAACAAGGCAAAATATGTCCTGTATGCACTGTTCTTGTGCCAGCTTCATGACTGATTCACCTGGAATGGTTTTCAATTAGCCGTGTCTAATTAGTGTAATCCCATGCTTTTCTTAATGCACATCAATTTTGTTTAGTGGTAGTGTCGCCATACACTAAATAATTCTATTTAACTTCCTGTTATGACAAGAACTCCTCAGTCCATCGTTACTTTAAGACACAACTTTGAATGTTAGCAGCTCCTAAAATCTCACATAAATGCTTCACAGAGTTCAAATAGCAGACTCATGTCCAGGCTATTTATGGGTTAATGTAAATATGCAGATTGAGATTAAATGGTCTTATTATAATAATAACCGTTATTTGATTGGAATGTTTTGTTTTTTTTCTTTATGTCTCAAAAGTGTAATGTAAAATCAGTCACCACGCAAACATCCTCATCTTCAAATGAATAATTAGCAGTGCTGACAGTTTGTGAATGAATTACTTAAATTCACTTACCCAGGAGAAGTGATGAGGTACAGTAGTTCATCGTGACAGGTCAATTGTCAAAGCTACAAGTGTCTACATTGTTAAATATACCCAAAAATTCAAACGCTTCATGCAAATGTAAAAAACTATGCAAAGTCACTGGCTCATGGTAGGCCTCTTTATTTATGTAAGCAAACAGGGAAAGGTGAGAAAAGGAAAAAAAGGAAAGATGCTACAAGCACTTAACGTTCTAAATTTGTAAGTTTCCATTTTGTGGACATCAGAAATTTAAAAAAGGATTGTATAACCAAGTGCAATGAGCTCAATTGAGGGTTTGTACCACAGTTGAAAAAAAAAATCAGACACATTATATCTGAAAGTTCAAAGGTGGACAGGTCATTGGGAGTACTGAGCAGGGATAGAAGCAGCTATCCACGTTAATAAAAGTCATTTTGGGGATTCCTTTTATGACCCACAAAAGGCGGAATTGCCGCAAAGTGCCCCAATGCAAGCACTACCCACTTCCTTTCTGTGATCATAGTAAACAAGTACGTTTTGACTGCTGGCTGCTCTGTTTCTTCTGCACACTGTGAGCAAACAGACTACAGCTCAATGAAATCCATGAGGTAAAAATGCTGCAGCAAGCAGGCTTAGGGAGCTGATCACACAAACCAGAACAATACAGGAGGAGCAATTTAGGGAGATTAGTCTTGCTCTCAAGATGACTTTCTGAAGGTCATGTTCTCATCTTGCGACTTATCGGGATCACTTACTGTTTGATTCATTAATTAACGTTTTCACTGTGCATCAGCATCCAAGAGAAAACACATTACGACTACTGACACAGCCTCACTCAAATAAGTTTTACATGTGGTCTACTGCTTTTGTATTTGTTTCTTCAGAAAACAAATGAGTTAGTTTGATGACATTCCATTGAGTATTTTTAAGTTGAGAAATATTTTAGTAATGTAATAGTAGAACTTGAGTTTAAAATTTAGTTCCATGTCACTTTTTTGTCAACCAGAGAGCAAGTGAGAAACAACACATTTTCATCACATGGCATAATAACAGCAGAGAAGAAAGGTGGTTTAGTGATTAACACCAGTAAAAGGAATCAGTAATGTTTACAGTCGCACTGACCCATCCATCACACCAAAGTATTTACACCCCTTGTTTCTCCCCTTGGCTACTGTAGAAACAAAGTGGTTCAAGATGGTGGACTCTATGGAAAAGGACCCATGGCATATGTACATATTGAAAAGGCAACAAAAACATGATTCTTATTTTCAGGTGATTATACACAGTTATACAAATTTATTCAATTTCGACCACATTCTATAAAGAGTACCTCCAAATCTTTAAGACAAACTAAGGAGGAATTCATACCACAAATACAAATGTAATTATGTTTATTAGTATACATTCATCAGCTGCTCACCAGATCATGGCATGGTATGTTCAAATGGAAGAGAAAAAATAAGCTGCACTGTTGAAAAGTAGGTAGTACCTGTCATAAACAAACATTAGTGAATTGCAGAGGTCAGTGGTTGACAAGACATTTAGCTCGCTGTTGTATTAGAATTGTAGTTGTGTTATACGTTCCAGAAGCTGTACATTCGTGCATAACTATGGAGTTCGATACAGCTGGAGTAGACAGATAATGGCATGTTATCCCAACTACAACAAGGTCAACAATAAAATTATAATATGTAATGACTAGTGGTTAATAGGCAGATATGGCTGGCATGTCTCTTCTCTGTCTTCCATTTCTATTTTGTCACGTTTGATCACCATTAACGCCTCCGTTCAGCCTTGTCAAAGTCCTCGGTTACTGATGCATCGTTCTGTTGAAACACATTTTTCAAAATCTTTTTATCATCAAATCGAATCATAATTTCAGCACAATATTTAAAGAAAGTCCCATAGATCAGTGAAGGCTTTTTCAGCACCTTGTATACAAAATAGATTTACATTACTTGGAGGTCTTGATAGCTATATAAACATTACAAAGACTAAAATATATCTAATCATTCAAAATTCTGGTTTTAAATTCAAAGTTATGGTTCCCGCTATCTTGGATTGTTGTTAAAACTCACCACAGATCCTCCTTCTCTGTGCTTATTGAAAGAACAGGTCAGCCATTTGATGTATTCCTCTCTAACCTAGAAGATGCAATAAAAACTTGTAGATTAGAGTTATGTGTTACGTATTGAAAACATATGAGAAAGCAGATTAACAAGAGAGCATAAATAGTGGCTAAATTTGCATAAAGAATCTACCTCCTTATTGAGCACGCAGTGGACGATGAAGAGGAAGGTGCCCTGCTGGGAGTTGAGAATTATGAAGACGACCTGAAAGAAAAGATTTGTCTGGTACAGGCCCAAAATCCAGGTACAGCCAAGTATGACAAACTGGGCCACGATCTTGAACAGGATCAACCTGTAAAACAAACAAACAAAAAGATATAATGAGGTTTTGTATTTTATGTTCAATGTATTTCAATTTTACTACTGTGTACCTGCTCACTACTCGTTCATACCTGGTGTCTTTGGATTGAGAAACGTCACTTTTCATGTTGGCCAGGGTTGGTCTCAGACTCCACAGAGTTGCACAGAACAAAATCCAATTAAGCTTAAAGAAAAAGAAAGACTGAGGTTGAGCTGAGATAGAACAGCATCTTTTCAAAAATATACTATATACTAAATATACTGTCTGTGTGTCTTCATGAGAATATCTTTGAGATGACTTGAGGCCAACAGTGGAGACCCACCAGAAGGGAACAACAATTCCTCTGCATTTCTCCTACAAGTCTCACTTATATTTTGTCTGTAATCCTGAAATATCCACCACACTCACACTAATATTTTTCTCCTCTACTGCTCTCCCTACCTCTACAGTGCATCAATTTTTCATCCATCATTTTTTTGCAGCTGATTATGCAGTGTCATGGTATTTTTACCCTCCTTTGCATTACGTTTTCAGGACCACCTTTTTTATTGTCTCTGGTTAAATTTTCTGTTGCTTATTACTCCATAATCAGCCAAATCAAACCCAAATAACTCTCATCCTAGCGAAAATAATAATTTCCCTTTAGATTGCACCACATTCAACTGGTCTTCACCAGCAGGGCACTGGGAGGTTGAGATCATCAAGTAACTCATCTTGTATCACCTTTAACATGCCCAACAAAAACACTTTGTCTGAGTTAGTCTGTTAAAGTAGTCTGTAGTTGGCTTCTTTTTTTGATTAACTAAAAATTGGTCCAGACAAGCTAAGGTCAGTGAATGCACCATTTTCATCAAAACACATGGGATACAATTACCTTTATGCGATATACTCACCCCGAGGAGAGCAATCACTGGGCCTGTTAAAGCCCAGTTGAAATTGCGTTTCCTAGAGAGCCAGCACCTGCCATAGAATTAAACACATCCTTTCAAACTAGAAGTACATCAGCTAGACAGGGGAATGGGAATGATTGCATGTATTACTGTTTGTCTTACTCACACCTCTGCCTCAGTAGCACCATATCCATCAGAATATACCAGTGCAGAAGTACCCACAACCACAAACGGAGCGCCGTAGCCAATCAGGTAGAGAAGTGGCCTGGGGAGGCCATCTCTCTGGATGACCTGCACCTTGGAGAGCCTTCGGACCAACAGGTGAAGCTGCAGTGCCTCCAGCAGCATCCACACAAAACTTGCAACAACTAAGAAGTGAAGGAGGCCCGCCATGACAGTGCAGGCCAGCTGTGGAGACACAGTGGAAGCATCCTGAAAACAGTAATATGCTTCTGGCAAGTATGGTCAGTTTCACATGGGTCACATTTATTACACGTGAGAGATTCCATTACGTAATCTGCATCTTAGTCTTACTGCACCTCCCGTTCGACATATCGGTCACTCCACAGCAGCAGTAGATGAGTTAAGGAGAGGCTGATGCACATGTGAAGACGGGCTGTGTTGTTGATCTTGGGGTTCCAGCTACACAAGAGGAAGGTGAGGATGGCCAAAGCAAAGAAGAACAGGCCAACAATCACACATACTCGGTTGAGCCACTCTAGGAAAGGATCCTCTGGTGGAGGCTGAGAAGACATAGCAGCAAACAGATATTGCAGTCAACCTGAACTTGGATGTGGAAACCTGTATGAACAAATGCACATTCCCAAACAAATCAATAATACCTCCCCAATCTGCATGATGAGGGCAAATGTGGAGAGATGAGAGCAGCTGCAGACTGTGTAGTTTTCATTTGTGTATGCAACCCAACAGCCCTCGAGTGACCAACGCATGGTCTTGCTCTTTTCTCCTCCTTTTTCACTTCCTTCTCCCATTCCCGTCTCCTCTGATTTGTCCTCCCAGTACACACAGGTTGCTAGACCAGATTCAGGTGAACTCTGATGACACCAAAGAGACGAAAATGTGTTGAAACACGGGAGCTGTATGCTGTCATAAAAAGCATTTATCTTAAAAACCCGATTGCTGCATGAATTGGGCAGCACCTTCTTGTGATAGATGGTAAAGTTGACAGGCTCGGTGAGGTTGGTGTTTTTCATTGACGGTAAGGTTGCGGAGATGACATCTGAGTACATCTCTGTCGTGTTTTCTGTTTCAAAGTATTGGTGACTGAGGAGACTCTCCATCCCATCTAGTGTCATGAATGCAGCTGTTGCAGTACCTGGAAAGGCAGTTAACACTTTAAAATGTAATACCAGCACGACCATACCAATTTCACTTGGGCTACTCATTGTTCACGTTGTTTTCCACGGCACTTTTCAACTGGTGAGCTTGTATTTCCCAGTGTGCATGCAGGCACTGACTTCTGACCAGTTTGTCTACTGTCTTAAAGTCAGTTTACCAATTAAGCTGCCCAAAGCATGCAGCGCCAACAGACATTTAAAGTCTGTGCAGGATGATTTACTCTAGTCAAATTAATTCAATCAAGGTAGAAAAACAAAGTAGCACCACACATCACCACTCACCATTGTTATTTTTGGCCAGACTTTCCAGGTTGATCTCCATGACGTTTCCTTTGGCTGAGAGGGGGGAGCTCTCTGCATTGTTGCTTAAGGGCCCAGTAGTTTCAATACTTAAATCTAACACAGAGATTAAAGCTGGATTTTATATCAGCCCAGTTAATATACAGTTGATCTCTGCAATCAACTAGAAAGAACATCTCTTACCCAGTATCGGACTCTTCACAGTTTTCTTGGTTTGGTTCTGACCCGGCTGCACGAGTCCAGACACTAAACGACCTGAGATACCCAGGATCAGACTGCCCGTGTCACTGTCTCCTTCACTACTCACCTTGATGGACATGGCCTGTGATCCAACACCTGCCACCTCCTGCGAGAATAAATATATGAATAACTGACCTTGATGATGCAAACACAAATGTATGATTAATGCATCTTTAAAAGATTGCAAAGTTACAGTGACATAGTTTGTTTGTTTTTTTTATGGAAGAACAAGTACCATACACGCTGAGAAGCTGTTTACCACAGTCTGTAGAGAAAGCACAAAAGAGAGAGGGTAATCATTTTTAAAATACATCCACATTTAAGGCACACAAACTTGAGCTTCAACCAAATCTTCATACTGAGTGCTTGAGTAAAGCTCCTTATCTTGAAACCAATAAAGATATATAGACTTAAACAGCGACAGTCCCCTTCCTGGCTGTCTATATAGACTGTTTTTAGCAGCAGAGTTAAGTACAAATACAGCAAGTAATCCATTATGGAAAGAAAAACATTTTGTATTTTAAAGGTCTTTCTTGGAGAGGGTCACTCTTGGTTTTATACTCACTGGCTCTGGTAAGATTAGGCCTGGATTGTCTTTCAGTTGCTGGTCCAGGTATTCAAGAAAAGCTCTCTCATTTGTCTGTCCCTGCGGCAAACACGCAAAGGAGACCCCATCTTTAATGTTAGAAGCTGGCGTGTAGTCTGCGGTATTCAATCGGTGGCGTGTTTGTCAAATCACATCGGTGCACCGTGTAATAGCCAAACATTTTCGCCTCTGTCTTCTTACATTTTTCAAGTTAACAACATGAAACCTAATACTGATTACAACAAAACATCATACATGTCCTGTTGCTTTTTCTGTATTACTGTGGATATTATACTCAGATAATATTTACCTCAGCTGGAGTTTGTGCATCTAAAATATCCTGAATACCTGTAGAGGCAGTGTAGAAGAAAATGATGCATTACTGAACACATGGAGAATATTTGATTGTACTCAATATACTGTGAGCAGTTCCTAAGCTCACTTTCACAAACCGAGACCCCTAACGTCCACATGATTCCAGTTGAGGGGAAGAATCCTTCGCGACAAGAGCAATAGAAGGTCGCTTTTCCGTTGGTGCACACAGAATTCTTTCCACATATATCAAGTGTCTCACTGCATTCATCTATATCTGTAGAGAGAGAGCATAGTTAAACACATAATAGTAAAATATATGAAAGTAGAATCAAAAGTTACGCTAGTGAGCGTGTTCACGCACCTGTACATGGGTTAGCAACACTGGCTATCATGGCTGTGTCATATGGCTGATAACCAGGGAAGCAGGGGCAGCTGTAAGATCCGATTGTATTTGTGCAGGTGGAATAAGGACCACAGATAGTGGCACTTTCACACTCGTCGACATCTGCCAAACAAAATGAAACAAACAAGAACTTTGTGCATGACTCCTAACTCCTGTCAAACGAGCGTTTTTCCATCTGCTCCTTGTGGCCAGAAATCATTTTGCATCTTGATCCAAAACATAAATACAAATACCAATACAAATGTTGGTCGCACTGGGTTCCAAGACTGGTTCAGTTGGTGCAAACCCGGCTTGACATTCACAGGCGTGAGATCCCGGTGTGTTGGTGCAAACAGAATCAGGACCACAGATGGTGTCATTCAAGCACTCTTGGATGTCTGAGGAACAGTTAACACACAACTGGCATGAAAGTGTGAACAATGCATGTGAAATATGAGTAAGACTACTGATCCCTATAAAACATGATTCTCCTCCAGTATAAGGTGGCCTATGATGATGAGGGGTGGTGAGATATTTTGGTCTTGAGTGGGAGTTACTGTAGATGCACACAACAAAGACATTTCCTCTATTAAAAATAAATAATTGATGATAGTATTGATGTTTTAACAAACTTCCTGGCAACAAATTCCAAACATAACATTTAGACCTGTATTTGACTTTAAAAAAAATGATGATGTGTAATTAGTTACTGTAAACAAACCTTCGCAGATTAAATTAAAGCTGTAGCCCGTATTGCACTGACACGCAAAGCTTCCTAGGTTGTTGAGGCAGGTCCCATGATCACCACAGAAAGTGACAAGACATTCATCAATATCTATGGAGAGCAATTAACACACACATTCATTAGGTTATGTAACCATGCTTAGATGTCACGTAACTGAGAAAGAGACAGAGATTTTTTTAAAAGTGGTACCTATGCATTGGTTGGAACTCCCAGGTGGAAATGTTGCATCTGCTGCGTTGTATCCATCCAAACACGTACAGTTGTACGATCCATTAGTGTTATGACAAGCGGAGTACGGACCACAAATTGTCGGAGTATGCACGCACTCATCAATGTCTGGCAAGATACATTACCGATAGGGTTTGAAACTAGTTTAAGGGCACATTAGGCATCTTAGAACATTAACATCAATAACAGGTGTTATTTCAATGAAAGTAAGGACAACAAATTCCTGCAGTCCTCTGACACTTATCAGTGTCTGAGAAGCGATGTTATCCATCTATCCATTATCTGTAACCGCTTATCCTCATCAGGGTCACGGTGGCCTATCCTGAGCTGACTTTGCGAGAGGCAGCGTACACCCTGGACAAGCCGTGCGTGTTCACAAAATGCTGACAGTCAAAACGTATTACACTTCAGACAAAATGAATGGACTTACCAACGCAACCATACGATGCTGGAGTGGGTTTGTATCCTGCAGGCATTGCATACCCTTTAACACAAACACAGCCTCCATCACTAGTACACTCAGCAAGCGGTCCACAGGAGTCTGATGTACAACTATAATGATCTAAATAGAAATAAAATATACACGGAAACAAACACACAAATTATATTTGTGTTAAAAAGGGACATGACTACACTAGGATGACAGGGAGTGATCATTCCTTACATGTTACGTAACCCAGAGGGCTATATGGGTGATTTGCTGGCTTGTATATGTAGAATCCTCCAGGACACAGGACCACACTCATTGTAATAACATAATCAGCACAGAATTTCGTAGCACCGTATGCATATGCTGTGGTTGGAATTTCAGATTCAATTAGTGGATATACTGCCAATGACAAATTAATCACATAGCGGGTGCCACCCCTAGGGCCTCCTAGGCATGGTGAAACGATTCTGTCTCCACCGATCCCTGTGAAGCGCCACCAATTGCCGACTAGAGGTGCATCATCGTTTGGGTAACCAGAAATATCACTCGCGTAAAGTCTTGTGTTGCGCCATGTGTCAGTTATGTTTGTGTATCCATCACAAGAGCCTGCGTGAAACAGCAAAACATACTCTATGTTAATAACAATGAACAGAAATGACCAGAATCTGTATCTGATGTTTACAAGTCAGTGTCATCCATACCAGGTGGGAAAACACAGCGGCCAAGAACCAACAGTGAACCTATAAACAAAAACAAGTTTATGAGAACAGCTGTTAAAAATATACTACTGAAGATAATTCTTATAGTCAATTAACGTATTAATTTATCTTTACATATTATCAACTATATGAAATAAAAATTAACTCACCCAAGAGAAGATAAAAGGCACAGCAGTTCATCATGACAGGTCCCAGTCTGCAAAGCCCCACTCGCCACTGTTTTCAGCTACATATAGGTACATTTAGGAAATTTGCACAGCATCCAAAAACTGTTTTTACAAGGTTTAAAATCAATGCAAATTAAATTACTTGCGATGCAAAAGCTTAATTGCAGTACAGCTCACGGAGGGATCCGAGCTCTGAGTGGAATCCTGCAGTGCATTTACATAACTATGAAAATTCACCATCTGTTTAGTTGTAAGGTTGGATCACCCCAAACAGGATGCGAGAAAGCAAGAGGAACATGTTGTAGTTTGAGGAAAGGCACAAACTGAGCACTGACTTACAGTTTCAATGAGACAAGCTACTGAGCTTTGCAATGTGGACAATGTAAACACAGTGTTTACTACAGATTGAGAAAATGAGTATGAGTATGATGTGTGGTGATGATTAAAAAGTCTTCAAATGATTTCAAATGCTGCGGCCATAATTTTGTTTTACCATTTTACACCTATTTTGGCTTCACCTCATCGTTCCGTTCTCATGACATAAAACTGGCCCTTCATATGTGGCTGATCTCATTGTGTCGCATCCCGTGGACAGAATACAAGGCTCCTGTTTGAAAACAGTGCAGAGTGCGGAGCGCTTTTACCACTGATTATGAGACCTGCTTGCTTGTTTTTTTTTACGTTTCCACACAGAAACTTTTATGAACAATCATGCATTTGTGATTGATTGTCAAAGCTCCAGTGGACTCTCTGTGTTTGCAGCAGCTGCTCTGACTGGCAGTTGCATTCCTGCTACACTGAGCGGTGATCAGACCCCCATTAGTGATCGTCCACTTCAGGTCTCTGTGCATTTCTGTTCATTATTTTTTGCTGCAAGATAGAGAGCTGACAGAATTTGAGGCTGCAGTTACACTTTAGAAACTCTATTCCAACTGACCTACACACTTAGTAACTACCAGTTATCCCACAGGACATTAGCAGCAAAACTGAACCAAACTGAACTTGCAAACTATGAACGCATGCTTTCAAAATATGGCACGTCCAAACATTTTCATGGAGTCAATCACGAGTTGCTGTCTGCTATCATCTTCTCTGAAAGTGAAGTTCATGATCATGGACTGAATCAGGGCATGGGCCTCTTAAAACCTCCTTTCTAAACTCTCCTCGGTATTCTTAATCCTGGCCTCATCCTGGAATTTGGATCTGGATCACTGTCAGGAGATTCCTGGTTTTACAGACTGCTCTCTCTCAGTCACTCTCTCTCTCTCCCTGTCTCTCCCTTGTTGTGTTTGTTTGTCTCTCCTGTCAGTGTGAATGCTGCGTTTTGAGAAATCACAGGTACCATGTGTTATAGTTAGCGAATACAAAGAGGGAAGCATCTCAGTAGAGAGTGCGTGCTTCACCTGTGAGGACAATTTGTCTTGTAAAACTGAAATGGTCGTGTAACTAAGGCAGCAGACATATGTAAATGACTTACAAATCCTTGCAAATACAAACAGAGAAGAAACAGTGATGCTTTTCAGGAAAAACCATTACAAGTACAAGTACCAGATACAAGAGTAAATGCAATAACAGAATCAGTGAAGGGGTGAAATTAAAAAGGATTTCTTGAAAACATATTATTTAGAGATCAGTGATATAAATGAGAAACATCGATAGTGGCTATTGTGCTATAATTAAGTAATTTATTGACTAACTGATTAAATGAGAACCAAAAGGTAGAAGAACCTGACAACATGTGAAAAAGTTAAAAAGAAAAAAAAAAGCTTGATTTCAAGCCAGGAATTTACTGTCACACAAATCACACAATGATGAAAAATAACTGCAAGCATTAAAGATATTTATTTTGAAAACATTATAATATATACTTCAAATTCAAGCGCCGTCTTCGCCATGTAACACACGACAATAACCAGACCTCTAATAAAGACAGCAATGTTTCACATTCACAGAGGTTATGTAGTGACTGAGGAGTGTTCACTGCCCTCTAGTGGTCACCATGATGAACTGCAGCACGACCACTTAATGAACAGAGTGTAATTAATTCGTACACTAGATAACATACAACTCAATATTGGTAACAGTGCCTAATGATGAGTTATTTTAATGACAATGTGTGGCCTGGAAACCATTCTACTTTAGTAAACATGGCAACCCGGTGAAGATTACAGATTATTTATATCGTATATCAATGAGATGAGATTTAACTTTGACTTTAACAGTATATATATTACTGTTTAACACGTTTTATTGTTAGAACAAACCCTACATACACAAAAAACTGCAACTCTGTAAGGTTTTATGCACTCCCAAACAAAATGAGAGCGTGGCTTCAGATTCATTACTTTACCGCCCTCCAGTGGACGATTTGTAGAACTGCAACCCTGTCATAAATTTCTAAAGACAATTATTTACCAGTAACATTTGGAGTAATTGTAATTTCACAAAGACGTGTGAGGAGATACCTTACCCTCGCCTCCTTATCTCACAGTGTCTGACTGCTCTCTGCAGCCACATTGGAGGGGAGACTGACAGAACCCGCCGAAGCTAAAAGTACCTGTAGCCTAGCCTTTAAGATAATAGCTTATACGTATGAAAAGACAAACGTAGACAGTATGAATAAACCCTAATTATCAAGCGACCAGTGCGGCATGTAAGGTTTGCTGGTGGATAACCAGCAACATGTCTTTACGGCCTTTCTAATAACTTAGGTTTGATTAGTTTATTTTGAAAGTACTCACCGGAAGTGGTAGTATGCTATCGTGACGCTGTTTTGACTAATTTAACGTGTTGCAGTTTCACACCGTGGCCACTGGGGGCGGTACATCCACTGACCGGTAAGTCTGGCCCAGCTTACAGCCCGACAAGTGTCAGCTATGCCGCCCTCTAGTGGTCAGAGAACAGACCTACAGCTCATTTAATTCCTTAAACCGGCGTCAGTAGAGACGTGACAGCGCACTAGTGCTTCTTACTTTCAAAATAAAGTCTAAGCAGATGGGACCTTGGGACCACTTCGAATCCCGTCATTTAATAAGCTATTATTTTGCAAAAAAATAAATAAATAAATAAATGAATAAAAAGACAGGAGGATGGCGGCAAACTGAAAAGTATTCAGCCCCACGAGTCAGCCTACACTGCTAGGAACCATTGTTTCTACTTTGGTTCCTGTCGACTATATACCGTAACGGAACAAAGCAGCGGGGCGACGCGCACCGCGCTGGTTAATCATCGAGGCAGTTTTAAACACAGGACTCCTGTTTAGTGTCGTAATGCTGTAGACTTCTGCGTGTGAAGTGGACACACACACACACACACACACACACGTCACGTGAGTCTGAAGCTGGCGCGTGCTTGTAATGGTTAGCTATCAGCTAACTGTGTTGTTGTCGTCTGTGTTAGCGCCCGGTGCTAACACGAACAGAGAACCACCTTCTTGTGTTGTAATTTAACCCTCATGAACCAGCACCAGTTCATTTATTCACATTTAATCTGGTGAGGCTTACTATTAATGCAACTCTCTTTGTTTTCATAGTGAACACAACTAGCCCGAAGCAGCTGCTGTCTGGGAGTTCAGACAGACCACCAACCATGACTTCACTGGTAACTTTTCACTCTACCCTGAACCTGTTTTTATATTTGAAAAGATTCATATGTGTTCATGGTGTGTATGTGTACTGCTGGAGACTAGCTGTCCCTCACAAAACATGTTTAAAATGTTCAGAAGAGGCCGATCAAACAAGTTTGATGCTGCACGCCCTTCACATGAGCCGTTAATTATGAATTATAATTATTATTATATATAATAATGATAATTCTTCTTACGCCCTCAGGCTCCCAGAGTTTTTGTCGCCCATACACAAACAATGAGTCAAAACGACCGGTTGTGGGTTTCAAAAGGTGTCACAGAACCGTTTTTTGCGCTATACACCGTGCCAAAAAAAGAATGGGTGTGAAGTGCGGGAATTTTCAAGAGCCAGAGTGCGTGATGTCCAACCTACATGTAACACAAAAGATGTTTAAAATGTTCAGAAAAGGGCCATCAAACAGGTTTGATGCTGCACGCCCTTCAAAGTGTTAAGTCAAAGCTGGCTGAATGAAATCCTCTGATCTGTCTCACAGGGGAGCAGCAGTTCTTCAGCCACAGAATACACTGTGCGGGTCCCCAAGTGAGTAACATGGCCTGACAAATATCCCCAGTAAAGTATCTGCCGTACCTTTTTAATAGAGATGGGTTTATTGGATTGCATGCTGAGTTGTTTACGCTGCAAGTCTTACTAATCGTTCATCTGCAGTAAGTCAGTTATGATCTTTTGTTTCATCTGTCCCATAGGAACACCAGCAAGAAGTACAACATAATGGCTTTCAATGCAGGAGACAGAGTCAACTGTTCAACCTGGACGCAGGTATGCTTCACGTCAGTGTGCCGACACATGGCCGATCGTTTGAGCTGCGCTCGCCTAACCAAGAAATAGAGACGGAGATTAGCAGCCATCTTTCAGTTTAACTTTTTCGACCCGCCCTTTCCCTTCTCAGGCCCGCATGGAAAGAGACATGAGTGCTCGGCGGATATACGGGGAGGAAGAGACGCAGGAAGGTGCGGCTGGCAGTGAGTTTGGCAAAAAACAACGCGAGGAAGCGCGGCGGAAGAAGTTTGGCATCGTGACGCGTGAGTTCAAAGTGGAGGACCAGCCCTGGATCCTCAAGGTCAATGGCAAGGCCGGCAAAAGGTGGGGAGAGAGACACTTCTTTACTGATTCCCTCTCATTTCCACCAGCACACAGTGCGGCTTTTTGAACCCGTCTGTCCCTGTGTCAGGTTCAAAGGTCAAAAGAAGGGCGGCGTTACAGAAAATGCATCCTACTACATCTTTACGCAGTGTCCTGATGGAGCCTTTGAGGCTTTCCCTGTCCACGGCTGGTACAACTTCACACCACTGGCCAAGCACCGCACTCTGACTGCTGAGGAGGCTGAGGAGGAGTGGGGCAGGTGAGAGAGGAGGAACAGGAAGGGATGGCTGGTTTTGCTGTAACTAACTGAGTTAAACAACTGGTGCGAGTGACATGTAATATTCCACATCACCTTTTTACAGGAGGAACAAGGTGGTAAACCACTTCAGCATCATGCTGCAGAGACGTTTTCGAGAGCAGGAGCGTGGCGAGGATGATGAAGATGAGGGAGAGAAGTCGGGGAAGAAGAAAAAGAAGGGCGGTGGGCGAGGGGGCGACCTGCGCATTCATGACCTGGAAGACGACCTGGAGATGAGCAGCGATGACAGTGACAGCAGCATGGGGGACGGTAAGGAGAGAGAAGCAGGGTGGCACCTGGAAAAATGTGAAATGTAAAGGCACCGTGGAATCAAGTGGTTTTCTTTTTTCCACCGCTCGCTTCAATGGACAGACGGAGAGAGCAAAACAAAGGCGAAGAAAGACACAGGCAAAGGAAAGGGAAAGAAGAAGAAGAAGAAGAGCAGTGAAGAGGCCTTGGAGGACAGTGATGACGGTGACTACGAGGGTCTAGAGGTGGACTACATGTCGGATGAAAGCAGGTCATATCCATCGCGTCGTTGCACACACACTCTTTATGGACATTTGTTTATTTCTTTGGTCGTGTTTCTTCTTTTACAACATGACATTTTGCTTTCTAAAAACAGTTCAGACGAAGAACCAGAAAAGGGAGCAAAACCCAGCAAGGGAGAGGACCTCCCTAAAGGTCAGACCAATACTGATCTATTCAGCACTAAATGTGGAATAAACACTGAGATAGTCATTTAACTGGGAGTTTTATGTAAGTGCCCCAAATCTAGTCTTTGTATTTCAAACATGCATAAATACTGGTAGTGTTTGACATAACTACCAGTGTCGGCAGACACTTTCAGTGCATTTCAGTGTTGCCTGAATGAATTTCTCATATCTAGATCTACATATTCATTTTTATAGGCATTGATGAGGCGTCTGAAAGTGAGGAAGAGAGCGAGGAGGAGAAGCCAAATGAAGAGGAAGCAAAAGAGGAGGAAGAAGAAGAGGAAGGAAAGAAAACCCCGGTCCAAGTGGAAAAGAAGAAGAAGAAAGGTACAGATCTCATGAAGGCTGATTTAACGACGTGCACGCTTGGATGAGGTTTTTAATCAAAGCAGGCAGCATTAAGCGGCGCTCATTCCTGCTTGATTTAAGTTTGTATGGTTTGTGTGTCGCAGACAGCAGCGGAGAGTCGGACAGCTCCGACGACAGTGACATCGAGGGAGAGACGGCCTCTGCTCTATTCATGGTGATAAGTGTTAAAATGTTGATAATGTGATAAATGTTTTTGCATTTTTAGCTGTTCTTGTAGCAAATCAAAACTCTTGACTATGTTCAGGTTACTCTGCAGCAAATTCCACAACAGCCGAGCGCTAACTGTTATCTTTAATGTGAAAGTGAATGTTTTGATGACTGCACGTTGCTATCTCATCATCTCCCATTCCGTTTCTCAGAAGAAGCGCACACCTCCTAAACGGGCGGGTGGACGTGGTTCTGCAGGCAGCTCCAGAACTGGCAGTCGCCCTGGCACACCATCTATAGACTCCGCTTCTACCTCCAGTACACTCCGTGCTGCTGCAACGAAGCTAGAGCAAGGTGTGTGCACATACACAAATACACTCAGCCATGTAAACTTCTAAGTAAATGAGACATGACAGATTAGTTTTAGGATATGTATGTGAACTTAAATGTGGCCACCAATTCAAATTGAGTTCCCTCTTCTGTCGTCTCCCAGGGAAGAGACAGACTCAGGGTCCCGCCGCTGACTCACCAGCTGCCAAAAGGTTGAAGATGGAGCCGAGCAGTCAGAGCCCCGTTCCTTCTGGGAAGAGTACGCCTCAACCCCCATCAGGCAAATCCACTCCTAGCTCAAGGTAGCTGGTGCTTATTAAGCAGTATTAAGTTGTCAGAATTGACATCGCAATTCAAGCCTCAAAACTAAATGGTTTGTTTGTGAACAGGGTAAAAATCATTTCTGTTCTTCCACTCCACAGTGATGTGCAACTAACAGAGGAAGCAGTCCGGCGGTACCTGATCCGTAAACCGATGACCACCAAAGACCTGCTGAAGAAGTTCCAGACCAAGCGCACAGGTTTAAGCAGCGAGCAGACTGTCAATGTGCTGGCACAGATCCTGAAGCGCCTCAACCCGGAGCGCAAAAATGTCAACGACAAAATGCACTTCTACCTCACCGAATAACCGACGGAAGGGAGGGACGCAGTGATGGAGAGGACTGAGAAGAGAAGAAAAGAGTGTTTTCAGAAAAGGTTTACACTGAAGGAGAGGTTTTGTGTTTTATGTTGTGACACGTCACAGGATTGAGGATTAAAAGCCACTTCGTGGGAGGCATTTATCAAAAAGTATTTTGTTAGGCATCTTGAATTTGTTTTTTCACAGTCTGAAATATCTCAGACTATGGAACATTGTTAATGAGTGAGCTGAGGGAAAATCAGCTTTGTTTCTTGTGTAAACAGTTTAACCTGGAACTTGATAAATGAAAAAGTCTCTAACTGGTTTTTCTTAGGTAGAAACATTTGTAATAAAATTTAAAATCTGCGTCTGTGTAAGGGTCTTCTCAACTTCAGGATTCCTGCATTAACCACACACACACACACACACACACACCTTTTCCCCATTTTATATAGTTTGTAATATAATGTTCTGTAGTTTGGAAATAACAACACCCATAAGAAGTGGTTTAAATGTGAATTTATTATTGAGGCACTAGTGTGTGGAATAGTGCAATTTTAATAGCATTAGATAAGATTTATTTCTCAATCATCATTCAGTTTTATTGGATTTGAATTGCATTATTCATAAATCATTACATTAGATAATAAAGGTGTAAGTGTTAACCTTGATGTGAAATTCCAGAGATTAAAAGAAGGCTTCAGTGTACCGAAGAATATGTCGAGTATCGGTTAATGTGGCACTGAAAAAATATTGCAACGTGACACCAACTTGTTTTATACCAGAACCAAATAATAGTCTGAATTTCAGCACAGTGTTTGATTACTTCATGTTCGGGCAATGTCATTGTTGGCCACAAACCAGTCGCAGGTCATCTTTATGCCTAGGAGGAGGAAAAAAAAGAGATAAAACAAAAACAAGTCACCTCCAGCAGGCGAAGGGGGGCATGCAAATGTCTGATTTGTATGTTTTTTTCCACCAGTCTTGGATATTCAAAAAAGCCAATCCTTTCAGGGCACATGCTGCATATATATTACATTATATTATATTTTCAAACATGAGTGAAACTTGAAACACAGAGAACTCTGACCTTCTTCGAGTGGCGGAAAGGTGAAGTCAGGGAGGTATCGTCTGAGCTTGGCGTTGCTGGCTGTCTTCTTCATCTGGCCATCAGGGAGGCTGCTGTCAAACTGATGTTAGTGGTTAAGGAGAGACCAGATTTTAATTATTTCACTGTGGGCTGAGTTAACAGACTACATACAGCATATTGTTATTTGAAACAGGATCATTTGGGTATGTGTACTGCTGGAGACTAGTTGTCCCTCACAAAACATGTTTAAAATGTTCAGAAGCGGCCGATCAAACGGCCGTTTGATGCTGCACGCTCTTCACATAGCATTACAGAGGATTTAAGTTAAGCGTAATTATATTATTATAATTCTTCTTACGCCCTAAGGCTCCCAGAGTTTTGTCGCACATACACAAACAAGGTCAACGGCAAGGCCGGCAAAAGGTGGGGAGAGAGACACTTCTTTACTGATTCCCTCTCATTTCCACCAGCACACAGTGCGGCTTTTTGAACCCGTCTGTCCCTGTGTCAGGTTCAAAGGTCAAAAGAAGGGCGGCGTTACAGAAAATGCGTCCTACTACATCTTTACGCAGTGTCCTGATGGAGCCTTTGAGGCTTTCCCTGTCCACGGCTGGTACAACTTCACACCACTGGCCAAGCACCGCACTCTGACTGCTGAGGAGGCTGAGGAGGAGTGGGGCAGGTGAGAGAGGAGGAACAGGAAGGGATGGCTGGTTTTGCTGTAACTAACTGAGTTAAACAACTGGTGCGAGTGACATGTAATATTCAACATCAAATGATCCTGTTATTTGAAACAGGATCATTTGGGAACATTGAATGGATACATGGACTTTGCCTTTAAAGTCCAGAGCCTTTTGTTATCATGTCCACAGCCTCTTTGATAGAGACTTCATCCTCTTCACTCACTGAAAAGAAATCAACAATAAATAAAATACATGCACGTATCGTGACTGTATACCACCTTCTTGTGTTGTAATTTAACCCTCATGAAATAGATCACACGCCACTGATCATTTGCAGCTCGCTCATGAGCATCTTGGGAAAACTTCCACTTGCCAATAGCTTCAGTTCATTGATTCACATTTAATCTGGTGAAGCTTACTATTAATGCAACTCTCTTTGTTTTAATAGTGGACACAACTAGCCCGAAGCAGCTGCTGTCTGGGAGTTCAGCCAGACCACCAACCATGACTTCACTGGTAACTTTTCACTCTACCCTGAACCTGTTTTTATATTTGAAAAGATTCATATGTGTTCATGGTGTGTATGTGTACTGCTGGGGACTAGCTGTCCCTCACAAAACATGTTTAAAATGTTCAGAAGAGGCCGATCAAACAAGTTTGATTCTGCACGCCCTTCACATAGCATTACAGAGGATTTAAGTTAAGCGTAATTATTATTATTATTATAATTCTTCTTACACCCTAAGGCTCCCAGAGTTTTGTCGCACATACACAAACAAGGTCAACGGCAAGGCCGGAAAAAGGTGGGGAGAGAGACACTTCTTTACTGATTCCCTCTCATTTCCACCAGCACACAGTGCGGCTTTTTGAACCCGTCTGTCCCTGTGTCAGGTTCAAAGGTCAAAAGAAGGGCGGCGTTACAGAAAATGTGTCCTACTACATCTTTATGCAGTGTCCTGATGGAGCCTTTGAGGCTTTCCCTGTCCACGGCTGGTACAATTTCACACCACTGGCCAAGCACCGCACTCTGACTGCTGAGGAGGCCGAGGAGGAGTGGGGCAGGTGAGAGAGGAGGAACAGGAAGGGATGGCTGGTTTTGCTGTAACTAACTGAGTTAAACAACTGGTGCGAGTGACATGTAATATTCAACATCACCTTTTTACAGGAGGAACAAGGTGGTAAACCACTTCAGCATCATGCTGCAGAGACGTTTTCGAGAGCAGAAGCGTGGTGAGGATGATGAAGATGAGGGAGAGAAGTCGGGGGAAGAAGAAAAAGAAGGGGCATGGACGAGGGGGCGACCTGCGCATTCATGACCCACACACACACACACACACACACACACACACACCTTTTCCCCATTTTATATAGTTTGTAATATAATGTTCTGTAGTTTGGAAATAACAACACCCATAAGAAGTGGTTTAAATGTGAATTTATTATTGAGGCACTAGTGTGTGGAATAGTGCAATTTTAATAGCATTAGATAAGATTTATTTCTCAATCATCATTCAGTTTTATTGGATTTGAATTGCATTATTCATAAATCATTACATTAGATAATAAAGGTGTAAGTGTTAACCTTGATGTGAAATTCCAGAGATTAAAAGAAGGCTTCAGTGTACCGAAGAATATGTCGAGTATCGGTTAATGTGGCACTGAAAAAAAAATATTCCAACTTGTTTTACACCAGAACCAAAGAATAGTGTGAATTTCAGCATAGTGTTTGATTACTTCATGTCCGGGCAATGTCATTGTTGGCCACAAACCAGTCGCAGGTCATCTTTATGCCTAGGAGGAGGAAAAAAAAGAGATAAAACGAGTCACCTCAGGCAGGCGAGGGGGGGCATGCAAATGTCTGATTTGTATGTTTAAAAGCCAATCCTTTCAGGACACATGCTGCATATATTTTACATTATATTATATTATTATATCATATTTTCATACATTTTGATTGAAACACAGAGAACTCTGACCTTCTTCGAGTGGTGTAAAGGTGAAGTCAGGGAGGTATCGTCTGAGCTTGGCGTTGCTGGCCGTCTTCTTCATCTGGCCATCAGGGAGGCTGCTGTCAAACTGATGTTAGTGGTTAAGGAGAGACCAGATTTTAATTATTTCACAGTGGGCTGAGTACATTGAATGGATACATGGACTTTGCCTTTGAAGTCCAGAGCCTTTGTTATCATGTCCACAGCCTCTTTGATAGAGACTTCATCGTCTTCACTCACTGAAAAGAAATCAACAATAAATAAAATGCATGCACATATCGTGACTGTATACCACGCCTGTTTTGTTCAGTATGTCACGCAATCACAAAGACTCCCAGAAATGCATAATGATGTCTGTGAAAGGTGAGCACAGCACTGTTCTCACCAGAGAGGATAATGGGGTCAATTTCTTCATATTTTCTCAGGACCCAAATGATGAGACGGCCCAAGTCCTGAGAATAAACACAAATTATGACACTTAGTTGGCTTTCTTAGTTGACGTAAGAATATTACCTTACATACTTAACCATCCACAAAAATCTAAGGGCAATCTATTATATTTATTACAATATAATACACATACTGCATGTACAGTACACCCATACCATACCAGAGAATAGACGAACTGTCTTCTAGGAGCTCCAGAGCCACATACGTTCAGAGGTGTTCCATCGCCTATGAAAGACACAGGTAAAAAAAGACCATTGCCTCTTCATTGTCTGTATTTCTATGTAATATTCATAGTCTGTCGGTGTTAGTGTGTTAATCACTTTTGGCTTTGTACGCCTTGTTAATGAGTGCTGACAGCACATGCCCCTTTTCTATGTTGAAGTTGTCATAGGGTCCAAAGACATTGGTCGGGATGACTGCTGTGTAACGATGACCATACTGCTGGAAGTATGCCCTGTCAACACAGAAACACACATACGGATCAATTACCAGACGTAATTTTGAAATATGTTTCCGCAGGCGGTCTAGACACTAAAGGTACTGTAATGTGTGGTAAAGGATATGTTTTTAATCTGCCCATGTAATTTTATTGAAGTTTGCCATTTAAGTACACGTTTAAGATGTTAAAGGGTATTTATGTTTTCTCACTGAACTTTCTGTCCAGATTCAAAGTGTGTTTTTTGAAGTATGGCTTTTTGCCATATTATATTGAAAACCATTTGTTTTGTTTAAACTTGACAGTTATGTTTCACTAAGTGTTAAAAGTTGGTGTGGAAGTTTCATTTACGACTTACATTTTCTGTTTACAAAGACTGGTCAGTTAAAATCAATGATTCATAAAGTTCAGAACCAAGTAAGCCTATAATTCAGATAAGACAGTTTGAGATCCCCAACACATGACATACACATAACAAAGGATATATCCTTTGTTATGTGTATGTCAGCCTTGTTTGCCATGCACAGCGGCTTACCTGTTCTGAACATCAATCATCCTTTTAGCATACGAGTATCCAAAGTTGGAGTCATGAGGTGGTCCATTGTGTATCTATGAGAATAAAGATCAGTTAAATCAGTGCTCTTTATACTTAATTTCAAGACTCTGTAGCAACACTGTACCTTAATTAATAATTAGTGTCAAGGTTTGGTCTCACAGAGAGCAACAAGAACTGAAAATTGGGATTGCATTGACTGTCTTGGAAATCTGAGGAAGTCACTGCCAGATAATTTAGTTCCACATTTATTGTTGTTCCACCACCTCCTGCCCTGCAAAGCCATGAGAGTAGTACCTCGTGACCTGCTTCATTTCACTGGAAAGGAGGACGCAATTTTTCCTGGCTCTGTACCACCAGAGGAAGTTGGCATCTTTAAACAGTTCCAGAAAAAAAACATCTATAGAAATTACAAAACCCCTCCAGCACTGAAGAAACTTCCTCCTACGGGGTGCAATGCACACCTCCATGGACTCTGGAATGTAGGCAAGAATGAAAGTGAGAAGGAAGGAGAAGTCATGCCTCTACTGGTTGCAAGGCATGTGGCTCCTCCAGTTTTCCTAGTTTTCTTCTTGTCTGCTTGTCTGAAGTGATGCTGTGCAACTGCAGGCTTAGCTTGCACCAGCTACTGCTTTTGTAAAGGCCATGACAGAATATGTTGCAGGAAGAGCAAGAGTCTGGAGAAGATTAAGATAATGAGGTTGATGATGATGAAATGGTCTACAGTTCAGAGTGGTAGAGGTGCTTCCAACATCCACAATATTTTTTGTTTATTTATTTATGACCAGCGTGTTTTCCAGCCACTTTGGTTTTATTTTGCAGTTTGTTTCATGACAATTTTCTGTGATGTTGTATTGCAATGAAATTATAATGTTTGAATAAATCTTGGTGTTTTGCAAGTTTGGTGTCCTTTATGTGTTCTGTCTTCTTCTGAGCAGCATTATGCTGTAACATTCCAGGTTATAAATTGAATACATTGAATGCATTGAACGCATGTAAAAATGTTTTTACTAGTTTTCCTAGTAGTAACAGGAGCACTTGTTGAACTGCGAGAGATTTACCACACCCATCTATACACCTGGTAAATGTTTACTGGATGGATTAGCTGCTCTTGCACGCAATGAAGATACATTTAGCTACATAGCTACATTTTCATAAAATTTTCATATTCATTAAAAGATTGTTAGCTATTGGCAGATGCATGGTAACCATTACCATGTCTTTCCAAAACATAAACCCAATAACCTCCCTGAAATAAAGCTTGAAACAGTAGGGTTAGGATGTGATTAAACATACAGGATATCACCAGACAAAAGAGAAAAAAAAAAACTTACCATGGTTTCATCAATGGGGTATCTGGTTTTGTCAGGGAAGATGCAACTGGACAGGCAAGACACAACCTTGGTCACACCCATCTCATGGGCTGTATTGAGTATATTGTCATTGATTTTGATGTTGTCCCTCTGTTAAAGTGTGAGACCATCAATTACAGTTAAAAGATAATGCAGACATTTCTGATAAACTCATTAATGTACTTTAAGGCAGCATTTCTCACCAAAAACTGCAGGTTCTCCTTCATGTGTTGATAGAGTCCTCCAACTTTTGCAGCTAGGTGGATGACATGAGTGGGATGATACTTCTCGAACACCGCCCTGGTCTGCCCAATATCTCTGTGTTTTCACACCACATGATTTGAAAAGGTAAGCCAACCAATAATGCAGTAGCGTCCAATAATGTAATACTTTCCAATAACATAATCATTTTGAATTTTAAATGTAATAAAGCCAATAATGTAATAACATTCAAATAATGTAATAAGCAATTATATTATTGGCCAGTTATTACGTTATTGATGTAGCATTTAAAATGGCAAAAATTATTACGTTATTGGCACGTATTACATTATTGGTTGAATTCCTGTGTTCATGAGTTATCTGGGTAGGAAAGGTGAATGTCTTCTGAGGCACTGTAGCCCTGAGCCCTCTATATAAGTACATTAACAAGGTGCATATATGCTCAGATTTTTTTTTCCTTTTTTACAATATATTGAATGTATTGGTTGAGTTTGACTTTACCATAACAGCTACAACTATTTAATGCCATTTTCTCCAACAGATAAAATCACCCTATATAGCTATAATGTAATAGAAGATGCAGGGCAAGATGACACATAAGTCACTGTATAGCGAGTGCTATTTAATCAGTATTTGCATTGTTGGTATTGTTTGTTTGTTTTAAATGAAATTCAACTATCTAACTCTGGTGTTGTTTTCTTTGGAATGCATAAATTATGGACAAATTTGTTTGCAGGCACACTTAGGTAGAGGAATACGATTGAAGCTACTTACACAAGATCAGCTTCCTTAGAAGAGAGGAAGATCCACTCCTCTCCATCCAGTTTCCCACCTTCCTGCTGCACCACATGCTCAATGGCTTTACCCACCAGTCCAGAACCACCAGTCACAAGGACACGCATTGGCCCAACTTTCATTTCTGACATCTTCTATATCTGCACTGGCTGGTCAGAGTGAAAATTGCACAGAAAAGACATTTCAGGAGTCAAATAACACCAAATAAATATTTCCCAGTATAAATACACCAATCTAATTAACATACATGCATTCTTACACTCTAACTAAGCCTGCTGAACCAAATGATTACATACATTATTTGTCATATTGCAATAAGTCAGCACTCTCCTTACCTATGTGTTTGATGGCCGAAAAGATTGGTGAAAATGTTTCAACAGGGTTGCCAGTCTTAGCACTCCTGTCTGACAAGGTTTTGTGTGTTTTATATGCGTTGCATTTCCCAGTGTCTAGAAATCTGTAACTCCTCCTATAGTATCTGTCTCCCTCTTGATTCATAGAGAAAATATGCTGCTGCCATCCACTGGTAATAATGGCTTTTAGGCCTAACTATGAAAAATAAAAATGTACACACATCTGTGCACAAAGCAAACAATTATAAACAAAAATAAGAAAACACTGTATTTTAACTTTTTATCTTTACCTCATTCTTTCTGAGGTGGTACACTATGCAGTATGAAACATTGAAGATAGTATGAACATTAAAGATAGGAAAACACATTAAACACACTTGTTAGGTCTGCAACACAAAAAGGCCTGGACGTCCACAGAAGATAAGAGGTGGATGATTGTATGGCCCTTTGCATGGTAAAGAAAAAAACGCCGCACGCATCAAGACAAGTGACGAACACTTTCCAGGTGCAGATATATTATTCTCTACCATATAGAGAAGAATTTACAAGAGCAAATATGGAGGGTTCATAACAAGGTGCAAACCATTAATAACCCTCAAGAGCAGAAGTCCAGATTAGACTCTTGACAAAAGCCATTTTAAAAAAAGCTAGCACAGCCCAACATTGTTTGATCAGATAGGTGAAAGGAAGCTCAACCTGAACCACAATGATTGGACGATCCATCCAAGCAGTTGTAAAACACAATGGAGACAGTGTATGTAATGGGCAAGCATGGTTTGTATTAGCACTGGGTCTAGTGTTTATTAATGATGTGACAGAAGGCGGTAGCAGCTGGATAGCAGACATACTGTTTGCTCAAATTCTTCAAAGTTGACTGGATGGTGCTTCACTTCCAAAAACCAAGCATTCGGCGATATCCATGGGCTCTAGACTTGTCTACAATGGTAGCAATCATTGTCTACAATGGATTGTCGACAGTATTAAAAATATACATTTTATTTATGAATATGTTAATTTGTCCAATTACTTTTGAGCTACTAAAGGAGATATAATGGTATACCATTGGAGAGTTCCAGCCCTTGTGTATTTAAATGCTACCATGAACTCATCCGCACTGTGCTTTTAAGTGGATCGTATTAGGAGAAACTGCTCGTGACACATCTCAAGAGGGGATATATTTTGTAAAAATCTGTCTGGATTCTCGCTGCTGATTATCGCTGAAAAGAATGAACTACTATGAACTGAAATAATGTTCAAACTACAGGCAAGCTGGCAGTTATTGTGGGAGCCATTTCCCAAACTTTAAACACGCACAATTAACAGGCTCATTCGGTACATAATCCCTGAAAATATGAACACTGTGCATCATTGTAGTATTGTGTGTGATCCGACAACCCAGTCAATATTTCACAGTACACACAGTTCAGACAGTGTCTCAACTAAATTACTAAAGACACTTTATCATAGATGTATATTATTTATTATATACATTACAATATATTAACCAAAAAACACCAGGAATGTCAGCTTTAATATTTTAAAGGAGATCACTGACACAGTCCTCTAAATTCAGGTTATGTTCTGTTGATATCCAAGATGAGTCGAAGTGTATGTTAACCCGGAAGGTTCCGACAGATGATTGAGATACGACGCAGACGAGGCACTTTCTGTCCATTGAACACAGACTCCTCGTCTTTCAGGATTTCGTGAGTGAAGTTATATCTGGCCTGGTCCCTGTATGGATGGAAAGAGGATAGGATGAGATACAGGATAGTACTGTTTAAGGTTAGATCCTGCATCTACAGCACACTCTATGATGAAGTACGTGTCAGTACTATGTGCACCCATTACCTCAGTATGTAGAGGGAGTATCGGGGTAGCAGTAGGTCCAGCCATTCATTGGTGGCATCTTCTTTCACCAAGCGCATGATACTGTCTGACAGAAGACACAATCCAGCAATGGTGCCACCACAGAACTGCAATGGCAGTGAGAGAACAGCTGAGGTAACAACACAGCCCACAAAAGGTCCAATGTTTTTTTTATGGAGATGAGAGTATACAGTTAGGTCCAAAAATATTAGGACAGTGATAGAATTTTGGCTCTGCGTGCCTCCACAATGGATTTGAAATTAAATAACTGAGATGCAACTGAAGTGCAGAATTTCAGCTTTAATTTAATGGGTTAAACAAAAACATTAAATGAAACATTTAGAAATTTCAGGGGCTCAAAATTAACTGGACAAATGAACATATTGATAGATAAAAAGTTTATTTTTAATACTTAAATGAAAATAATTTGTAGACAATGGTTGCTTAAAGTCTAGAGCCCAAGAACATCACAGAAAGCTAGGTTTTCCCCTTTCTGATGCTTTGCCAGGCCGTTTTTGCAGCGGTCTTCAGTTGTTGCATGTTCGTCTACCTTAAGTTTTTTCTTCAGCAATTGAAATGCTGAAGAAAACATGTTTTACAGTTGGCGTGGAATACTTCAGATCATGAGCTGGTCCAAGCCTTCTCCATATAATTTTCTTCCAATCATTGTGGTCCAGGTTGACCTTAGTTTCATCTGTCCAAAGAATGTTGCAGAACTGGGCTGGCTTTTTCAAAAGGTTTCTGACAGTCTAAATCTGGTCTTTCTATTCTTGAAGGTTATTAATGGTTTGCACCTTCCAGTGAACCCTCTGTATTTGCTCTTGTTCTTCTCTTCATGTTTGGACTTAGAGAATGATATATCTACGTCCTAGAGAGTGTTCTTCACCTGGCTTGAGGTTTTTCTTTACCTCTGCCACTGTTGTCTTCTGTGGACGTCCACAAACTTGAACATATTTTGGTTCCAAAAATAATAAAATTTGTTTCAGTGTCCAAATATATCTAACTGTATTGTCCATGTTGGAAACATTTGTGAGCGTCGGTTTTCTTTGCATGGAAACCTACCTTGACACTGTCAATGTGAGGCTTGATGTAGCCAGTCTTGTCCAGATCTAAAACGTGTACAGGCCCGAGGAGTGGACTACCTTCAGGAAACGCTACAGATCGGACACGGCTCAGGATCTCCTCACATGCTGCTCCCCACCTCATACGCTCAGTCTCTCTGTACCCGTGAATAGCCTAAATGTGGGGAAAGTGAACACAGCACAAATAAACTCACTGTCAAATACACAAATATACATTTGTGCTACAACTATTTTGTTTTGGCAAGCTGACTTTGTGACTGATTAAAGTTCACACAAGGCGGACATGAATGATGCCTGGGTGCACAGACAAGTCACCTGTAACACTTAGCTGTCAATCAACGTGGCCATGCTGTTAGTATGTGTAACTTTAAGCCTTGATATAATTTGAATGGGTGAGTTAAAATAGTACAGCTGTCCTGAATGGGGAAATGAACCACACAGACCGAAAACAGGTTGTAAACATGTTTTACTTCTGCTGGGATGTTGGACATTTTAGTATGGAGGTTGACATGTTCTGTAGCAGTATTTCCCAGCCGTGGAGGTTGGCTCTTGTTTTAGCAGGGTCTCATTTACCAGAAAATCACAAACTCTAAAATACCTTAAAATGACTTCTTCTGCTGCTGCAGGGAAAGATGCCGTGACATGTAGCGTTAGACATATGATTGAAGCACTTCATCAACCTAACTTACATCGTCCCAATGGTCGAACTCGTAGCGTTTTTTCTTCAGGCCTGGCTCCACCTCTCGCATAAGAGCCCCCTCCTCCTCCTCAGTGATGAAGCCCGTCCTCACCTCCACCTGCGAGCCGAGTCTCTGCACGAGCTCACGGCTCGACCCGACGATCAGCGTCTCATCCTGGCGGGGTGACAGGCCGCTGCTGCTGGAGCTCAGACAACGTTGGCGACCGGTGTAAACAGCTGGTGCATAGGTTCGTTTTAAAACTGACAGCAACAGTTTCATCCTCCTGTCTGAAATATTATTAGTCAACCCGCCACGCAGTCCTGTTTAACTTTAACTACGCGTTGGTCTTGTTAGAAGTCAAGCGTCTATGTGGGACGCCATGTTGGAAACACAATGCATTATGGGAGGTGTAGTCTTCTTGCAGGAAACATGGCACCGAAGCTGTGTCCGAAAGAAACAAACCATTAAAACATTTTGTGAGTATTTTCCAGTTAGATTAGAGTAGAAACTGTTTACAAACAGTCTAAATTTTATATTAATTACAGTCCTACTAAGTGACCTCGAGCAGGTGACATATAGTTAACGCTTCACTGAAATTACATTTTATATTGAGGGCATACACTCACTAGCTACTTAGATACACCTGTACAATCTAAAGTGACCAACAACTCTACCGCGACTTTTACTTTTTAGTTTTTATTCGTAGTTTTTTTATTTGTTTCCATTTTTTGATGTCATAAAGGTAATAAAAGGTACAAGCTAGAGAGGCAGACAAAAAATAATTTGGCGCCTGTTAAATCGATCATTGTCCAGCAGCTTGCCTTGATATACGTATATCTTAAAATGCAGGATTCCAGGCTTGCATGCATGGCTCACAAAAAAAGCTGAGCGCACTGAGTGCAAGTCATCTCTTTGCTTTCTTGCTCTCAGCTTTGGGATATGAACACACGCGCGCGCACACACACATACACACAGAAGAGCGGCCACATAAGAGGAGTGAATGCAGATGTTGCAGTTCTTGAATCTGACCACTGGAAGGCAGTGAACACTAATGATTGTAAGTATGACTACTTGCTATTTTAATTATTATTATTATGAACCACTTTGTGACGTCTGCTTTTTAAAGTTGCTTTACAGATAAAGGTATATTGTTTACGCGTTATTATTAAATAATATTGTATAAATATTAATATTAAATATATAATAATAGTAAGTAATATTATTATCAAATGTCAGGGAGCCACAAGGTGATCGAGAAACAGAGATTTTTGCTTGTGAACGACCAGCTGTGTTACCCTACCTATGTCTTGGTTAATAATTCTAGATGTATACACATGCATGAAAACCTCTTATGCAGGTGTATTTTTGTGCATTGCTACCCAAAATGGTCAATCCACTGTCATATCAAAGACATAGACAAATGCTGCTTTTGATACATGTGAGCATGAGTGTATGTATGTAACATGCACATCCAAATACATCCACTGTATATATACAAGGATTAGTGCTCCTTCTGTGAGCCGGCTGTTGGTCTCGGTCAGTGAGCATCCACAATAAACAAATGCACCCGTCTCTCTTTTTTCTCCAACACACACACACACACACACAAATGACGTGATGCCCATTTCATTGTTGGATGCCATGTTGCTGCCCCCAGCACTACATTCATCCAGCCATGATGAGTGTTTTGGGTTCATATTCTAATTCCCAGTTGGCACACTCATTTAAAGCTTCTACGATTCACTGCATTATCATCGGTCAGCCTGTCCTGGGGGCATCATTATGCCTTCTGTTGAATCATGCAGTTAAACTGAAAGTAGTCAGAAAAATACTTGGCCATGGTCAGTTTGGAAGGTACATGTGTGAAACCTGTCTGCCATGACTGTAGAATGATAAGCACCAGAATGTCACAGGACAATCTAAGGATTTGTATGCCTCATCAAAAGATGAAAAATGAATGAAGGACTGAGTGGTTGTTAGTGTAGCACTTAAGAGAGGGACAAATACTGCAGCACTGGTAGGGCACAGGAACAATATTTTTGTTTAAACATAAAGAATTACAATTTGTTTTTATGGCAGAGGGGAAGGGTGTGCAATTAATTAATCAATTTCATACACCAGAATCTGTTTAAAGTGTTACTCACTCACTCAGTCACTCATTCACTTTATTAATCCCCAGGGAAATTTGGCCATGAGACACAGCAAACACATTAAAACTAGACCTATAAAGATTCATTTGAGGTAAACCCGTGCAAAGATATGAATAGAAAATTATATAAAAATAGAAATAAAAAGATCCATAAAAAATAACAAACTGAACTAGAAATAGAGCGCAAAAACAGTGATAAATATATACAATTCAATTAGACTGTGTGTAAATGTAAATGTGTAATTCAATTAGAGATGTGAATCTGCATTCCTGCCTCTGTGTGTTTGTCCTGTTAACCAGTGTCTCACTGGGTTTCACAGCCTTCACCAGTTTCAGGAGAAGCTGAAGCCATCCCTGACCCATCTGACCCAGTTTTCTATGGCTGGACACATCTTCACCCACCTTACTTTTCATTCTGGTTATATAAAGATGTATCTTATTGAAATGGCAAAATTGTATTTTTGGCACATACTGTAAGATTGCATTAGCTTCTTTTTTTTTTTTTTTTTTAATTAAGCACATTTTGTTGCATATGATGTGGACCAGTCAGCAGAGGTTTACATTTAAGTCTGCATTGGGTCTGTGGAGGGCCTGGTTCAACAGGGGCGGAGTGCTCTACATGCATTCAGCCATTGAATTATTCAGCCTTATGAATCATTGAGTCACAAAACTCCTTTTTAGGCCCACGCCTCAGAGCCCCAGCCTCACAGCTACCCACTATTTGAACATCTGACAGAGAAATAAAAAACAACAGAGAACAATCCTGACACTTTTAAACTCTTAAAGAAAAGAGATGAAATGGCTGGTGTTAGAAACTTGCAGTGCAGACCATGCTTACACCAGATTTTGATATATTTAGATTTGCAAAATATAGGTGCTCCAAAATCCAAGTCTTAACATACTTTAATTTATAAGATGGTAGCAAATAATTCTCATGAACTTGTATACTCAACTGTGGGTCATTTATTATATGTGCATGCTCCTGTCTCAAAAAAATGTTCTGAGTTGTAGTTACAGTCCTTGTCAAATGCAGACTACAATTTACACTGCCATAGGACAAAGATAGCCTATCGTGTTGCATTATTTTTCTCAACCAAAAATATGCTATGAAAATCATATATCTCTATCTTCTATCTTCTGTGGAGACAGTGAATGTGTTCTTGTGAGGTAACCATGTTTTATGCATGGGCGGCCTTGGAGCTGTTGCTCTTCAGTGCTTCTTGAGCTGGTTGTATGGTATAACAGGTTAGGACAGAAGGCTTATGCTCCTCAAAGGCTCAAACTCTGAAGGGCAAAAGATACAGTAATTTCACAGATCAACACACCCAAGTGTCAACACAAACATTTATGGACAGACACGTATACATTCTATAGCATTAAAAAAAGGAAGAAAATACATTTCCATATGTGCTTTTGCATAATTTCTGTTGATACAGCTGAGACTAGAGTCTAGTTGTGTAAGAACCAGCAGAGTCTTAGCATTTTAACACACCCAGTGCAACATCATTCTTATATAAAAATGCCATGAACTAGAAAACTGCGTACGATATTGGGAAAAAAAATCCATCGTAATCTATGCATGCACACACACACACTTCTCATATTAAAGATGCTGACTGTGTGGCACTGTCCTTTTGTCCTGACTTGTTTGTGCTTGCTAGTGGCTTGGTGCTGTCTAAGGCCTGTTAGTGGTACCAGAGGATAGCAGTATAGCACTTTGTCATCCAGACATCTGCATGTTTCTCTCATGTCAGCGCTATTTCTGATATGATCACACCACCAGTAGAAAATGATCTATCTATCTATCTATCTATCTATCTATCTATCTATCTATCTATCTATCTATCTATCTATCTATCTATCTATCTATCTATCTATCTATCTATCTATCTATCTATCGTTATGATTAGGAAGTACAATTTGTGTTCTTGCGTGTCCTTGCGGTGGGGTCAGTCTCGCTCTTGCGGCCGGAAGCCTTGCTTAAGTGGACACAGAGCAAAACGATCTCTTTCTGACATATCGGATAGACGTTTAAGGTCGTGCTGGTATTGATTGGCGTTCGCACGTGCAAGGTTTCTCTACTGATTCAATCTCTCCAAGAGGTGAATTAATTCTACCGGTCACCCTTAAATCCGTATATGGACGATCATTTCCCATTCACGGAGGCAGCTATTTCTAGAGTCAATCAATTAGGTCACATAATAGATTAAGAGAATGTTGTCCTGTGATGTTGTGGGTTAGAGAGCCTTCGTCTCCTCTTCCCCGAGCCTTAACATAACGTGGCACCAGTACTTTGCTCACGGTGCAGTTGTGAGTGAGTGAGTGAGTCATGACATTCATTGAATATGAGACCACTTTTTTTTGCCATCTTTCTCCTCTCTTCTCTCCATCGCCATAAAATCCAATACGAACCATCCTGTGCAATCAAAGATTAGAACTCGTGATTAAACTGCATTTCTGAACACTTCAGTTTGAAATTGGTTTCGCTGTAGACGAATGACAGATTTGCTAATTCGCATCGAATTAGTGTACTGTGTAGAACTGTTACCACGAGGAGCAAAACGCTGCAGTTCTTATTATATCACGGCATCGTCCGTCCACGTTGTCCTTGTTTGCTGCGTGTTATGTCATTGAACATCTTTGTGGGCTTTAGCGCAAAGCATACGGTCACACCTTGAACAGTCACTAGTGTTTTGATGAAGCTATGAGAAAAGCCTCGAGGAGAGGAGAGGAGGGAGTCAGGGAAGAGGATCCTCGACTCCGTTTCGGAGAGGGAGGGAGGAAAGAGCTCTCTTCGTCCATTAATTTCCAAATGTCTGTTGCTAAGAATAGCCTCCCCCCCTCCACCTTCCCTAACAAACACTCATAGACTCGTGCGCGCACACTCTGACGCGCATTTACTCTCCTCACGCGCCCGTGTGCGCGCAGTCATTGTCAGCTTGCGTTGCAGCTGTATCTTTGCAAGAGCTGCATGATGCCAACACCCCTCCGTCCGCCACATACACTCACCATTTGGCTATAATAAGCATACTTACTGGGTCTTTATGAAACACACACTTCCATACAAAGATGGAAAGAAATGAGAAACACAGTTGCCGGTATCACCTCATCCTCCTTTCAGGCTATTTTACGCATTATTTGAAATGGATTTGAAGTTGGACGGTCTGACAAGCCCGGTCCAGCTGGACTATAGCCCGAAGCACCTTAAATAAGCAGGCGATAGACGAAGCCTCTGTCCGTGACATACCTACGTCTGGAAGTTGGACGAGCTGCGTGCGTCATGTGCTGCGGCTGCAGAACCGATCAGGCTCTCATTATAGTTCAGACAAACTGAGAGACAGCGATTCCGCGCTCTGTGCGATTTATTTCATTTATAGAAAAAGGAAAAGTCGTTTTTATTTGATTTATTTTTTTTGTCTCCTTCCATTCACCGGTCCATCCATCCATCCGTTTGTCCGTCCGTCTGTCCCTCTCCTCCTCCCCTTGGGGCCGCTGGAGGAAGAGAGAGGAGGCCGTGAGGAACACTCTACCCTACTCCAGTGAGAGAGAGAGGGAGAGAGAGAGAGAGAGAGAGAGAGAGAGAGAGAGAGAGAGCGAAAGGACGCTCTGCCAGGACATTCGGCTTATCAGTGCGGACGAAGGTAGACTTTTCGGGGCGGGGATGGTGAGGGACTTTCTCGACACTGCTGCACCTCGAACAGCCAAACCAAGATCATGAGAGGGTGTAAGACGGCGGAGAAGCGGCCGTCATACCCTTGTCTTTGACGAAGCCGTCCGTGTGTCCCTTGCTCAGCTTCTGGATGGTCGCGCAGGTGACGGAGAGAAGATGATGGTTTCAATGAGGGAGGATGCTATTGAATTCGTTTGAGAAAATTATTTCATCTACAGTGCTCGACAACAATGTCACCGACATTTCAAAGGAAAACGGTATTTCTCTTTTTCCTTTCTACTCGAGATAGTGCACTCTGAAATAAGATGCATTAATAACAGATGTCACAATTGTCTTGGTCTCGAGGCTTGACCGAGCCACTGGTAAAACAACTGTAAGGTGGCGGGAGCCACATTATTGCCACACACTGTGCCAAACATTGCGGATGTTTCGAAAATAAATAAATAATAGTAGCTTTTTTTCCCTTTTCAATGCCTTTTTTAAGAAACGCGACCGTTTCCAAAATGCAATGTTGAATGCCACTGACAGCTGTAGCTATAGGCTGTTAATTATTTTCAGATTTATTTTCGACAATCTGCTTTACTGAGGCCTGTGTGACATTAGAGGCGTTTAGATTGTCATTACATGCTGTCATGAGAGTAAAGAAATAAATCGTCCAGAAAGGTGCAGGAGGCTGTGGTGCGCTCTGATACAGGCATGAACCATGGAGAACATGAAAGATTCATGTTAACCCGCTACAGTCTCCCCATGATTTCATGTTGGGGGCGAAGCCTGCTTCATACGGACGTAAGAGGCGACTATGACTGAGACACCCCACAGCTCTACCCCACAGTGCAACCAGTCAGCCAACCGACCACACATTTAATTTCCTCACACCCACAATTGGCCGTTGGCAGAGACGAACAGAGAAGAGACGGCACTTGGGCGTCCTCGTCTGCTAAAAGCAGCATATAACTGCTCGCCGGTTGCAGGTGTTCAGCATAAGCTTACAAGACAACCCATTGTGCATATGAGACGTTCTGATCCAGATGGGATGTAATGTTGTGTGGCTGCACAGCTGAGCATTGGTCTCCTTCTCAACTGCTTCGTGAAGATTGGCTTTTGGTGTCCAGAGAATGGCGCGGTTCGGAGATGAGGTACCGTCCAGGTATGGCGGGGGGCCCGGCGGAGGGGGCCCGGGCGGCCGCGGTGGTAGCAGGCAAGGAGGACCCCACGGACACGGTCACGGCCACGGGCATGGCCACGGTCATGGCCACGGTCCACCAGGAGGGCCCGGGGCCCAGAGAATGTACAAACAGTCTATGGCGCAGAGAGCCCGGACTATGGCCCTCTATAACCCCATTCCCGTGCGCCAGAACTGTTTCACTGTCAACCGCTCACTGTTCATTTTCAGTGAGGATAACTTCGTCAGAAAATACGCCAAAAAGATCACCGAATGGCCATATCCTTTACCTGCTGTTGTACAGTGAGTAAAATGTGCTACTGTAGACCCTGCCCGGATATCAGGTAGGCCTCGTGCAGACATATGTCTGAGTGAATGGTTCACATTTTTCTGCCCATTGCATGAGTTAAAAGCTTTCATGTTAAGTTGTATTGGCAAAGGTGTAACAGGCAGATGCATCAATGCAAGCCTGTGTGAGGTAAGCCAAAGGGGGTGACAGGGGGAATGCTGGACATGTAATTTATAGTTAATTAAGAGGAGGGGGCATGAACCAGCGCCCTCTTTATGAGGCTGTTGATCACTATCAATCACATTTGTTAGTAATTTCATGTCACAGTCGCGTGGGGTTTGCTTGATATACGTTCCCTGTGTGCGGTGTGTGTAGTGGTGGTGGTGGAGGTAGTGGTGGGGGGGGGGGGTTCTAGGGGGCGCTGCTGGTTGCTGATGTCAGCATGTGCATTTTAGGCCCAGCGCCTCGCGCGGGTATAGAGAAACAGGAGAGAGGGAGGGGGGGAGGAAAGGTGGGAGAGACCAACGGAGAGAGATGAAAGGAAGAACCTACAGTTTGTGTCTCTGTGTATCCTTGCAGCGATGTGCACACAGACTCCCATATCAGCATGATGCAGGTGTCTTTCTAGATATGGTGTGTGTGTGTTTGTGTGTCTGTGTGTGTGTGTGTGTTTGTTGAGAGAGAGAGAGAGAGAGAGAGAGAGAGAGAGAGAGAGAGAGAGAAAGGGAGAGAGAGCAGATGCAAGTGTGAGTACAGGCTATTAACTTGTGCATTGACACAGTATTTACCCCCCCCCCATTTTGAGCCTCCTCTTAATCACACAAGATGCAGGTGTCAGTGAATGAATGTGCCACCATTTCAAACTGTGTATGTACGTCCACTCCATGTGTGACAGTGCTAAATTCCCTGCATTTCCCTACATTTCCATCTTTCATGAAACCGGCACAGATTGCACCATTCTGGGGCGAAACGGAGAGTGATTTCAGTATTTTCATTTGCGGGATTTGTGTACGTCTGTGTGAATACATGCAAATGTGGAAGTAAGTTTCTATTTGAGAGTTAATGACAAGAGGGGAAATTGGAGTAATGATTGTATTGATCCATGCTGATGCTTGAGCCGTGACATAACTACACACACTAATTGGGCTGCTCCACTGAAATGCAGGAGCTACTTATAGTGCTTCTGAATCACGTCTATTCACCATCTAAATGACAGACGTGTGTTAGTGAGTGAGAGAGAGAGTGTGTGCAGAAATACAGAAAAATACAGTGGTATTTGCTAAGCTCTACTGTGCTCTACTGTTTTAGGCAGTTAGGGATGCACAGGGAACCATTGTTTTTCCTTGCAGTTGCTTTAAAAAAAGGGGGGGGGGGCTCATTAAGTTAAAGTTCACAAAATTATTTCCCTGTGAATGGCAATTTGCCATAGATGTTTAGATGTCCAGATAGCTTTAAACACCTGTAAGTAAAGTATATTATACAATTTTATTTTCTAATTACAGAACATTATTTTCTTTCTTTCCATCAGTATACTTGCAGCATGGAAAATATCCAGAACCTGGTGAAAATCTGGAGGTCTGGTAAACTGTAGTAGTAGGTAGTAAGTAAGTATGTTGTATTGTGCAAAGGCATGAAATGGACTAAGAAATGAAAAGAAATGTTCTTTTTGATCAAATTCTTAATCTAATCTATAAATAGCTTGTCTTAATTAACTAACTAAGAATAACTGTCTTGGCTTATTTTAAGCTTTCAGAAGACTATCTAAACGCTGTAGCCGCACAAAACAGAAGAGGTTAATCATTTTTGTATAATGGTTAACATCTATTCTGCTGACGTTAGTGAGATGGTGTCTGGGAGCTTCATGGTTGGTCTCTGATAGCCTAGAAAGCTGTCTACCTGGGCTATTTGCACTGCATGGAGGTGTTTGATACAATAACAGGAACACTAGTAAAATCTAATGTCATCCAACACACTAGCTCTGCAATAACTCCTATCATTGTGAAGCTTATAATGTTCAATATTTGTTGAGACTGTGTCAGGATGTTGATTCAATTTATTGGTAATTTCTGGAGCTGTGCTTTGTGGTTTTGGTGTTTATTGGACCGTAATAAATTGTGAGGTGTACAGCATTTTATCCCTCTCCCCAGGGAATATGTTCATGGTATACTGTCAATCCCCTGTATAACTTGGCCTATTGTGGCCAACCTTGAGTAAGTCTGAGATACAGATGGTATTATTGTGTGGCTTAATGTGGGAAAACTAACCAAGCTGAGGCTAGAAGATGGGACAAAATGGATCTCATAATGAAATTCTATTTTGAGATTTTCATAACCTCTGTCAATCGATATTCCGAAGATGAAACCCATCTTTAGAAACTCTTTCCATTTATTGTTAAGGATGTTGTTACGTCTGCCTGATTTATGTTTAATTGTTCTTAAAATGGATTACGTTATACTAAATGACCTACTGCGCTAAAGCTCGAATGCATTGAGGAAGTCCTCACTCTGCAGGGGGTGGTGTAGTGACAATGCCAATATACTGTAAATCAAAAGGTCATCTCAGGTAACTCCAGACCCCACTGCGACACAGTGGACTGTGTCAAGATCCTCAGTGTCAGTTGATGTTCTTTCACGCATCTTTGTTTTCTTTCTTCTTTTTTTTTTACAGTTATTTTGCCTCTATCCTGTAACATTTTGTAGATATGTCATGCCTTTTAAAGTGCTGCAATTGAACCTCTATCCTTTTTTTCTTCCTGCTCTCATGTGCTTGCTAGTGTGGACCACATCAGGTCCACATTAGCAATATGTGTACTTTATATCTGTGTCATGTTGGAAAACATCAATCATGTACTCAGACTCAAATCATGATCAAGGGCAAAAATTCAAGCAAATCATATTGCTTAACACGACAAAGAAAATCATTCAGAAATATTAATGGTACAGTTCATAAAACATATAGAATTGCAATTGATTCAGTAGACAGTGTTACTAGATGCATCTTAACTGACTGATGTTTCACTGAATGGAGACTGAAACAGCTTTTTGATTCACCAGATGTATGAGTCTCAGTGGATTCACTATTCAGCAGATTTATGACCTGCAGCTTTATTTAGTTGTGAACTGACTCTGGACTCATGGGAGTACCTTATAAATAACTATTCTCTCACATCCACATTTAGATACAGCAGGCAGATATTTGGTTGTTTAATTAGAATTAGCATTAGAGAATTCAGGCCTGTTACTCTGCCTTTTTGTTTTCTTGAAACAAGAGGTAGACAAATAGTGCCTTGTTAAATACTATTATTACCCATATTTATCTTTCTCTCTGAGTTTGGTAAACAAACTGAACTTTAGAGCATAGTGTTCGGATACAATACAATATTAACATTATCAAGCTCCCCATGTACATGGAATGATAGTCTGAAATCATATAATGTAGGCTCTACTGTAGATTTTAACATTAGAAGTCTTCCACTCTTAGGAGGCTTTAGGTAATTCCACTACCCTTAAAGCTATTATTTGATACTCATTAATGGCCTATAATTGGTCATTTATGGTAACTTTGTGAAATTAGTAAAGATCAGAAACATCACAAATAATTTACCAAGGCGATGTAGCAGTAAAGAGCTGTCAATGAGAAACGAGTCCCTCTAACATTAGCGTCTAAGGCCAGTTCCAGTATTTGAGGGCATGTGGATTTATTTACATATACCACTACATTAAATAGCAAACTTTAGATGGAAGACACTGATGCTGGATTTACTCTTCTAGTTCACAACATTTCACTGCAATACTCCTCTATGGAGCTAGCTTAAATCTATAACCGCTCATGTTTAGCTAGCTAAGTTTACTGTCTCTGTTGTGAAAGAAGAGGCAATTTTCAGCGGCATTTCAGATGAGAGTTGGTATTAAAAATATACGTTGATTCAATATATGGTCAGTACTAGTCAAAGTGAATAAATTCATTAACAAGTCTATTAAATCTATGCCCAACCAATATTAGATCACGCACCCCAGAACCATTGCACAGAGCATGTATCATAGTGTATAAGATAAATAGTGATTATGCGGTAATGTGCTCAGAAATTGCACATCATGTTACATGCTGGGGAAAGTTGAAACTAAAAGGGTAATCCTATAGGACCTTAGAAATTAAATCCCCATCAGCAGTCCTACTGACCTTTTGACCCTAATAAATGCCCATTTGACCTTGTTGAATGCATATCAGGTGTTATACAATGGAGTTAGTGTGGGCCATGTAATCCTGTAATGTATTAGGTGTCATCTAGGTTCATAATGTTCACCTCTGCAGGAGACTAATTTTAGAACCCACGAGAATGTACATAAGCACGCAAACACAAACAAGCACACACATATTCGCCCCATGACACACACCGTATGGTGTTTCCTGCGTCATGAGTGTACACTTAAGTGCGTTTTCCCTTGCTGCTGTAAATGGAGAGGTAGTCGATAGATGTTCTAGTTATCTATAGCAACAATAAGCTCAATATGAAATGTAATAGAAGTAATGTGTTTCAGAAATGAACCACCCTGTCAACAGAGACTGAAAGGTGTTAAGTTAGAAGAGTTTATCCATGAGCATGCCATTGGTAAGTTTGTGCATACTGTACATGCCATGAGTTTTGTGTTGTTTGCCTTATGTGTGCTTGCGAGTGAGTAGTAGTGCTTTAGTCTCCTAGTTCCAGTTCCCATTCTGATCCTATATGACCCAAAATCAATGAGATCTCAAATGGCCATTCAAGACTAGTGTTCCCTAAGCAGTCAATCTCCATCGTATGTATCTTATCTAAAGTTAAAACACACTCGTCTTCAGAGTTTAGATTTGAATCCATATTTTACAGTAATAGTATGTATGTTAGCATCGTTAGTTATGCTACTAATATATATGAGGATGCGTCAGTGTTGGTTGGTTGGTGTGTAGGTGTGTTGTTGTATGTGATACTTTCAAATTCACATATTTCAGGTGTGTGTGTTCACACACCTCACTGGTGTGTGAGTCAACAACATTTTTCCCACCACATATTTAGTGTACTTAACCACCATTGAGAATAGTCAGGTCTCTCACCCCTTTTGCACCCATTCAAGTTGGGTCTAGAGACACACACATAGCCAAGGTATAGTGATTAAGAGAGACAGACAGAGAGAAAGTGAGACACACCCAGGAACAGACAGACAGAGAGAGAGAGAGAGGGACCTGGGTGTTTTTGGGTGGATGTGGAGAGTCAGTCAGTGATCTATGTTCACTGCAGAATCTAAATTATTTATTGGCCTTTCTCCAGCTTGCAACTGTCAGCTGATAACTACGGACTTAACATCATCTTAGTCCTTGTGTGTGTATGTACAGGCTTTGTCGCTTTGCATACATGTATACATCTTTATTCATTTATTTACAAGACCGTCGGAGACTGTGGTTCAGTCATCCCCTCGCCTTAACCCCTAGCCTACTTGCATACTACCTACTGCATTCTGTCTCTGTTACAGTATTATCAGGCGGTTTGTGTGCGTGCGAAAGGAGGAGGGAAGTCAGAAAGACAAGAAAGACGGAGACAATATAGAGAGAATATAGAGAGGGATAGACTAATGAGAAATTAGAGAGAGAGCGAAAGAGAGCAAGCGATCGAGAGAGTGAGTCAAACTGCCTGTGTGCATATAAATCATTTAACACAAAGTGGTGGAGAGACAAACACTCAGGGCTGGCCAGCTACACTGCAGCCAGATCACAAAGATAAACTTGTTTTTGTCACTTAGAAAGACATTGCATTGACTTACATTTGTTCCTTAGAGACTTACCCTGCCTTAGCAGCCACATGCCCAAGCCCAGTGATAACCCTAATCTTTACCAAGTCTCTGAATGGGAGATGAGTTCCCATAATGTGACATAACAGATTTGGCTAAAACTACCAAAACATTTTTTTTAATTCTCTCTCCTGTCCTTTTCCCCCTCTCTCTGACTGATAGGAAGTGAAGTTTTGTCATCTCCACTCACGTTTCACTACCTGTATTTTTTGTCTTTCACTCAAATCTTATCCATCATTCTTTATTTTTCTCTCTCCTCCCTGCCACTGCTCTTCCACTCACTCTGCTCCATTGTATCTTGTCCTCCCTCTAATTGGGTGCATCCGCATTTTGTGATGCTAATTTAAAGCATTTGTCTGAAGTTTTGGGAATATTTCGCGGAACATCCTGACAGCTGCAAGTCTAGTTTAGTTTGCTAATAATTGTTGGCAATAAAAAGTGCGTCTGAGTGTGCTTGTCTCTGTTACGATTCCTGGTGTGTGTCTTTGTGTGTGTTTGTGTGCATATGCGTGCGTGCCCTCTGGGCTCAATCTGCCTACCTCATACCTTTGATTGTCTGGTAATAAATGTGTGAATTGATCTGTATCCTTAGCGCCTATGGGCAGTCTCTGCACTGGGGTTTTCATGAGTACACACACACACTCACTCACAGAACTAACATTTCTGAAAAATTTAAGCTCCGAAGAAAGCCAGATCGGTTCAGGTTGTTTTCTTGATTTGTTTTTTCCACCCTTTCACATTGCAATGCATTTTTTTTAAATAATATGCTGTATGTATCTGTATGACCTGACTAATCAATATATTTGTGATAAAGGGATTTGAGTGTTGCTTTTCAGAAAACCCCTGAAGAACTTGAAATACCCACTTTCCATTTAAAATAGCAACATCTCATCCTTGTGATATTAATCAATGGCAGAGCATTGTTATTTTACCTTTTCTGTGTGTGTGTGTGTGTGTGTGTGTGTGTGTATGTACTGAAATATATCTGTCTGTCCTCCCACAGTGTTCTTAGATAGAGGTGGAGGAACACGGAGGTCATTTGAGGTAGTGAGGAATCTACATTTCCCTCTCTGTTTCTCTCTCTTTTTTGTCTCTGTTTCTCTCTTTCTTCCAGTTAACATATTGAATTGATATTTTGCCCCGATTTTTCAAAATGGCAATAACTTAATCACTGAATAATAAGTGATGTTACACAACGTGAAAAGCTTTACAGATAAACTCAATCTGCATTTCAGATCAAACAGTACAGTAAAAATCTAATAACCTTTTGAAGATAAAACATACGCATTTATTTGTTTATTTTTTAAATTAGATTTTATAAGTAGTCCCAGGTTTTAACATGTGAAACTGTGGCGACGAGAAGTGCAGTGAAGTGCTCGGGAGGAGTGGTTCACCAACAGCAACTAAAAATGACAAGCTACACTGTTCTCAGATTGTAAATTGATCCTCCAAAACCTGATAAATGCATCGTGCTAGCTGTTTTTGATATACTGCAGATGGGTGCCCTTGTAACATATTTGGCAATTGAGAAAATTGAAGCAAAATCAATATGGAAACATGTTACTGTGTAGCCCCTAGGGCATAAATCACAAGAAATATTGGTATCAATAGCTGTTAGCAAAATTTGCAAGAGCCACTGCATCAGCCAAACCTCGTATGTACAGATGGTTTATAGTCTTGGTGCATTGTTACATCATTTTGCCTTTGAAAATCTCTTCTCTGACATCATACATTAAATGCGGTCAGAAGAGTCAGAGAGTTGAACCTTTCATCGCACAGAGATCAGTGTAGATTCACTCAAATTCCAGAGTCACAATGTGTGTCAAACATTTTGAATTTTGACATCATCAAGGACATCAGATTCCGTCGTCAGCAAGTCACGCACTCTGTTCCAGTATCTCTCTGTTTCCCATTGAGGTCGACATCCCCTGAGTCCTAGCTTCACCACTACCGGTGTTTAAGTCAAGTGTGTGTGCGTGTGTGTGTGCGCTGTTCATCTTATTGAATGCACATGTATGTATTTATCGTGATTTATCTATTTTCTTTGTCCTATGTCTCACTCTCCTTTTCCTCAGCATTTTTCTCATTCTCCTTTATCTTAGCTGTGCATTCTGTCTCTGTTGAATAATTCAGTTTCAGTTGCAGGCTAGTTTGGATGTGTATGTCTGTTTGTGTTAGGTGTGTGTCTTTGTGAATACGTGCGTCTGTGTGTTAGGGGGGTGGGGGGTGGTTGGGTTGCAGTGACGTGGAGCAGAGCTATTTTGGGGATTTGGAATACATGGAGAGAGAGAAAAATAGAGAGACAGGGAGAGAGTCTGTGATGCATTGATTTTTTTTAGGCCCGTGTTCTTTAGTCCTGTGCTGCGGCTGTTACTAGACAAACCCTGCTGGAAGCCTGCACTCTACCTGCAGGGTGTGCTGGCACACATACAAACACAAAAACACACTCACATGTACAAGCACACATTGGCAGTGAAAAGCAGGCACACAGTTAAATCAGCAGATTGTGGGGATATGCAAACACATTCAGACTAATACACCTGCACCATCATCCTGAAGACAGAGCTAATGTGAAAAACATATCACACTGATATTCGACACATGGCCCGTGGCACAAACACACACGCGCGCCACCGTCAGCATCTTGTACAAAGTGACAACTCGGCTATATGTGGGTGGTGAGGGAGAAGCAGTGGCAGGGGTGAGATAGAGACACAACATATGCTATATGGAATAAACAGGTAGGAGAAGTGGGCGACTATAAGGACTATACACACTGATTGATGCAAAATCAGACTGAGAGAGGCCAAGCAGGGTTAAAATGCCCTTCGGGCACTCCCATTTGTTTGGCGGTGTAGTCAAATATGGTGCCAAAGTAGGATAAATGTAGAATTATCAAATGTTTTGTAGCACTGAGGCATGGACATGTTTGGTTTGGGTTTCACATCAGATTGCATATTGATTGCAGTTCTTTTCTTGCTTTTGATCACAGTGTCGAATGCAACAGCAAAAATAATCTGTTTGTTTTGGAGGAATATTGTCCCATGTGACAACGCCTCTCAGTGGAGAACATTTTCTTGCTGTGGAGGACCTCCACTGCCAAATGAATGTAAACTAGGGAGACACAAGCAAAGTGATTTATTCTCATTCTGAAATGAGATATACTATGTGAAAATATAGAATTACTACTTAGACTCTAAACTCCATATCAAGTATGGTGGATATTTAAAAAAAAAAGAATCACTTTGTAATTTTAATTACATGACTAGTTTAAAGTAAAATTCCTGTCTAGAGCTTTAACAAATTGAAAAAAAACTTATATCCTTTCATATTTTACAAATGAAAGTATTGCTAAATGTGAAATTCTAAGGCAGCATTTGAAACATGAAAAGAAACTTTAATTGTGATTCATGAGATTCTATTTAAAGTCTAAAATGCTGGAATAAAATGAAGTGCTCCGACCATGCCTCCTATCTTTTATGGCTGCTGATTATCAAAATAATTAGATAGGTTTCAGCCACAGTGCTTACTCCCATCCGTTTTATCAAATCAGTGCTTCTGAGGGAAAAGTGACAAGAAAATGAAGTAATCATTTGAGCTGTTCTGCCAGTGCTCTGCTGCATAATATAGCAGGACGGACAGAGACAGGAAAAGGAAAGGAGGGGAAAGGAGTGAGGCATATAAAAAAAGCTGACATAGAAAAGGTGAAGCTGATAAGTTAAGAGTGTAACTTCTTTTTCTTTAAAACAACACCTTGTTCCTGGGGCTTTCGTCATTTTTCATAATTGCATATTTGGTTTATCTTTATTTTATTATTCTCTACATTGAATACATCAAAACTACAATAACACCTACTGAAATGTGAGGTGAACAAAATGCAATATGCTTTAGATTCTTCAAAGTAGCCATATTTTTCTTTGAAGGGGTGTAGGATGGGTGACTGTGGAGGCCTCACACAAAGACACAGTTGTTGTTGATTTTAATCATCAGGCCAAAGCAGATTTTTCCACTGGTCTAATGTCCCTCCTTTGTGTTGTTTGCCCCAAACAGTTCCCTTCTTCTAGTCAGTGTCCCCTGGAAGTGGTTTCTTTGCAGCAATTTGACCATGAAGGTCTGATTCACACAGTCTCCTCTAAATAGTTGATATTGAGATGTGTCTGCTCCTTGAATTATATGAAGCATTTATGTGGACTATAATCTGAGGTGCCATTAATTGGTGATTTCTGAGTCTGGTTACTATAATGAAATTATTCACTGGTGCAGAGGGAACTGAGTGGTTCTTGCCATAATATGTATTACTACAGTAGTCGATTAGGGCTATTTATTTACACAACTGAAACATAAAGGTACAAAAAGGTACCTTAAAACATCTAAAATCTAAAACATAATTGTGTGTTATTTCATAGTTTTTATTCAGTCTTAATCTACAGTGTAAAATAAATAAAATAAAAATCATGAGAATGGGAAGGTGTGTCTGAACCTCGACTGGCACTGTAATACAGTAAGCAAATAACAATTGTGGTTTATCAGAATTAAACAAATAGAGGGAGTCAGAGTGAGAGAGGAGGCTCATACTATAATGCTCAGTTTTATTAATAGGGAGGCTGGCACCTTCCCAAAGGGTAGCAGCTGGTCTGGACTCCACTGGCAGACAAGTGTAGTTTAGTGAAATGAAGTCTAGCATTGGTCCACGTGTGTACAGTACACTGACAAATATGTGTGCTTCAATGGTAATATGGCACATGCATGAAGAGTAGAAGGACTGAGGAGTGTGGGGCGGACATTTTGAAAAAGAGAATCAATTAGTTGTCAACTGTTCATAATTGATTAATCATTTTAAGACAAATTATTTGATTCTTTCGGTTTCTCAAAAGTGCCACTTTTACACATACATACTTACACATACTGTATGTGACAATATGTATGTACAGCCACATTCCCCTCTCTTTATATATGTGCCAGTGTGTGTTCAGCCACTAACCTACTTTCAGCAGATTGCTCAGGAGAAGAAAATACTGCAATACTCACAAACCCCTCTGTCATTCGCTCACTTTATCCGTCTCTGCCCTCCTCTTTTCCCTCACGCTTTTATTCCTCACAACTCATTCAGTCTTTCTTTCTTACTTTCTTTCTTGTGAAGAAGAAAGAAGAACGGTGGATAGAGGAAACAAATGGGAAGACAGTAGGAGAGACATTATTGAATAAAATGATGGAATAATGTAAAAGTGAACGATGATACAGGTATGGGAGAAAAAGAGAGAGAGGTGGCTTAACAGTGCAGCGAAAGAAATATATCAGTGAGAAACAGGCATGCTTTACTGAGGAGGATAGAAAGTAGGAAAGAGAGAGAACATGAAGACAGTATAGAACCGTGATCGACAAGGTTGGGAAAAGGCGTGTGTGTGTGTCTGTGTGCGTGCGTCATTTGGCTCCAGCAGTGTACTTTGAGGGCCTCACTTCCCTTTTCTTGGCGAGACATCACCGTCTACGACCTACTACTGTCCCCATTACAGTGCATACACACACACACAAACACACACACACACACAAACACGCACCTAGACAGATAATAAAAAGCAAGCATATGCAGAATCACGGGTAGAGCAAGAAACACAGGGGAGGCAAAAGAGAGAGAGAGAGACTGAGGACAAAGAAAACATTAGAAAGATGAAGGGCGGGAGAGAGATGGTGAGAGAGCATCTACCCCCACCTCTCTCTCTCTCTCTCTCTCTCTCTCTCTCTCTCTCTCTCTCACCCCCGATTCTTCCCTTGCTTTTAACTCTGTCATGTTGCTATATATAGCCATTGAGGAAGGAGGAAGAGGAGATTTATTATTGAAAGGTTTATGGCAAGAGTGTGACTCATTTATTTATATTATGAATTTGTATAAAAGTGTATGTTTATGTCTGTAGGGGGCATCTTTAAGGATACTCTGCGAATGTTTCACACACCCATATTGATGCACAAACACTTAAGAGGGAGAACACCATTTGGCACCTTTAAACATAATGCAGGGACAAATGTCAAATCATCATCATCATCATCACCATCATCATCATCATCACCATACATACATACATACATACACACAGCAAACAGCCATTCCGCATGAGAAGCATTTCTAATACGTAACACACTCATACACACACATTTGTCCCTTTGTCCCTGTGTTTCTATATCAGTCTCGCTCCCCTTGCACTTTCTCCTTCTCTCGCTCTCTTTCCCTTTTTTCAGCCAAGAACACCCTGCCCACTCAGAGCCCGACACACACACACACATACTGTACATATGCACACACTCACACGCACTTTGCTGGGGGGCAGGGAGGCTAATTGAGTGGTGCCCTGGGTGTTGTAGTAATGTGTGCCTGGTGGTAAGAGCGGTCAAACGGATGCGCATGATCACAAACATACGCGCGCACACACTGCACACACAAACTGTGGGCTCGGACAAGGCTGGAGCAGCCTTTCAGTTCCCCTTGATCTGGATAAAACCAAAAATATGCATGCACCTTTAAGTCTGCACACATGTGTGCACACACACAGGCATGTACATGTAACACATGATGTATGTTTCCACAAATAGCCTCCTCTTCAATTTTTCCCTTCCTCCCATCTGCCATGGGAATGGATGCTCCCAAAGGACACAGGCAAGTAGGAAAAAGGTGAAGAAGAGGAGAAAGAATAGAATAGAGAAAAAGATATAAAGACACAAAATGACACAAATCATCGGTCATATTTCTCTTTTTTTACTTATTCTCATCTTCCTGTCCTTTTTTCTTCCTCTATTCATTCCTCCCTTTCTTGATCACTCATTCATTTCCACACACATTCATTCTCTCAGTCACTCTCTCTCTCTCTCCACTCGCTCTCTCTCCTCTTTTAAATGTAACTATTCATCTTGTGACCTTAACGAGACAGGGGAATTGATTTAAGAAGGCACCGCGAGAGAGTTTGTGTGTGCGTGCGTGTGTGTCTGTGTGTGTGCGCGTGTGTGTGTCTGTGTGTGTTTGTTTGTTTTGTTTGTCTGTGTGGGTGGTGTGTTACCAGAACATACACTTAGCAGAACATATTTAACTGACTCATAATGATGGCTTGTTGGTCTGTGTGTATGTGTATGTGTATTCGTGTAAACAGGCGGCAATGGCGGTGAGAAGCCAGGCATCGAGCTACGGGCTGTCTGTCTGACTCACTTACACTCACTGCATTCATTTAACCTTACATTTAACCTTTTCACATGGGAGTGGTTATATTGTTAGAGAATTTTGTCACTAAAGTTACCTTTTTTACCATATAGCACCACTAGGTGAACCTAGGAATTACCAAGAATATAAGATTCTGATTTTTAAAAGCTTAATGAATTTCTTCACTGTGGAGGTTTTTTTTATTATTTAATATTGCTATGCATATATTTATTTTCAACAATTTTGCCACATGATATGCAGGATTTAAGTTTAAGTCATTATTGCATGTTGCTTTTTTTTCCATGGACGCATTTTAAGGAGGTATAAGGAATACATGATATAGTGACCAAGGAGAAAATGTTCCATATCAGTTAAGTAATTATATACCACTGGAAGTCCTTGCACGGATGACAAAAGACAAAATAATGAAAGTGTGAATATTTTTGGCTGTTTATGCATCCTTTTGATTAGGCACAAAACATATCATGTTGTACAATTGATTTGGGATAGAAACTGTTGAGGATTTATGTCTTGACAAGTGTTTCTTCCTTGACTGACTCTCCTCACTCCATTTGAGTGGATGATTCTAGCTACCATCATTGCCAACTGCATTGTCCTGGCTCTGGAGCAACATTTGCCTGATGGAGATAAGACACCACTGTCTGAGCGCTTGGTAAGTTCAACAGACATGATACAGTATGTGAGCCATATGTAAACACGGTTAAATCCAGGTGACGTTTCTGACTCTTTATTGATTTTACATCAGCGGAGATGCATGCAGTCTAAACAAGCTGTTGAAACTAGAATTTCTTCACCTTGTAAAAACATAATGATCTGTCTATGTGCACTATGACACATTAGAAACAAATACACAATATTTATAAGACAGAGGTTTGCAGGGAAATATGTTAATGTTAAAACTAAATATGCAATTTTAAAGTTAGAAAAGACAAAGTAGATTTTTAAAGGTATTTAAATTCTTGTTCGTTCCCACATAAAAACACTGTATTTAGTGCCAACAAAAAGTTGACGCATATTTATGAAAATATTCTTCTGAACTCCCTCTTAACCACCTCTTCCTTTCTCCCTTCTTTTCTGCCTTGCATCCTTTGCTTGATCTCTCTCTCTCTCTTTGTCTCTCCTCAGGATGATACGGAGCCGTACTTCATAGGGATCTTCTGTTTTGAGTCTGGAATAAAGATCCTGGCACTTGGTTTTGCCTTTCACAAGAACTCCTACCTGAGAAATGGATGGAATGTCATGGACTTTGTGGTGGTACTCACAGGGTAAGTGGCAGGCGACACGAGCCAAGCACACACCTATACACCTATTACACACACACACACACACACACACACACACACACACATCCCCGTAGAGGATGAACCTGCATGAACACTCAAAAATGCATGCACATTAATGAAAGCAAAGGTCAAAATCAGATGTAGTTTGCCTCATTCAACTAAAACAGGACAAAATGAAGTGATTGATGTCATGTGGTTTAAAGTGTGTTTGTGCATGTGTGTGTTGTGAGTGTCCTAGTGTTGCTCCTTTGCTCTAATGAATGGCCATTATCCATCCTGGTTAAGGCAGCAGTCAGATCACAGAGCAGAACTGCAGGCAGCCAGCAACCTGGGTAGTGAACAAATGTCACCACAATACACACAGAGACAGAGGGAGGGAGTGTTACTGGGGGGATCACGGAGGGAATAGACATTGGATAGAAAGTATGAAGAGAAGATGCAAGACAACTTGCGGGGTCTAGCTAAGTAGAAACAAAGAGGCCATTGGAATGAATGGAAAGAGACAACAAAATAGTGCTGGAAGTGACAAACAAATAAGGGAGGGGAAAAAAAGCACAACTCCATCTTGAAATAGGACTCTAATCGTGATTTGGACATCTTTACTTAACAGCAGAACAGGGACCATGTGTAAAGACCAACAATACAAAATGTTTGTAGCTGTAGATGCCAGTGTATATGGCCACCATGACGTTTCATTCGACTGTTCAGTGAGAAGGTGAAAGCGACGTGAAGTGAACAGGAAACGGGATGCGGCTCGAGGTGTAAATGATGGTGAGTTAAGACACTTGATAGGATTAGCATGATAGAGTTACTATCACCGATTAGATTAGAGGAAAGGACTGGAATAAATAGATAATGAGTCGGATTGACAGAAATAAAAAGAGGGAAGAGGAGCATAATGATTTTTTTTTTATTTCAGTGATGTCGTAACGGTGCACTTATTTTTCTCTGTTGATCCATCCATACATACATGTGACTGTCAAATGTCACTCCTTCTTTCTCGTGTAGGTATTGCAAGCTGTGAGATAATGTGTTTACAACTGGCACATGATGGTGTATGGTTTGTATTTAAAAATGACTGTGAATTAGATGAATGTGATGGTTGAGTGAAAAGAGGATAATCTGTATTTTCTGTTAGAATACTTTCAGTTAACTGAAGCGAAAAGCAGATGCTGTTTTAAATCTGCCACAGTGGATCTTAAACAAAAGCTTAACAAAACTTAAGAATTGGTTATTGATTCCTGTTCCAAATTTTAACAGCATAGCCATTACACTGATCTATTATAGCAGCGAAGCGTAGAGTAAATCACTGCATTTTGGCAGCAGTAATACTGTTGTCCCGTGTCATCCACTCACTTGAGAAGTCACACATTGTTATTATATACTACTGTATCTAAAGAAATGCCTGTGCAGGAGTGCTGGCACAGATTATGTTGTGATATGTTGAAGTCATAGCATGTTTTTGGCTGTATGTGGTCATTTGGAGAGCATCATAGGTTACATAAACCATATGCATCTTTGCTGACAAAGGGAAACTAGTGATTGGCCCCTCCCTTCTCTCTCTCCCTCACACCTACAACACACACATATACCGAGTGAGTGAGCATTCAGTTTGGCAGTATGTCCTTATGCTTTAGTAAGAGCAATCATGAAGCCAAGCTCATCTCAGCATGGCATAACAGAGTGACTGCAAGAGAGAAGAGAAGTGAGAAGACGAGTGTCAGCGAGACAGCAGGAAGTAGCGAGATGCAGAGAGCAGAAGGAAGCAAGGCTGTCCTTAAAACTTCCAGTAAACGCCTGGCCTCACATAATCCCTCTCCCGTCGTGTTTTATAATGGGAAATCTTTATGTTTTGACAGTGAAACACTCAGAGCTGAAACTATTAGTATTGCAGTGGAGATGTTGATCTAACATGGAAGCAGAAAATCAGATGAGAATAAAGCCTGTCTGTAATAACAACCTATTCCTAATAATATAACTCTGCTTTCTTATTTAATTCTTGAAACCAACAAACATGAGCATTGCTATTTAGACTGAGATGCTTTAGACCGTCTTCAGGAGGTATTCTTAATATTTTCAAAAAACTCTGGGCTTGGATGTGGCACTTTAACATTGCTCCAGACAAAAGACAAAAGTAAGGGGTTTAAATCTTCTCATCTCCTCTCTCTCTCTCTCCCGCTCTCTACAGCATCAATAGGTCTGTTGGTAGATTTTTCCGATGTAAGCTGTCTGCTAGCCCCAGGGTAGTGAGAAATCAATACTGATTTCTAATAGGCATGCAGCTAAAATTAAATTAATAGTGTTATCAGTGATTGACAAGGGCACCAGAAATGTCTGAGGCAAAGCATTTAGCTAGAACGTTCATTTCATTGTGGATGTTCTGAGAGTTGACAAATTTTCACTTTTAAAGCCTCCATGGAAAGTTACTGGAAATGACAGACACAGTCTGAATTGGTAGTCACGTGTCACAAATCACTATTTTGCAAGATGTGAAGAAAAACAAAAGGATGATAGAAAGAAAGAGGAACGAGGCAAAGCACAGCTAAGCAAGGTGGCAGGGAAGAATTGAGAAATTAACATTACCGTGGAGCATAAATAAAACATTCATCCAAATATTTTTTCAAGTAAACTATAGATTTATTTTGCAATGTAAAGAACAGTCACAGAACACACCATGTAGTCTTCATTTCTCAGTCAACCTGCTGTGCTGTTACCATTTAGTAGTAAAGCAGGAAGCTGCAGCAAGGTGTGCAGACAGAGATAGAATATGCCGCAGCACTTACAACCGCATGTACCGTATATTCCCATGATACATTATGTACACTGACTGAAGTCAATACATTTTACACTCGCACACACACACACACACACACACACACACACACACACACACACGTACACTACACACACATTCATTGTTGTGCTCTCCATGAATGGGGGCTGTGTTTTTTAGCAGAGCAGCTCTTTGAAGATGAAAGATTATTTGGCCTTTCTACCCACCTCTGTCCGAAACCTTTGATAACACACTGACCAATGCATGCACACACACACACACACACACACACACACACACACACACACACACACACACACATGCATTTCCACTTCAAACATTCCTTTCCATTTCCTACTCACACAAAGACAAACACACAAATGGCACTTAACGTGTCTGAGTAGATTAGCTATTCACTCTACAGCCTTGTTGGATGTCAGTGGATTTGTGTGCGCCCTTGTTTCTGTGGCCAAGTGTGCGTGTTGACCTATCTCTTGTAGTAAATTGCCTGAGTGATTTGGCCCCGAGAATAAGCTAGTTGTTTTTTATGCCTCCTATTGATTATTAGTCCAATTACCCTTAGTTTACAACCATTCTTGGCTCGCATCCTCACCTCCGTTCCTTCTTCTTGTACCGCAGCAGAGGTTCTTTTGATTATATGCAACTGGCACAGGGAGGTATAGGAAGAATGGAAGGAAGCCTATGAGTGACCCCTGTGAGATTTGCTAAATCTGTGTTTACCCTGAAAAAAAGACGAGTAAGAATAATGATTGACTGATTGAGAACATCTTTTTCGGCCCTTGAGGGGATTACGTGCCATTTTGGTGGTGTTAAATATATAAACGTTGAGGGTCCAGTGCTCCTTATCCTGCTTTGTTGCAGTTGTTACAAAGCTCTCAACTTGCATCCCTACTGATTATCACTTTTGTTGACAAAGGTAAGGTACAATATTAATGTAAGAGAGCATTTGAAATTATGCAGATACATGGAATATGAAAATAGTTGAATCATGGTAATAGAGATCAGCAAGGAGACAAGGAGAGATAGGTTGGGAGTTTGGGGAAGAGATGAAGCGATTTAGTCAGTGATGTGGACAGAGATAATTAGCCATATTTAGCTGAAGTCAGCAAGAAAGCAGACGGCGAGAGTGGGCAAAAAAATTGTGTTTGTATAATGTGTTGGTGTCCCATGAGACCGGGTCAATGGGGAGATTGTGTAATAGCAATATTGCTTAATGTGATTTTCCTTAATCATTTGTGTTCCGTTGCATACAGTGCAGTGTGTGTGTGTGTGCGTGTATATGTGTGTGTTTAGTTTATGTGTATAAAATGAACTATAGACAGAATCTCTGTCCGTGACAATGTTTTCAATTGGTTATACCAAATGACCTACTTTCCAGTGTGCATACGTGAATAAAATTATTCCCACTCAGTATGTTTGATCTCCAACTAGTGCCTGTTTGCTGTGCAGATGTGTGTGTGTGTGTGTGTGTGTGTGTTACTTTATATGCTTTTGTCATTCTATTTTCGCGTGTGTGTACATACACATGTGTTTGTCTGTGTGAGTTGAGATACATTTACATTAAAGAGAGATGAGAGGAGAAAAAAAAACAACAAAAAAAAACAATCAATCAGGCTCCTCCCTTGGCCCTGTTACCAAGGTGATACAGAGATTCTATCAATGAGCCAAGGTCCCTGTTGCCATGGAAACACTTATGAATGAGAAAAGGCCCAGTAACCGTGGAGACGGTGTGAATGAGGAACTGCCTCATCGGCCTGACACCATTTGTGACGGCGGATGCTTTTTAGAAACTGAAATATTTATCCACTGTCATCATATTGCCGTCGTCGTCATCGTCTGTTATTATCATCATCTTGAAAACTATTATTATTGTTATTTCTATATTTGTAGTCATGTCACTGAAATAGATTACATAAAATAATGTGTAATTGCAGTGAAACGATTTTAGTCAAATGGTTTCTGTATCTGGCAACCATCAGCTTATTTATAGTTATATAGACCTGCTTTGTTGGTGATGTTGTGTAGCAGAGTTCTCAGCAATGCAATATTGTTATGAAAATACAACAATCCAAACTTTGTGTCAAAGTAATACAATATCACTCACATTCACCAATAAATAACATGAAGCAATTAACCCTAAAAACCATGAAATAGCAGAGTTAAAATATTATGTAAATGAATCTCTTGATGGTTATAATGCAATAATTGGGGGAAAAAATAAAACTATACAAACACATATGCACCTGTCAAAAAAAAATATTTTTAATTGTACTGTTGCCTCTTGGCCTAACCAGAAACCTTCCAGTTTCAAGTCAGCCTCTGATGAGGCATTTGATATCACACAATGTTATTACAAGAACCCTAGCCTATAGTGATGGAGGACCTACCACTGGGGGGCTTCCTGGTAGCGCAATACAGCATTCAAAGCCGCAGCTGGGTATATATTCACCCATGGATCCTGGGTCGGTGTTACTTTTCCCTTCCTGCCAATTCTGTAAGTTTCCAAGCAAAGCAGGCTGACTTCAAACCTGTGATTAAGGCTCTGCTGTGTCACTGGGCCTCTTAGTGGAGCAGAGGAAAGTGGAAATGTGTCAGAGAGACCGAAAGCGAGGGAGAGAGAGAGAGTGAGAAGGTGGGGGAGATGGGGGAAGGGGGGTGGATGATTCACAGTGTGCGTCAGACGAAGGGACTGACTGGAAGTCTGGCAGCGCAAGGGAACATCTTAACCCTCTCAAGTACACACGTACACACGCATGCTGTTGTTTTTATTTTGACGATGAGTATCAAAGTTGTACTGTACACACCTCACACAACACGTTTACCGTCCAACATGGTGATATATATATATATATATATTCATATATGCAACTCAGCATCTCTGTTCTCACTTATCTACCAGCGCTCCCTCTCTCTCTCTCTGTCTCTTTGTCCTCCCATCTTCTCTCTTTCCCCCCATCAATCCACCTCTCCTTTTTCATTTTATAGTCCTTCTATCATCCTGATACAAAACATTCACCCTTCAGCCCATCTCTTTGTCGTCTTGATACACTTCTCTGTCCTACTTCACTTGTCAGTCTCTATTGATCAGCCTAGGTCTTACAGGATTTACATACAGTGCTCACCCACTTGCTTGTAATGACCCGTGTGTGGGTTTGTGTAACAGTGTGCATACGTTTGTAAAAGTGTGTGTGTGTGTGTGTGTGTGTGTGTATGAGAGAAGGAGGAAAAAAAACAGTGAGAGCTTAACTGACAGTGTCAAGCTTGAATAGCTTAAATATTGATTGTCTGTGCATGCTTTGGTACATTTCTCTCTTTTCCCCATAGGATTCTGTCCACTGTGGGTTCAGATTTCGACTTGCGGACCCTCAGGGCTGTGCGAGTATTGAGGCCTCTCAAACTGGTGTCCGGTATTCCAAGTAAGTCAAAACTCCCGACTTACCTACATTAAAAAAGCTTCTTTGTTATTCATTAGTTGGCGGTTCGGAACAGTCTTAGATTTTATCAGGGGATCAAAATAGCATGTAGGACCATTCTGTGTCAAGGTTTTATGCAGTTTTTGTGTTCTGCATAATGCACCCAAAATGTTCGAACAAAAGTGGTTCTTCTATGCACTCTCTGCTTCGTTTTTAAATGTTATAGTGGCAGTAGTGTTCCAGCACCACTGCAGTATTATTAATAGCCTGTACGCCACTACAGGGCTGAAACCAAGGCTTACTCATCATAAAAGTCACTAAGCTTTATCTGAAGCTTCTGTGTGATATGGATTTGAAACTCTTGGTTTTTTTCCACAAAACAACATTTAATATGCAATTAAAACTTAGGGCAAGGAGTTTTTTTTTCAGATCATTGCACCTATTTCTGTTTTCTGTTGAAAACATTAAAATTGATTATAGATAACTACACCTGTAATTATGTTAATACTGTGAAAAACCGTGTCTTACAGGCTTACAGGTGGTGCTCAAATCCATCATGAAGGCCATGATTCCTCTGCTGCAAATTGGCCTGCTTCTTTTCTTTGCCATCCTCATGTTTGCCATCATTGGTCTGGAGTTCTACATGGGCAAATTCCACACGACCTGCTTTGACAATCACACAGGTAAAGGAGTAATGCTAATATCTGTCTTATTTTTCCCTTTCCCTGCTGTATGGAGTTGAGATGATAAATTACATTTAAATTACAAAGATTCCAAGAAGCTGCCGAGTCATCCATAATTCAAGTAGATTAGCCTCTTTTGCTGTGTCATGACTGTTTTTGTAGCCTATTTCATTGCATATTTAATTCCAGAAATGCCATAGATTTTTTTTTCTTACAAAACAGGCAACATATTTGGCTTTTGTGTTCTAAAACAACTCCCAATTTCACCCATGTTCAGGTGAGATCCGAGAAGAGTTTCCATGTGGGACAGAGCCTCCATCACGACTATGTCCAGATGGCACCACGTGTAGACAGTACTGGCTGGGACCAAACTATGGGATCACCCAGTTTGACAACATCCTGTTTGCTATTCTCACCGTCTTCCAGTGTATCACCATGGAGGGCTGGACTGATTTACTCTACTATGTATGTACCCCTAAACAGTGCTTGGAAAACATATATGCACTCAGTAACCACCTTATTATATAGCCTGCCCAGAAAAACAGAGCATGTGTATAAAAAACTATGTACTTCGTAAAGCAGGAATAAAACACATTAAAATAACCAATTACTGTTAAAGGGATTTGAGGACGGGGCTAACTAGTCAATTATTTGAGACTTGCCGGTCTCTGTGCTAGTAGGTTTAAGCGAGAATAGAAGAGATCGCTCAAGTGGAGAGGATGATAACCCAGAATGCAAAATCCATCAGTCCTTGTCATGGATGGGCTGCACCAGCAGACAAAGACCATAGCCAATTAATTTGAATCAGAGTGGAAATTATGCAGTATCAGTTTGCTTGACACATGGACCCTGTTTTTAAGTGGTATTACGTTGTATTATTTATTTATTTATATTTGTATCTTTTGCATTTGGCAGCCATTTTGTGTGGATAATACTGCCATACAGTATCTGAACATAGCATAAATTAGTCTGAAGTCTGAAGTTAGGTCTTGTTTTAACCAACGTGTCTGTAAATAATTGCAATAGTATTTTTATCGAAGCCTATGGCTGTGCAGGTAAACGGTCCAAGATTATTTTCTCTCATGAAATCCTAAAATGCAAGCGTTAAAATGCCCAGTGGTTTTCACCTGTGCGTCTGCCCGTAAAATAGGTACCAGGTCTTGAACAGTGTCATTACTCATGGCCAAGACTAAATAGTTCCCTACCATCAGTGGCAACGGTTGCTAGGAGACCAGAGGTAGATGAGGGTCTTTGAGTGTTACTGTAGCCGTCTCTTTTCCCATCTCCACTCCCCCTCAGTCAGTCTTATTTTTCCCTTGCTTTTTTTTCTCTTTTCTTCTTTCTCGTCATTCTCTCCTCTCTTCCTTCATATGTCCCTTCCTTCTGCCCTTTCCCTCTCACTCTGTGTCTCTATCCCTGTGTCCCTCCTTCCCGTTGCTGCTCTATATTTAAAAGGGCCTGTTCAGCCCAAGTTATTCTTGCAGCTGCTGGGGAAGGGAGCGATAAAAGTTTAATGGTAGAAAAAAGGGTCTGCGGTACATTGGGTACACAGCGGCGATACCAGCTTACGTGGAGGAAGAAGGACGGAGGGAGATGGAGGAAGGAGGAGACAGGGTGACGATGGGAAGGGGAGGCTATGGAAATGAGGGTGCAAAATGGGAAAGAGAGGCAGGGAAAGGCAACATGAAGAATCAAGCGTAGTGTAGAGGCTGACAGTATGAGAAATGGAGTGATTGCACAGTGAAGGAAAGGGATGGTGGAATGGAGGAAAGAATCAGCAAATTAACATCACAATGAATGAAATAGGATGGGAATAGCAGGAGAAAGGGGTCTCAAAGAAGCAAAAGGAGAGAGCAAACAATGAGTGAATAAAGAAAATGGGAGGAGAGTCTGGACAGCACGGATGATAGAGAGAGAGAGAGAGGGAGAGACCAAAGCATTTGTTATGCATTATTTACTCTGCGCTGAGCAGCTAAATAGAGTGGCAGATATGCATTTACTTATTGAGAGGACTTAAAGCAAAATCATGTCAGTCCTGCTGCTGTTTATATTTCCAACAGCAGTGGACAGCACTTCTGAGTGCCTCTATTTTTTTAATGGGCTTATTGTCTGGACATTTAATGATGATTTAAAGATACGTTTTCTAACATAATGTTCCCTTTTTGTAATTATATGAATAGTTAAAAAAAACACATACCATATATGTAGTACCTGGTTGCACCCTATTTGAGAAGCCTAATAAATTGCAATGGTATTTTCTTGCACACAGTGCACAGGTGCTAAGACAGACATTAACACGCTCTTAACTTCCAGTCTAATGCCTCAGTCATTATGAGCTGTGGGAAATCTCCCAGTGCTCACTGTAATAAACTGTTAACCAAGCGACGTTTCTGGTAGCTTAAATGCTCTTATATCAAGTTCAGAGGCGAGGAGCACAACATTGATTACTCTGTCTGATGTGTGTGTGTGTGTGTGCATGTGTTTCCAGAGCAACGATGCCTCAGGGAGTGCATGGAACTGGATGTACTTCATCCCCCTCATCATCATCGGCTCCTTCTTCATGCTCAACCTGGTGCTGGGTGTGTTGTCAGGGTAAGTGTGTGCGTGTGTGTCTGTTTATGAGTGCCTGTAACAAAGATAATATAAAGGTTATTTATTCCTAATCTTTCATCCCACGTGCATTAATTGTTAGATAGATTTTTAAGAATTGATTTTAAAATGTGCATTTGTGTGCATGTCCCTGCAGGGAGTTTGCCAAAGAGAGAGAGCGTGTAGAGAACAGGAGTGAGTTCCTGAAGCTCAGAAGACAGCAGCAGATTGAAAGAGAGCTAAATGGTTACCTTGAGTGGATCTGCAAAGCTGGTATGTATGGTATACTGTGGTTCATTTATACACACATACAGCCATAAAAGTAGCTTGCAAGAAAATAGGTATTTTTGAGGTAACATAAATGTATGTTGAATTTTATGTGCAAGATTTGAGCTCTGTAGTGAAGTAAAGTAGTCTGAAGCACACTGACCCTTCTTCCAGTCGCAGTTCACAACCAAATAGTTCTATTATGAGGGGAACAGGTACAATTTTCCTCAGAATGTTAAACAAACTTTAATTATAGTCAGTGTATTTGTATGCCTTGATTTACATAGTTAGAATTAAAGATGTTTGATGCTTGGATAGAGAAGACCTGCTGTGTGTCCGGGGTTCTCCTTTGCTCTCTTGTCTGTTCACTTCGACCCATCTGCTGAGGCCACGAACGATGTAGAGAAGATAAGAGGAATGGAGGGTTGGATGTTGGAAGGAGAGGATAAAGGGGCAGATAGAAAGGAGAGACCTTTGATCTTCTTGAAAAGACAATCTACATAAAAACAAGGAAGCTAAAAAAAAAAACAAAGGAGGAAGGGATGAGTAACAGGCACAGGTGCAGGCCGGCTTTAATTAACATGAGAAATGACAATCGATGATCAAAAAAGATTGGTAGACGATGTGGAAGTCGTCCAAGATTATTTTTATGTGGCTGGATTCTGTATTAACACTTTTGTTTATGTGTGTTTTGTAGAAGAGGTCATCTTGGCAGACGATGAAAATGAAAATGATTATGATGGTATGCTCTTTTCTTTGTTCTTGTGCATACATGAATGTGGTGTTTAAAAACATATACTAATGCATGTAACACATTTAAGCATAACAGCACTGTTTTATCGTGGATTAAAAACTTTTTTTTTTTCTATTACAGGCTCCCGTAGAAGAGCCACAAAGAACCACAAAAGCAAAGCTGAGCTTCTAAACCCAGAGGAAGGGGAGGGGGATCTGGCAGTAGGTAAGATACATGGTCTCTTTCTCTCTCTGTCACTCACTCATACACACACACACACACACACTCAAAGGCAAACCACAGGAACATACAGATGCTATCTTATCTTGCATATCAGCATTACCTGACCCTCCTCTCCATCCCTCTCCATCCCTCTCCTTCCCTCTCCTGTCCTCCACTGCTCTGCACTTCTCTCCTCATGTTACAGTTGTTCTCCTGTCCCCAACCTCCCCCATCTTCTACCTTTCTTTTCCCTAACGTGTCCTTGTTATCTCTTCTCTGCCTCCCTCTTCCAACCCCTATTTCTCCAGATTTCTTTATGTTCTATGTGATGATTTTTTGTTTTGTAATTAGGACAGCACACTCTGTAAACAATATCACAGTTCATATGCTAGCAAAACTAAATTATGCACCTAAAAATAAAATAGATATGGAAAGTGTCTGTAAAACCCATTGGAGTATCAAAACATGGGAGCATCTGGACTTATATCCCCTGTGTGTCATTGGTGTGTCACCATTTGACCTACTATATGTGATCTGATTTATTGTGTTGTGCACTCTAGCTCTTGTTGTGTTAAAGTCAAAAAACAGTTTCCTTTTGTACATTAACATCTTAAAAGTACACAACTACAGTATATCGATAAACCACTGTTTTTTTCATTAAAGCTGATAATTTACAATCTGTCTTGCGTCTTATCCAGGGTCACCATTTGCCCGTGCCAGCTTGAAGAGCTCCAAGCTTGAAGGATCGACTTTCAAGCGGCGAGAGCGACGGCTACGCTTCTTAATTCGACACATTGTTAAATCCCAGGCCTTCTACTGGACCGTACTGTGTTTGGTGGGCCTCAACACAATGTGTGTGGCAGTGGTGCACTACAACCAACCAGAGCTACTTTCCGATTTTCTGAGTGAGTAGGAGGAAAGGGGATACGTGCATGCTTCGTGCAATCATGCCCAGATTATTTCCACAAATGCACAAATGCCCTCATCACAGGTTACTGGTATGGAGTGGGTGAGCAAATTCAAAAGCAAATGTGACTAAATCCACAAAACAACTGACCTAACAGTTGAGCTACAAAACAACAGTGAGAGAGAAAATGTTCAATGTACACTCAACAAAAATATAAAAGCAGCACTTTTGTTTTTGCTCCCGTTTCTCACGAGTTGAAGTTAAAGATCTAAGACTTGTTCTGTGCACACAAAAGATTTATTTCTCTTAAACTGTGTTCACAAATGAGTTAATATCCATGTCAGTGAGCACTTAGTCAAGATAATCATATTTTATATTCATACTAGTGTGTGGGATTCAGTGGAATCTAGTGGTGTAGTTGTTGATTGCAACTCACAAAAATGCATTTTTTATGCCATTATTATATTTCCATATTCTGTAAATAGAATCAACAAAATCTCACACACTGAACTTTTAAATACTTGCACTGCATTACCTTACAGACATGGATGGATAGGTAGGTGGTAGCTTAATTTACAGATACAGGTTGAAGGATGCAGGGACTGATGATCTCCTCTCACTTTTGATCTTCCCCTCCTCCTCCTCCTCCTCCTCCTCCTCCTCCTCCTCCTCCTCCTCCTCCTCCTCCTCCTCCTCCTCCTCCTCCTCCTCCTCCTCTTCTCTTGTCTTCCTCCCTCTGTGTAGATATTGCTGAATTCATCTTCCTGGGGATCTTCTTGACGGAGATGATGGTAAAGATGTACGGCCTTGGCAAGCAGGCCTACCTCAACTCCTCCTTCAACTGCTTCGACTGCATTGTGAGTCCCACAGCACCTGAACACACACGAACACTCACAAGCAGGTGTAAACACTCACTTCACACCCATTAGGCCTTACACATACACACACACACACACACACACACACACACACATACACACATAAATGGATTAATGTTTTGCTGATGTGTGCACATTAGCTGCTTATTAAAATGAATGACCACATGCTCGCTTATGCTTGTATCTGTATTAGGTGATATGTGGTAGTATATTTGAAGTGCTGTGGTCCATCATCCAGCCGGGCACATCATTTGGCATCAGTGTGCTACGAGCTCTCAGGTTATTGAGGATCTTCAAAGTCACCAAGTGAGTCTGCTGTATTGCAGTCTTTATCATTCCTCATATTCATAGAACAGACATAATATTGCTCTCAACTAAACACACACTTTCTGTCTGTTTTTGTCAGGTACTGGGCATCTTTGCGTAACCTTGTTGTGTCTCTGCTCAACTCCATGAAGTCCATCATCAGCTTGCTCTTCCTGCTCTTCCTCTTCATAGTTGTCTTTGCCCTGCTGGGCATGCAGCTCTTCGGAGGACAGTCAGTGTTGTTTTCATTTAGTGTGGCTTCTCTTCCCGTGTCTCTCTCCTCCTTTTTTTTTAATAGTCCTCATTTGATTTTCTACTAAGTGATTGGTCTCTTTTTATTGCGCGATTGAGTCATTTTTTGAGTAGTTTTTACCCTTATACTTCTCTCTATTCCATTTGACTTTTTTCCCCTGCTAGGTTTAATTTTGAAAATGGCACTCCTCCAACCAACTTCGATACCTTCCCCGCAGCAATAATGACAGTGTTCCAGGTGAGAAGAGGGTATGACGCAAAGGGGAGGAAAAGAGGGAGAGGCTGGTGGAGGGAGGGAGGGAGGCGGAGTGGTGGGAGAAGACGAGGGCAGGAGTACGACTAAATGTTTTAAGGGCTAAAGCAGATGTACACACAAGGGAGTGATTGAACATGTTCTTTTGAATTCTTAAATGTCATTAGTCAAAAGCATTATTGTACTAAAGCTTGTCTATATATTTATGGGTGAGGGCAGATGTGTCTTTTGACTGTAGCATTTTAAATGAATGCATATTTTGCAAGTGTGTGTTTATTCTGTAGCAAAGTATAGTTTATCATCATAAAACTTCATAGAGTGACTGGGGCCTCTAAGTATATTTATGTCTGCGTGTGTTTGTGTGTGTGCCAGATCCTGACCGGCGAGGACTGGAACATGGTGATGTACGATGGCATCAAATCTCAGGGCGGAGTCAACAAGGGCATGGCCTTCTCTGTCTTCTTCATTGTACTCACACTTTTTGGCAACTGTATCCTTTGACAGTGAAAATGCAAAGAAGTTTACAGCACACTCGTATACTGGAAATAAAGACATCCACTGTTAAGTTCCTGATTAACGATTAAATGCATTGTCATGAAAATGCAAATGTCCATACATCAACAGTTTTTGATATTTATCCTACCCTTTTTCCTAGTTTAACTAGAAACTGGTACAATGTTGAATGACAGTTACAGCACATCGAGCGTTGGAGCCAATTTTAGTCAGTTGCTGTATGTGTATGCTGTATACAAAGGTACACACAAACTCCTACATGCTGGATTTCCTTTAACTCGGCGTTCAGATACTCTGCTGAATGTGTTCTTGGCTATCGCTGTTGACAATTTGGCCAATGCACAGGAGCTGACCAAGGTCCACTATTGTCCAATATTACCAAAAATCTCTCTATCTTGTCTAAATGCTAAAAATCACAAAAGTTGTGCTTCTCTACTAAATGGATTAATTCTGTTTCTCTCATTTGCCTTATGCCCTCCTCATTTATCTCTTGCTTTGGATTTCCCTCTTAATCTCTGTCTCTGCAGGATGAACAGGAGGAAGAGGAGGCTGCCAGTCAGAAGATCGCCCTGCAGAAAGCCAAGGAAGTGGCTGAAGTCAGCCCACTGTCTGCTGCCAACCTCTCCATCGCAGCGTGAGTTTCTGTCTCTATTAAGCTTGCACTCTTGTTTTTGTGTCCACTTTAGAACATTTTCACACCAGGCGGGGATTTTTGGGCAGAACATTTGCATATATATTTTAAGACACACATTCAAAAACTAGGAGTCAAGCACTTATGCAAGATTTAACACCTTGAAGAAAGCACAGTATATATATAGAGAGTGAGTTTTGGAATAAGGACTGTCAATAAACCACTGTCATCTGTTTAAGTTTGGACACATCACTTCATCAGGTCTGACATTGGTGATTGTGTTGCAAAGAACTTTATACATCACACTTTATGTTATGAAATGAGTCTCATAGACATTGGCCCACTTAACAAAATATTAACCTGAAGCACACACCTTGATGCTGCTTTAATTAATTTAATTTGGAACCACACTGACTTTCAGAAATGCCCTCTAAATCACCTGTGATATCATTTTTAGTTGTTAATTTCAGTTGACTGTGTTGTCGCTGTTCCTAACTAGGACTAGAACTAGTTTGTGAGGACTGTAAGCAGAAAATCTGCATCACAGTTGTGTGAAGCAGCTTTTACATGCAGCCTCTTATATGTTCATTGAGCAATACTACGCTACATAAATATCTTCAAAAATATTGCTTTGCTTAGATTAAAGGATAGTCCAGTTTAATACATCCATGCGTAGACGTTTAACACAGTTTAAAAACGGCACATTTGATAATAAACTAAAACATGCAACGTACTTGCTCCTTTCTTCTCTCTGTCAGCTCCTTCTTCTTGTCCTTCTCTGTTTTCTTCTTTTTTATTTCTTCTTCTCTTTGTCACACTCTTTTGTGCATACTAAAATACACACACACTCACACAAGCCAGTGTTGGATTGATCTGGGCCAGACCTCCTCTGGTCAGGAGAGTCAGAGTCTTTGATCGTTTTTCTCTGTATACACAGGGGTCTTTCCTTTCACTCCTGGTAAAGTTCACACATGCTCATTCATAGAGACACATACACACACACACACACACACACACACATTGTGGTCTGTCCCCTTTAAAAGAGCACAACATAGGAGCAAGTGTGCTCAAAAATACCACACACAAAACACATACACACAGCGCTGACCTTTACTGCTTTGATACATCAGTCTCTGCCAGCTTTATATCACACACATATTACGACACAGAGACGTAACACACACCCCTCAAGAGGTAAAGTCATAACATGTTCATCATTTTGTGAATCACATTGTTTATTGTTACTGTATGTACTGTGCTTCACCGTGCTGTGAGCATTTGTGTCAGTGAACTTTATTTTACCCAGGAGTCATAATCAGGTGTAATATTTCTTTTTCAATACAATGCACATTTATCTGTGTGTGAGTGAGAGAGAGAGAAAATGATGGGTTTTGGTTTTGGTTTGAGAAGCTACATTTGTGTGCTGAACCTGTAGCAAACACCCAGAATGTTGCTTTATTCTTTTGTTCTTCAAAGTGTAAGAGCTTAGGATAGAGTGTGTTGCAGTACTAGCAATGTATGGCTGCAGTGTGCATTACATTTTACTGTATCAGTATAAATCCAAATCTCTCATTTCTGTAGTGAAAAAAGTAAAGCAATTGAAATTCCAATGAAGACGGTTTTTCAAAGCAGGGATTTTAAACTTGGGGACATCGGTGGTGCATGAAGAATCTCTTAAGAAGATATTCTATGGTAGGTTCAGAAAGGAGGCTGCCATGAAAGCTACATAAAACCCATGGAAAACAGCTGTAAGGCTATATAACACTAACTAGTACTCTCAGAATGACAATTCTTGGGAATATATGTTGCCTTCAACAGCCAAACAATCTAGACATCTTGCAGGAATACAGTAATAATTTGGTGAATCCGTTTTTTAATTACTTTAGTGTTATGACTCTAAAAAGCTAAGGGAGAAGTTGCACTACTGTGTGATAACAGTCTTGAAATTATTCTAGCTTTTAACAAAATGTAGAATTTGTAGAAAATGTAGTTCACTGCATAAAGCAAGAAATGTTTCAAATGAAATTTTAGAGTAAAGACGCTGTAGAGATAACGCTAGGAGTTGAGAAAGATATAAAAGATGCAAAAAAAAAAAATGGTCGAGACAGAACCCCAGTAGTCATGCAGGGTATGTGAGTGATGCAAGAACGATGAAATTTGTGAGATTGCAAAAAGGAGGACAGCGAAAAATATATAGGATTGTTGTAGATTCACAGCTGGAACAAACTACAGCGTGTAAATGACTGGGTGCGTGTGTTTTGCGTGTGTGTTTGTATGTGCGAAGGGTTGCATTCCAAAATGTTGAATATTTTTGCCAAATATTTGACCATTTCTTGGGATTTGTTCAGTTTTTGCATTCCGGGAATATATGTTACTTATTTTAGTAATTCTTTCTTTAAAGGCAATTTCATTTGATTAGTGATCATGTTTCAAGGTAGAATAAATTAAATAGTGGATGGATAGCCCATTTTGGAATGAAATCCTCCTTCTGTTCTTTCGTGCCATCTCACTCACCAGCTGTTTCCCTCCTCAGCAACAAAGTACACAGTGAGTGTCACAACGCTACCGACCCCTTTCTGGACTGGTATTTATTTATTTGTTTATTCATTTCTGAATCCCTTCTGTTGATTGACTTTACAACCATTCCTTGCTTTCTTTTGTGTTTTAAAACACCATACTTTCCTTGTTCCTTTGTTCCTAACTTTTTTATGAAGTACATACCTGGCTTTCTTTAGCTGTTTTTTTTGTGTTGGCTTATCTTTAAGAGTACATTTTCTGTTTCCTGCACCTTGCAGTACAGCTGTAGCTTTACTGTGGTTGACTATTGGCCCTGGGAGAAAAGGGAAATAAAGTTGATTACTGGTAGAGGTTTTGGAGGGTAAGAAAGGAGGTGGTCACTGAGTCACTTTGCCATCCATTCAATTAAGCTTGGTGGGGATTTTGGGGTGCCATTTTGGCTTTTAGTCCGGCTAAAAGTTTGTTCATTAAATTGTGGATTTAGTTTGAGTACGTTAAATATAGATTATAATGTATGTGAAATAAATTCTGAACTTGCTTCAGTGTTATCCTCCATTTTGTGTCCTGACATGGTTTTCCAAATTAGGGCTGCCCTGCCCAGTTCTTTGGCAAGCTGTGTAGACACCCACAACCTTGTTTTGTTGAGCTGCCTTGTTCTATAGGTCCAACCAAATAACCCTTTAAATGTCTGTGGCCCCCAGTGTGTCTTTATGTCCTGGCTATTTTATGTACTTATATTTTCAATGTTGGTTTTCACATCATTCCCATGGCTTTGTGTGTATATTTTCACAGCAATAAATGTCATTAAACAGGTCTTTAATGTTGTCAACCCCTCCTCCTCTCTCTCTCTCTTTCCCTCTATCCCTCTCTCTCTTTCTCTCTCTCTCCACCCTGCTTCATTTTGCAGTAAGGAGCAGCAGAAGAACCACAATAAGGGGATCAATAAGTCAATTTGGGAACAACGCACCAAGGAGCTAAGGAGACAGACTCTGGTGTCCAGTCGTGAGGCCCTCTATAATGAGCTGGACCCTGACGACCGCTGGAAGGCAAGGACAGGGAGGGAGGAGCACAACAATGTAAAGGACAAGGCAAACAAAGGCCCCTAGACTTGTGCTATCAGTGTACACAAGTGACGGCAATGATGATGATGTACTATATTATTTGTTATTGGTAGATTTGCCATTTATACATATATGTATATATTGGCTGGAAAATTTTTGCCCCTTTGTGTCTAGCTAGAAAGACTCTTGTCTTTTCTATCTTCAGTCTCACCCTCTCTATGTTGCCTCTCTCTATCTACTGTACTTCATGCAGGTTAACTATTCACGTCACATCCGTCCAGACATGAAGACCCACCTGGATCGACCCTTGGTGGTCGATCCCCATGAGAACCGCAACAACAACACCAACAAGACCACTGCAAACAATTCAGACCTTTGCTTCAGCCAGCACCACCCTGCTGATGAGCTCCACAGACAAACACGCCTCCATGAACATGGTGGCCAAGTAGGAGGGGGTGGTGGAGGAGGCACGGGTCCAGTCAGGCCTCCCATGGAACGGGGCGAGTCCACAGAGAGCAGGCGGAGCCGTAAAGGTGAGCACCACCACCACACTTCACATGTCCGATTGGATGCTACAGTGATCCCTGGGCCAGGCTCGGAGGAGAGGCCGTCCAGACGTCATCACCACACCCGGAGTGGCAGCCGAGGCGGAGGGCAGTCAGAGCACAGGAAGCCCAGGTCACATCGAAAGTGCGCAGAAGATGGTGAGGATGGCGGAGGAGGAGCTGGAAGACCAGGGAGACATAAGAGTAAAGGAGTTGATGGAGGTGGAGAAGGGGGAGAACAGGAGGGAACTGGCGATGGCAGTGAGAGGAGGCCAAGAAGAAATCGCCATGGCAATCAAACGGACGGCGAGGGGAAGAGGATGTGCCAACACAGAAGGAAGTATGTCCATTGCACGTGGCTGTAGATATGATGCAAATATCAATTGCAACAATGACTAAAAAATTTTTTCTGTCTTCTGATATCCTCTAATCCAGTCTGTTCTCCTTCGTTCTCTGGCTGGTATTTCCATCACAACTCTCCTTTTTCAATCACCAATTGTTTCTTCTGCCTCCCTTTTTCTAGGGACTGCAGTGTTCCTAACCTCTCTACCACACGGCCAATCCAGAAGAGCCTCTCTAGGCAGGACAGCCAGTACAGTGAAGACATGGACAACCTCATGAATACCAAACTGGTCTCTGGCTCTACCCCACCTAGTGAGGTTCACCCTAATCCGGTTACCAACCACACCGTGGCCCATGGCTTTGGATCTGCCCTCCATCTTGCTAACAGTGGCACTCATGGGAGTTTGGTCACATTAGATAGCTATGGGAGCATCGCACATCAACGTGCCAACAGTGTCATCAGGCTGCCCCACCCTGACTACACAGCCGTAGACATGCCAATCTTTCCATCCACCAATGCCATACTGCAGGGTAAGGACAGAAAAAAAAAATGTCTGTTGTCTCTTCAACTGTTTTCTTGAATAACAAACTTTCATGTCCACCCCATCTTTCTCTTCCTCTTTGATCTAGTCAATAAGAACGCCAACACAGAGCCTCTACCAGCGAAGGAGGATAAGGATGATGATGATGATGAGAAGGGAGGTGAAGGAGGACCCAGGCCCATGCCTCCCTTTAGCTCTATGTTCATCCTGTCCACCACAAACCCGTACGTGGGATTGTTACAATACATGCACATAAACTACTAAATTAGTACACTATGAATGAACACGAATATGAATGAATGAATATGCTGACATACAGAGGAGTCCATTCTTGTGGTAATCACCCAACATTTGTTTTTTGTTGATCTTTGAGCTAAATCCTGGGTGGACCGTGAATCTACTACACTATACTACTGTAGTCCTAGCTACAACACTTGCATGTGCACACATAAACAGATGCATATAGATGCATTATTCTTACAAAGCCGTTCTAATAATATGCATAGCACTATTGCACAAGAAACAAACAGTCTTTGCTTCTAGGTTTCGCCGGGCATGTCACTACATCTGCACCCTGCGTTACTTCGAGATGTGTATCCTGCTGGTCATTGCCATGAGCAGTATTGCCCTGGCTGCTGAAGACCCTGTCTGGCCCGAATCCCCTCGCAACAATGTAAGAAAGTTGACATATCTTATATACCACTGCTATTGTCGATTTATACACGTTTTAACCTAACTATTGCTTTTGTTGACTTATTTCTTTGTAATATCACTCGGGCCGTCTACATGTTTGGAGCTGGACCCATGATAAACAAAATAAATAAATCATAAAAAGTTTTATATAAAATTTAAAGGAATAGTTATATTTTTCAGATTTTACAGATCAATAAGTTAAAATTGTACTATACATGCAATCACTTGTAAGCACTGCTTCCATCACATGTACGTGACCACCGCATTATATGAATTTTTAATATCATTTCATTTGACTTTTTGTTTGTAAAAGTAATCCGTGTATCCATATCTATAAATAAATTGCATCTCGGTGTGAAATGGTCATCTGAGACTAGATGGATGCAGCAACAAATCATTCCCTTTCTGTCCTTGTGCAGGTGCTGCGCTATTTCGACTATGTCTTCACAGGAGTGTTCACATTTGAGATGCTGATAAAGGTAAGGCGATGTCTGGAATCAAGAATCAGCAACTTCCTCCAGAAGAACTGAGAAGCCCAGCCCTAATGAGGAGTAGACACTTTTAATTGCACACAAAGGAGAAATCACACACCCATTTCACGGCGGTTTACATGTCATAATCATCTTGTCTTTTTCTCTTGAAGATGGTGGATCTTGGATTGGTCTTGCACCAGGGCTCTTATTTCCGGGACTTGTGGAACATCCTTGACTTTATAGTGGTTAGTGGTGCTCTGGTGGCCTTCGCCTTCACGTAAGTCTCCCTTCCGCCTCCTGCTGTCCTCTCCTCTTTCCACCACCTTGCTCCTCCTCCTCTCGTCTGTCTACTGCCTCACTGGTACCTTGGAGTACAGCATCACATGTCCTTCTTTATTCACCCAATTCAGGCTCTCTCTGCCTCTCCTTCCTCTCCCTCTCTCTTCTACCTCTGTTCTTTCATACTATCTCACACATTTTCTCCCAGCCATCCTCCAGTCTGCTGTCTTCTTCTCTTCCATTAAACTGTTTCATACCTATGCTTACAAATGGCCAATCCTCTGCAGTTGGCCATTTTATCTGCCTTTTTGCTCTTATTCGACTTTGCTACCTCAGTCCTGCCATATCTAAGCTTCTCCACCAATCCCCTACGCCCCAACATAAAAAAAAAATAGTATCCCAGCATTCCCTTCCTCTCCACCTCTTCTCCCCCCTGTGAGAGGTGAGGACCACCCTTTGCACCTGTAACCCTTTAGTGCCCAGGGCGTTCTAGAGTTAAGGCCCATGCAAAGCCAGGCCAGGTCATGCTGAACTGGCCCCCAAATATCTCCACACCCTTCTCCACGGCAAAGCAGGTACTCTAAACCCTACTTAATCTGCATGACTGTAAGGATAAAGGACGGTTACATTCGAATAACCGGGTGATGTTAGGCTTTAGTTTATGAGCACTCTGCTGGGTACAAAGCATGAATTGTGAGTTTTGGGATTTGCTGTCATGCTTTTGCATGGTTTGGGAGAATATGAAGAGAAGCAGACCTTCATTACCGCAGTCAACCTTAAATGTAATGTGCCATTGCAATATTTTAACATGTTCAGACATGTAGTACAATGTAGTGCAATCAAATACAACCATGTCTGTGCACACATGTTAAGTCTTTGTGGTCTTGGGTGGCCTCACATGGTGATCAAGCTACTCTGGACATAGAATACAGGTGTAACTGGCAATTATGTCTCATTGAGTAATAGATCTGACTGGGAAGAATATTAATAAATTACCAAGTATATCAAAAATGGGAATGGCTGTGACATAAATAATTGCATGCATGGTGCAAACTGCATTAAAAAAAAAAACTATGCTTGGTCCTGTCTTCACTCTCCATGATTTAGAGTCATAAGCTGATGTTTGTCAAGTGTAAACCAAAGAAAACCCCTCTACTTTACATGTTCCCAGCACTGTATCTCCTTGCATTATGCCTTCAGTGCACCTTTTAAACCTTTTTTTGTCCTGATCACTCACTGCACAGTTGTTGCAGACAACAGAGTTACTATTTAGAGGTCAACATGAAGATGAGAAACTGCTTGTCCTGTAAAGACAGCATGAATTTGGCAGGTGCTCCAGGGTTTTAGTGGTGGTGCCTCATCTATAAGACTGGCTTTTGCTCCAGTCCTCGCTGAGTCATTTTTATTTGTGTGTTTTTCCACTAACACTCTTCCCCCCTAATATGTAGTTGTATATGTGGTACACAAACCTGTCTGTGCTTTTGTTTGTGTGTATATATTTGTGTTCTTCTGTCCTGAACTCTGTGTCCTAACCTCTTTGTGTTACATATTTATATGTGGGTCGACTTTATATATGTCTGTATTTTTTCTCTCTGTGGGTCTATACATCCTAGGGAAATGTTAACTATGGGCTAATAATCAAGTAATTACAGACAAAATAAATCAAGTTTACAAATTGGCATAGCACATAAAGATATTTCAGCTATTTTACATGAATGTTGCAAACACAATATTAGTAATAAATGAGTACCAGAGAAAGAAAACTGTAACTATAGAGAGGTTCTGGTATATATTGTTTGTTAACATAAAGACAAACTCACAAAACAATCAATTAGGCCAGTTGAACCTATTAAGTCAGATTTAACTATGATATGGGAGTAATGGCTGATAGGGAGATCCGAACCAGTCAGAACAGACGCGCACACATCTAGATAGTGCCTTAATTCAATTGGTGGAAATCAAACAGCACTCCAGAAAGGCTCAGCAGCCTCATTGAAGATATTCATCATTCCTTTAATCCAATTAGTCTGGTCTGAGGGCTGCTGGTGTCTTGGACCACTTTTGCCGCTGTCCTGCACATTTCTATAGCCGGACTGAGCTTTATGTTCAGACAGGACACCGATGCAGAGACACTCGCGTGATAACTGACCGAGTTTGGTTAGCTTAAAGGGATACTTTGACATTTAGAGATTTTTTTTTCTTTCTTTCTTTTTTTTTAACCAGGCGATGCCCTTGTTCATAGTAAGCTAAGCACTGGCATGCAGTATAACTAATAAGGTTTCAGATAACTCACAGTTTATATATCGTTATTAATGCAAATAAGCAATTAATACAAACTATTCTGTTGATATTTTCTATCTTATCCAGTAATAATCACCCCTAAACCCATCTTACGTCTGGCCTGTCAACCTGTCATTAATGAAGTGTCAGAAAGTAGTTCAGTGCTGTGTTCTAGTCACGCTTTTTGTTCAAATTTATGTGCATGTGTGTGATAGATTTGGTAACAGTAGATTTTGGGTGGGAGGGTTGATCTAATAAAAAGCAGGCCTTGTGTTCTGTCTCTCTCTTTCTTTCTCTTTGTCTCTCATATGGATGTTTTCCCTCGAAAATCCCCCCTTTCTCTGTGTCCCATTCTGTTCTCCCACCTTTTGTCTTTTTGTCTCTCTTCCCCTTTGTCTTGCTGTCTCTCACCCCTCTCTCATTTCTCCGTTTGGACCACAACAGCGGCGGCGGGTAAAGTTCTCTCTCTTTTTCCTCCTCATTTTCTCCCTCTGCACTCTCAGCGCCTGTTCTTCTAACCACACATGTACTTCCTTTTCATCCATCCCTCATCACAGTTGACTTTGTACTTGTCTATTCTTGCCTTTTTTTGCCATTGTTCACCATGGAACAGCTCTGACTCAAACACAACTACAGGTCAGGTTCAGGTCCTCAACTGATCACACAGATTCAGGCAGATATATTTGCATTAATCACAGGAAATCACAGAAAAATCAGTGCAGTAATTGTCAAGAGGACCCGATAAGGAAACTCGTAGGAAATTGCTGTAGAACCTTGCAGTGGTTTGCACACACACATACTTACACACATGTGTGTGGGCACCTACACACACAAAGTCTACACACACACACAACCGCCACAGTCAACCGTCTGGTATAACAGCTGTGAGACACAGGCAGCTGTACACACAGCTGTCTTCTCCCCTAAGGATCACTGAGTGACCTCTGACTTTACTGTCTTCACCCTGAGCTTCATATCAGATAGTGAAACATTTAGAAAAATGTTGAAACAATCATAATCATAATTTTTTTATATGATGCTGAGAAGGTAACTACTTATTTACGTAAACAGTATGTTTTTTTAGCATCAGTTAACTCCCGTATTTTTCTTTAGAATCTCATTAGATATTTACTGTAGTTTGGTACTAAAGCACAAAGCCAGTTTGTTAACTGACAGGCTCGATTTTTGTTTTTAGCTACGTGAACAATGTACAGTATGTTTTGCATTTTTTTTCCTCACACATGTACCTAGAAAACCAAAGCGACAAAAGAACGAGGTTTGACACAGCATTTCAATCAGGAAATGCTCGCTAAAGTATCTTTGTCTTTGCCAAAATGGCCTACAAGACAAGATTCCATGCTGTTCGAACAATGCTGTGAAACCAGCCTATCCTAGTTGTAGTTTATTGTTGTTAGAAATACGCTGGTTGAGTCATCAAAAGAGAGAGTTTGGCTGTTTATTCACGTTTTTACTGCTTTTAACTTTTACTTTTAGCCCAAATTGTGATTTGTGTTTAAAGTTAAAACTAAACAAGGCTTCCCTTAGTCAGCTGCTAACATAAAATGTAAGGGTATGAAATATAAAGGGTTTGTCTCACTGAGACCACGACTAAACTCTCTCTGCAAATGCCTCTGTGTAGAATAGAGTTCTCCGTCACTCAAACTGCTGCTTAAAAATAAAAAATAATAATTAAAAAAATACTGCAGCATGGAAAGCAAGGTTTCAATGCAGCATGAAAATATTTCACCATTAGCTGGGCATGTGCAAGCCGGAACTTTAGCCGTCTTTGTAAAGCATTGAAATACATTGCAAACAAGTGTAGCCCTTAGATAGCATTCAGACAGGAATGGCATCAAGTTGTTCCCATAGCATGTACTGTAGTTAAATACCACCTAACTCTAGCATGTAGCTACAATGCTAACCTCACACTTAGAAATAAGGCTAAAGCATAATATGATAGCAATGCTGCATGTGTTGCTATGTATTTAACCCAGACGCAGTTCAACTCATTTTGAGTTAACTCGGACACAAATACCATCAAGGAATGGCTGCCCACTGCCATTTTGGAATCAAGAGGACTAAGCCAGTCATATCTGCCTGAACCTGCTGACTCTTTTTATATGTGTGTGTGTGTGTGTGTGTGTGTGTGTGTGTGTGTGTGTGTGTGTGTGTGTGTGTGTGCGTGCGTGTGTGTGTGTACACTTGTGTGTATGTGTTTGTCTGTCACGATGTGTTGGTGTGCATGTGCTTACACATACAGGGGGAGCAGCAAAGGAAAAGACATTAGCACTATCAAGTCTCTGAGGGTGCTGAGAGTGTTACGACCTCTGAAGACTATTAAACGTCTTCCAAAGCTCAAGGTATGTTTACATGGAAGAGGTTGACTTCAGATTACCGTTACTTTAAGCATGGGGGACAGCTGATCAATCATCATTTGAAATTTACATACGTTTTCATCTTCTACCAGGCAGCAGTGCAAGTTGCATTTGCACTATCCTAGACCAAACCACACAAATAATTTCAAGACAATGTATTTCTTTCATACAATAATGACCTCTCCCTCTGTTGTTCTCTTTCTTGATCCTCAGGCTGTGTTTGACTGTGTGGTGAACTCTCTGAAGAATGTGCTCAACATCCTGATTGTCTACTTACTCTTCATGTTCATCTTTGCTGTGGTGGCTGTGCAGCTCTTTAAGGGACGCTTCTTTTACTGCACTGATGAATCCAAAGAGTTTGCGCGCGACTGCAGGTCAGGAAGGACCCCAAATATATGTACCCTGAATGTTGCGGTTACCTTTTTAATATTGAGTAGAAGCCATTCATGCATAATGCTTTCGTCCTATGGTTTTTACACTGCCCCCTCTGCATTGTCAGCAGAATCTATGCAGAAACACAAAAATACATACATTGGAAGCAAACCCTCCCTTTTACGCATTGTGGCGTGTGACATGTGGTGTTTCAGGGGCGAGTATCTGGTGTATGAACGTGATAACGAAGTGAAGGCGCAGAAGCGGGAGTGGAAGAAGTACGATTTCCACTACGACAACGTGGCTTGGGCCCTCCTCACCCTCTTCACCGTGTCTACCGGAGAGGGGTGGCCGCAGTGAGTATACGTGAACATGCACAACTGCACCACACATGCTTTTTGACAACCTATAACCTTCTCCCGCTTCCTCTGCAGGGTGCTGAAGCATTCAGTGGATGCGACTTATGAAAACCAGGGCCCGAGCCCGGGGTACCGGATGGAAATGTCCATCTTTTACGTGGTGTACTTCGTGGTCTTCCCCTTCTTCTTCGTCAACATCTTCGTGGCTCTCATCATCATCACCTTCCAGGAGCAAGGGGACAAGATGATGGAGGACTACAGTTTAGAAAAGAACGAGGTGAGGAAAGATTAAGGGAGTGAAGGAGGATGGAGATAATAAATATCGGGAGGGTGACTGGTAGGCAGGATTATAACTTTGCGGTAGGTAGGGAAGAAGGGATAGTTTAAGGGAAGACAGGAGAAGATCGTAGCAGGATGAGATCATTATTTTGTGTGTTTTTTTGCAGAGAGCCTGTATAGACTTTGCCATCAACGCCAGGCCCCTGACACGCCACATGCCTCAGAACAAGCTGAGCTTCCAATACCGAATGTGGGAGTTTGTGGTGTCGCCGCCATTTGAGTATACTATCATGGCAATGATCGCGCTCAACACGGTTGTGCTGATGATGAAGGTAAAAAGTCATGCTATAAAACATAGAAACAGTAATGCACACAGTAACATAAACACACATTAACTACTTATGATTATGATTATGATTAACATCTCTCTCTCTGTGTATCTTCATCTCTCAAGGTCTTCCTCTCAGTTACAAAACATAAACATTAGGCTGGACTGTGTACACTATTCCCTGTGATAAAAACATGTTAATGAATATGTCTGACTCTCCATGAACAGCTGGACAGCGTGTCTCTTTGTATGTCTTCATACTCCTCCTCCTTTCTGTCCCTGTGTATGTGTATGTGTGTGTGTTTGTGTCTGTACGTGTGCCTACGTTAACGCACACTTATCTGTGTGTATGGCAATCCATTGTCTGTACACTGGTTTGCTGGTATGAATCTGTGCGCTGCGTGTGTGTGTGTTTTTTTTTATAGTATGACGGGGCTTCTACTACCTATGAAGCTGTGTTAGTCAACCTGAACATAGTGTTTACCGCCCTCTTCTCCATGGAGTGTGTGCTCAAGATCATCGCCTTTGGAGTACTGGTGAGTGTATGTGTGTGTGTGTGTGTGGTTGTGTGTGGTGAGGATGCACTGCTCTACTGTATCTTTGTAGAAAGTGCTGAAAATTATTAAATGGCATCACTGTGTCCACGTAGATTAGCGTTAGCAGGCAGTGAATAACAGTGAGACAATACAGATGTCCTCTGGGACACACAATGCAGAGCCAAAGGCGAGAGAGACTCACTCAGCACATAAACGTAACAAGAAAAACACTCCAGAAAGATTTTTAACATTTCATTTCGGGAAAAAGAAGTTGTGTTTGGACAGCAACATCTGCCGAAAGCAGCACCTAAAATTTAGTACCAAGCCTGAGATCCACTCTGCCCTTAGAAGCCCAGGAAAAAAAGTTCTATGTTGTGCTGTTTTGTAATTATAATAGCTATATTTGCAGTGCAGCGACACTAAGCATATCTTGGTGAATAGTAAGACTCAATATGCCTAAAAGGGATTCAGATGTAGAAAACAATAGGTTTAGTAAGACAAGATTTCACTGCAGCCCCGTCCATTATTTTGTTAGATTGGGAGACTGTCCTGAATTACTCTGTACATATTTATGGAAAAAACTCTGGGGAAATGGTGAGCTATTATAGATTAAAATTAAAGATGCAAAGAAATACAAAACTGCCAGAAGTCAGCAGTAAAGTGTGCAGACATCGGAGCTGCAGAGGAATGGGAGGGAGGTGGATGAGGAAAAAATAGGTTGAATAGATAGTTTAGGGGAGAATGTTGGTTGGAGATACAGGACAGAGGGGGGATGGTAGTACAGTAATTAGAAGAATGTGAGTGACAGATAGGCGGTAAAAGAGAGAAGCAAAGATTACAAAGAAGGCGGAGATTAGGCAGGATAGGATTTGAATCCGGGAAAGTGCACTCAAACACACACTGAACATGCACAATCGTACACACTGTGTGTGTTTGTCAAGGTGGTTTATTTTAATAGCCACCTCCTTTGCTCTCTTCCTTTCCCTCCACTTGTCTAATGCACAGTTTGGCTGCAGGCGATATGTAGGAGAGCAAAAGAAGCAGAACTCGATCATCAGTTTCACTGGCCCTCTTTCTCGTTGAGTCGCTCTACTTCTAAAGCGAAAAGGAAAACATCTATAATTATGTATATCTGTGGATAAATGTATGGATGGAGTTAATCACATATAGGAGAGGTATGCGAAAAACTGGAAGTGTGACTTTCTGTGGGTTCAGTTTATGATGTACAGTGATTACAGTATGTGATGTTTGATGGCTGGTGTAGTGTTCTGATGCAGTACAAGTTGTCCCTAGCCTGTCTGCCGGCATCCATCCAACGTGCCGTCACTGATGGTCCATTTGTCTTATCTGATTTCTTTCCTGTTCCTGTCGGACACTGACATGTCTTTTTTTTTTTCACTTTCTTGTTCTCTTTCTCTTCCTGTCTGACTTTTGTTCTCTCTGTGCCTTTCTCTATTTCACACTTTTATTTTTTTTAAAATTTTAATATTATTCAAACCCTGCCATATCATTGTTATTTCAATGTGGTCCGTCTCGACCCAATGTCCTTTGTTGTGCATTTCGCTGCCAATATTTTATCTTTGGTTTCCAATCTATCTCTTCCACATCCATGTTCCTCTACATTTTACTGTCACGTTCTCCTCACCTCATCATCCCTCCATCTTCTCTGTCCCATTCTCTCTTCTCTTTCTTCTCTTCTTTTCCTCACAGAATTATTTCAAAGATGCCTGGAATATTTTTGACTGTGTGACAGTTCTGGGCAGCATCACTGACATCCTGGTTACAGAGCTTGGGGTAAGTAACAGAATCTGTATTTATATAAACGTTTATGTTTAAGAGATCTGTGCTGAGAATAGATGGACATTATATTGTATTAGCAATGTTGGTTGAGCAAGTATGACTATTTGTTAGGTGAGCTTTGGCATGTGTCAATGGGCTTGTACATCTGTCACATTGTTTAAAAACATACAGTCGACAAGACAAGGAGCTAGGGGAGAGCATGCGTTAGAGGCCACTGTTGAGTCTTGCATTGCTCAGTCATGCGTGAACATCTCTTGAAAGTCTTATATAATTGTCCCAGTTGGTGGGATAAGGAGACCAGACTCTAGCTAGCCAACACTGACAGCAAGGCAGGAGGTATGGTGCTGCTCTGCAGTCATCCAGTGCACAGCTCCTGCAAGTAACCTAGCAGCCAGTGAAATTATCCAATTGCATCCCAGGTCTTCTTGCAGAGCCTTGCGTCAGACATTTTTTAGTAAAGTCTTAAAAGAAAATAAATATGTGAACAATACATGTTATGGGTCCATTCTTTTAATCATAGCTAAAAGTAAATGGCCTGTTGGTCACTAGTTTAGATGTTGTGAGATGGCCAGACAATTTGGTTGGCTAACAACACAAATGTTATAATATTTGTAAAATCTATTTTTATGTACTACAGTGACAAACATCATCTCTTAAAAAACACTTTAAATTGTGTTCATGATTATACAGCTGTTCTTTCCTAAAATCAGACCTCCAGTGTGGCTACCTGAGGTTGCCTATTATCTATTATATTTACCTAAAAGATATACACAAGAGTACAAAAGTCAAATTTGTGCAGGATTTGCTAAACCATATTCAAAAGCTGCACAGTCATTATCCTACACTTTTAACCTACCAGTTCTGTCTGGGAAGCAAGGGATACCAATGATTCAAGCCTTCTCAAGGTTTTAATTGATGCTCTAAGCAAATTTTAGGGTCCGTAACTGGTTGGTCTCTATTATTATGCAGTCATATTTATTTGTTTACAATCCATACATAAATTCCCACAATATCATGTCTTGATCGTTGGTATCCCCGCTATATGGCTGTACAAAATCTGCAGACAGAAACCTGCTGTTGTACTAACTTGTCTCTGTATTGACTGTTGATTTCTTTCTTGTTTTTATCTTTTTTTACATGCTTTCTTTAAATCGTCCACAAACTTAACTGATGATCTACTGTAATCTACTTCGCCCCACCCCCTCCTCCTCCCCTACTACTTCCTGTGATTCCGTCCAATCAAAATGCACTATGAATCCTCCACCCATGACAACCGGCTTGGTCAATCTCTCTGGTTGTTCTTCGAACCAACCAAAAATCCAAAAATTTGCCGCTATAAACCATATATCTGCAACATCCACATGTAGATGGTTTGTAATTTTTTGGAGATCTTATTTTACTGCATCTGTTTTAACTGCAATGTGCATGTTTTGCTTGACCCCCCCCCCCCATAACCCACAACCCTGAACTGAGCTCTAAATTGCCAAGTTTACTAATCTCTCTACCAGTCACTGTTCATCTCATATATTGTATTCGGCTATAAATCCTAACCATACTGTACATCCTTTACAGAGAACTAGTGTTTGTTATGTAAAGGATAGGATTGTATAAACTTGAATACATTACTACATCTATCCATTGAATTCAGCTGTTCATTGTATACACGTACATAGACACACATATGACAGTGACTGGGAGAGTGTTTCCAGTAGCGACAGGATGAATCTAAAGCCCCTGGCAGAGAGAACAAGTGATGCATGCTGCCCCTTGCATGTCTTTGGCAGGAACCCTTTATTTTCACAACACATACGCAATGTAATACATTCTGTATTGTAGACAGGGCCTGCACGTGCCTGCTGCCAGTCCCTTTTGAGTACTTCAAGTCTCATGTCAATAGCACCTCAACTGCAATCTTATCTAATCTGTTTCTTAACTGTGGTACGTGGTTGAAGAACTCTGTATTACCAATTGCACATAAATTGATTAAAAAATATTTTTAGATTTTGACAATAAAACAAGTAATAACGAATACTACTGCTCTATTCAAAATTAATTTTATCACCGCAGATGTCTCAGCTCTTTGTAAGACACATAATCACACTGATATGCTGAAAACACTTAATGTTATCTCGACCTCAGTTGGTCCTTCAACCACCCTCTTGCCCTTATTAGGTTGTGACATCACTACAGATTGTCACATGTCTTTGGCAGCCAATCCTATTGGATGTCGCATCAGCTGCCATTAGCTTTACTGGTTTGTCTTGTACTAGTGCACATCTGCATGCTGTGGGCTTGCTTCATGATATATATTGCATATTTTGCCTTGAGAGAATTAGTGCATTTGGTTGTCTTTCCAAGGAAATGTCCTTACATCCCTGCACTTTAACTACTCACTATTGCCACCACAATTACTACTACATTACCTAATTGGATGAAACTAGTTAGATTTGAATGATCTCCTTTCCCGTGTGTTGTTTGGTTTTGGACTTAATGGATATGAAAAGCTTGTTGGAGCCTTGCTGATTTGAGTTTGGTTTGCTTTGACTTGTTTGGCTCCTGATTCTTTTATTTGTATTGAGTTTGTTTGAATCTTCCTCAGTTTGAGTTTGACTGTTTTCTATCTTTTTTTTTTATGTTGATTGTCTAAGGAAAACTGTTTTGCAGACTTTGCACTTAAACTAACTACTGATTCATGATTTCAACCCTAAATCCATCTGTCCTTTCCCCCTCTTTCATTTATCTCTACTGTTTCCTTCCCCCTTTCCTTGCCCATCTTCAACGTTCAATCCTTTCTACCCCACTCTCTTACTGTCTGTCTTTCTCTTTCTGTCTCCCTTTCTCTGCGGTTATGTTGTGGCTGTATTGTAGAATAATTTCATCAATCTAAGTTTCCTGAGGCTGTTCAGGGCAGCTCGTCTCATCAAGCTACTGAGGCAGGGAGAAACCATCCGCATCTTGCTCTGGACCTTCGTTCAGTCCTTCAAGGTCTCAATTATACAGCATAACACATACAGAAATCAAATGCATTCATGTTTGTTTATTTTATTTATCCAATATTGTATATATAATTATATACATACATAGATGATGCCTAGGTGCAGTCTCAACCGTGCACCCTGGACTCATATGTATCAAACTTAATACTAAATGATGAATGTGTCTCCCCTCAGGCTCTGCCTTATGTCTGCCTCCTCATTGCCATGCTGTTCTTCATTTACGCCATCATTGGGATGCAGGTGGGTGCAAACCTCTACCTAAAAATTGCTATAGTGCTTTTGGGATATATTAAATATGTTTTATAGGACAATGATGAGGAGGAGGTAGAGGAGAATGAGGATCATGATTATGGTCATAAGGATTTGGTGCATAACAGGGGAAGGAGGAAGATGATTACTTGAAGCGGTTGCTGTGCACATTTTAGAATGGTAACTCTGCTTTCGTGCCAAAGAAGGCCAGAGAGGTCGCTGATGAACAAGTATAGCTTGTTTACAGTGTTAACAATGTGATTGCATTCAACAGCTGTTTGGGAATATTGCTATTGAAGAAGACGGAGAGACTGCCATCAACCAGCACAACAACTTCAGGACCTTCGTACAGGCTCTCATGCTTCTGTTCAGGTGCTTATGTAGGGATGTGTGTGTGAATCTGTATACATTGTTTATTTGCCAGTCTAAACAAATTCTAAGGTAGAGAATCTTTTTTTTTACAGTATTAGCCGACCTTATACTACAAAGCCCTTAAAAAAAAATTAAGGAAATTCTTTGTGTGTTTTAGGAGTGCAACAGGAGAGGCATGGCACGACATCATGCTGGCGTGTCTGGGGGGTAAGGAGTGTGACCCCCTGTCAGGGAATACAGGCCCAGAGTGTGGCAGCCAGTTTGCCTACCTCTACTTCGTCTCCTTTATCTTCTTCTGTTCATTCTTGGTGAGTTCATGCTACATAATTCAACACCTTCATCTGCACCCTCTCCCTGTTTTATGACTCAGTGTCTTGCACAAAGTGTACAAAGGAACAATGCATCAGATTTGTTAGAAAAAATGAAAATAAATTCATGAGAAAGCCATGTTATGTTAGCATGTTAGCATGTAGCAAGGTGTTTCACACCACAGCACTCATATTTTATCTTTGTCTAAACAGAGAACTGACCTTTTATGGCGCTCTGCTCTTAGCTACAGTTCAGGGAACAAAATTCAGGAATTCATCGATGGACAGGCGCCTTAACATGTTTCTGGTGCTGTTCCATACCTTTTACCTGTGTGCTTGTTCATGTGTTCGCGTGTGTAGATGCTGAATCTGTTTGTAGCCGTCATCATGGACAACTTTGAGTACCTGACTCGAGATTCATCCATACTGGGACCACACCACCTGGATGAGTATGTCAGAATATGGGCCGAGTATGATCCTGCTGCCTGGTGAGTGGTAACGTGCACGCACTCATACACACACATACGGACACACAATGGTAATTTGGCAGGTTATGATTCTGACGTGATGCACCTTGTATTATTATGAAAACAAGTCAGATTACTTAAGACATTACTTACGATTTGTATATTCCTTGTGCTTTGTTTTGACTTGATCACGCAAAGCAAAGAAAAGCCTAAGCAATGGAATCAGTAACTTATCAACAATACTATAACTGTCTCCTTTTTTAATTGTGTAAAACATCAGCCCACAAGGTTTCAATTGGTAAATAGACAAAAGATGAATAAAACTGTCAACTGGTAATACAGAAGAATTTTCTAGCAAAAGAGCTGCAAGGGGCCGTAACGGAACTGAGTATAACCTCATCAGGCATCTGGTTATCTCTCTGACACCATACAACTCCTCCCTCCTTCTCCCTTCCTCCCCTTTTTGTAAATTGCCCTGAAACCCCTTCCCAGAGTGTTTCCTTCTTCTGGAATCTGCATACTGCTTAACTTAACGAGGCAACGTCCACGTTGCAAATAAAGCTGCCATGTTCAAAACTGTAGTCTAAATGTCTACGGTAGACATGCCATACCATGGTATCTGTATTCCAGTGCCTGTGTGTTGTCCTCTTGCTGTCCTGTAGTCTGCACATAGACTACCTTAAACAGGGAATGAGGGAAAAGGAGAAGGAAGGGAAGAAGAGAATGGAAGGCGTAGATAGATAAAATATTGAATAGAGGAAAAAATAGTGACTTAAATAGCTGATAGCTGGTTATTAAAGGCTAAAGTCTAATGTTTTTTTTTAACCTAAGAAATCATTACATAACTTTTATACATGTATAAATCGCATGTTTTCCTGTTACCCTTCCAGTTAACTGTTATCAACCGCACCTTACAGGAACAGACGACAGGGAACAAAGACGCATGGCTGACATTAAACACATATTTAAGAAGGAGGGGATCTGCACATCACAAGCAGCTATTAAGCATTTAGCTGTTTACCAAGCACATGCTTTTCTACTCAATTCCTTAATTACACACATCCAGTCAGGGGTTGGACTGGGGAGAGAAAGGAAAGGGCTGTTGAACTACTCGAGGAGTAAGAGAAAGAAAAAGGACCACATTTAACGATGTGCGGCATGCAGTGAAGTGTGTACTGTGTGTGAATAGGTGCTTTCAGGTGTATATATGTCTACAGAATCTTTTATTGACAGTAAACATATTATAACATTTTCAGACTGTGTACTTGTCAATCTTGTGCTCTTCCTCTCAATGTTTTCTCTTCTTTCTGGATGTGGCTGTGTGTGTGTACGTGTGTGTGAGAGAGAGAGAAAGAGAGAGAGTTTTTGTCTTGTCTACGTGTGTTTCTTAACTCCCCTGTATTCTTCTTGCAGCGGGCGCATTCATTATAAGGACATGTACAGTTTATTACGAGTTATCGACCCGCCTCTCGGCTTAGGCAAGAAATGCCCCCATAGGGTGGCCTGCAAGGTTTGACTTCCATTCAAACAAAATCTCTCAACCACACTTGCTAGCCACAGCATCCAGGAATGGTTTGAATGCCGCTTTATTTATTTTTTTTGTTCTTTTTTTTCATTTCAATTTTACAACTTCTTTTCCACCATTATCGACTTGCATTCTGAACTGCTGAGAGAATGTGTGGGACAATGCAGACACCCAGAGAAGCATGTGAAATGCACTAAGTGAAATGGAAAAAAAAAAATCCTCATTAAGAAGTTTTACCGCAAAAAAAAAAATCTTTTTTTCTTTTTTCTTTTCTTAATTTTTTTTTTTCTTTTTTGCTTGCTGTGGAGCCATGGCTATAATGTAGCAAGCTACGGTTGCCCACTGTAGTGTTGCATTGTTCTTGGTTTTTGGGGGTTGGGGGAAAGACAGAAACTGCATTGACACCCCTTCCTCTTCCTCCCCTCTCTCCTCGTCCGAGCAGGAGCAGCTTGGTGCCTGCTGTCAAACTCGGCCCTGCTCTTCTTTGCAAACACACTGAATCAAACACACGCACATATACCAATGTCCTTCTTGCATAGACTTGTCTTATAGTACCGATGGTACAAGAGCACATTTACTTCTCAAGTTCCAATCCTAATCTTCCTCCTGTTGTCTCCCTTCCCTCTGTCATTTACTCCTTCTCTTTTTTGACATCTTGACTGTTAAAGAGTACTGTAGCTCATAGAGAAGCCACTCGGCCACAGTTTCTCCATATCAGCCCAATAACCTTGTCTTTCTGTTGTTTTGTTCTTTTACTTTCTTTTGGTCCTTTTCTCCCCTTTTCTCTCTCAATCTCTGACACTGTCTCTTATTCTCTCTTTTCAAACTCTATCCTCTAATAAATCGTCTCCTCAATCTCTCTCTCACTACATCTTTTCTCCCACTTCCTCCTCTCCTCTCTCTCTTCCCCTCTCTCTACGTCTCCATCCCTCTTCTTTTTTTGTGCTTTTGTAAACGGTGGTGGCACTGGCTGATGATGCAGTGGCAGGATCAGTTGCAGGGAAATGTATGACATGCTGAGGCACATGTGTCCTCCACTAGGCCTCGGGAAGAGGTGTCCAGCACGGGTGGCCTACAAGGTCAGAAAGGACCCCATCTTCACCTGAGTTTCCTATGGTTGTCGCGGGGGGTGGGTTGGGTGGTCCAGGAGGGAGGGGCCATGGATTAAAGCGCTCAACGTGGTGTAAACCTTGTTGTTTCTTTGGTTCTGTTTCTGTTTCTTCTTTTACGTGGAAAGTGGGGGTGGGCTGGTTGGTGTTGTGGCGTTGTGTGGTGGTGTGGGATCCGGGGGGTGGAGGTAGCAAGACAATTAGGGTGAAGGGTCAGGTGGGGGTGCGTATCCACAGGAGGGGACGAAAAGAGGGACCTTCTCAGCTCGTTTGCGCCGTGTATGATGGACACACAAGCTCACCCACACAAACATGCAAAAGGCACCCATATTATATTATTATTATCGATAATATCATATTATTCTTCAAGTAAAGTGAAGTGTAAAGTACAAAAAGCATTAAAGATTAAAGATATTTATTGAGGTGCCCTGGTAGCCTCCTGGTACAGTACCCAGTGGGGTTTCATTTCTGTGACCCTTTGCTTCTTTACTGCCTATCTTCATCTGTGCTGTCAAATTCAAAAAAAGGTATTAATTAATCAGAAATTACACACATGTAGACACTGCTGAACACACACACACTTACATAAAAGGAAACATGCGTGTGCAGCAGGGCTTGGAAGGTCCACTAGACTTATGTCCTCTGACTCGTGCCGTCCTGTGGATGGGGCAGACACACAAACACATGCACACATGCCCACACCCAACAGAGCTAAGTCATATCGATCTACATGTAGATATTTTCTGTCATTTCTGATGGTAGAGAGAGCAGAAGGACTTGTGTCAGTGATGTGTTTTCCTCAGAGAGCCTTTGGTTACCATACAGACAACAGTTGTTTTTTCCGTTACCCTTCATGTAGCAGCTCCAAACCCTCAAGCTGCCTTTTCTATCTGCAAGTCCAATCTTCTCTTTGTCCTTTGGTTCTGTCGTCAATGCAGTTCTATTCTGTTTCCAGCCCCCTCATCTTTGCATATTGCTACCCTCCCCACACATAAACACCCCCTCACCTGCCTTTTGCATGGCCGATAACCACCAACCCCTGTCTGTCATATAATCAGCACAAACACGATTAATCGTACACAAATTGTTATCAGAATAGAAATATACATAATGATAACAACAAATTTACCTTCATGTTACCATGTGTACTTGCAACACCTCTTGTGACCGACATGACACTCTCATGAAACATCATTGGCAGATCACTGTGTGCCTCAGAGGGCAGCCGGCCAAACAGCCTGTAGGCACAGGAGATCACTGCATCACTAACCATTGCTTTATCCAACTATGTTCTCCTTCTCCGGCAGACCTGGGGTCAATTAGTACTAACATTTTATACTATCTACAGTTCCATATGGATGGGGCTTAAATATGTGATTATAATATGTCAAGGAAAGTAAACCAAACTCATTTATAGGATAGTTTCCTTGCCTCATAGAGAAATTCACATCTATGATCTCTTAATTGCACAAAGAAGGGGAAAAAAAAGATTGTTACCTGTGTGGACTAAAATGTATTATTTGACCCAGGTTTTTGCACCTCTAGCTCTGTCTCTTCTCAGTGATTCATGTTTTTCTTTTGTTTTTTAAACCCTGACCTTAACATTAGATCCTCTCTTCCTCTCCTCATACTTTTAGTTTTACCCCAAGACATTTTTCCTAAAAGCCTCCTCCCTGAACTAAAATATGGATCCTTGACCCCCCCCTCCCCCCCGCCAAACAACCTAACATGCTTTACATTCAAGGTTCTGGCAAAACTTCCCTGACATCTTAATTTGCCCCATGATTATCACCAGAGCAGTTTTGCAGGTTACCATCTCTGTGTTTATGCCTTACCTCTCCTACCGCCTTCCCTAAGCACCTTGCCAATGAGAGAAATCCAAACCTTACCTTTGACCTTCCAACCAGTCCACAGAACAATGGCCCATCTAGCTCCACTGCTTTTAACCTTCGTCCTTCTCTGTCCTGAAGAGAGACAGCAGAGCCTTCAGGCAGGACCGCTTTCTTATAGACACAGCCAACTAAGTGTGGTGAAGTTTCTTTTTCTTTTTTTTTGTCTTTTGTTTGTCTATTTTTCTTCACCTTTTCTCTTTACATGCTCCACTCATGACCTATTAATCTATTGATTTCAATTTTTCTATCATCTCTTATCTGCAAGCTTTCCCTTCCAACTCTTATTATGTCTCTGTTGTGGCAGAAGAAATATTTTGTTTCACCTCATATTTCCTACATATACCAGGAGTACGTTCACCTGAACAATCATTGAGCATCTTAGCACCAAAACACTTCCATGGTGACCATTTCTTTTTTGCTTTTTCTATCTTTTTCATAGAGTGCTGCTCTCTCTCACCTATTAACCCTCTAAGTCTGTGCCCATTTTTCCCACATTAGACATTAGATAATTAGCGATAGAGCTTTTTGCTCTATCACTTCAGCCTAGCCCCATCGTCTACAAATTTTCCTATTCCGTCCAATAACAGCCACGTTAAAACAACTCACAAACTCATTTTAATGTCGCCAACTGAGGATGCTTTCTGTGTAAGGCTGCGCAGCTGCTGCTTGTCCTGTGAGGCATATTGCGTGTGCATTGCATGCCGCATGAGGGTGGGATGTGCAAGAAGGGTTTGGGGGGGAAACAAAAAAGTTTTAAAGGATGAATTAAAGGAGAAGCATTTAATCGGGATGTGAGGGGGAGGCATGATATGCTGCATGTCTGGGTTGTCGCCGTCTTCTGTCACCAAACACACACAAACGTCACTTTGTCATCTGTGAGTTGGTGTGTGTCTGTATATTGGTGTTTCAATAATAAACCAACAAGACCTATAAAGGATCAAACCAATAAATGAAAACCCCTTCCTCAGATTGGTCCCTTGGTTGTTTATGGTTTATTGGTTGATCATCTGGTCTCTGTTGTTTTCACTGTGAACCTCCAAACCCCTAGGGGGAGCTCTGGATAACAGTAGCCTCTGTTCAGCCTGTCCTCCTTGTTTCTTCATTGAAGGCTCAAGATCACTGGTTTAACCAACCTGTGAGGTCTTTTGCATGTCAACAAACATACATGGAACGCATTATGATTGTAGAATATATAAGAATTTTCATTTAATACCTTTGCACTCACAGGTTTGTTGATATCACAAAACAAATTCAAATCTGTGACTCCCTACATGTGAATTTGGTTTTTGAAAAAAAAACAACAACCTAATTTTACAGTCTAGCTGAGTCTGAGCCATTTTTTGCAGGCAGACAGAGTCAGGGCTTGCTACACATGCTATGCACAGCTCCTTCAACCTCCTTTCCCCAACCCCTCCCTTCTCCCTGCTCCCCTCCCCTGCCGCCAACTCAATGCCCCCTCCCCCCGTCACCTGGAGGTTCCACACACATGCCACCTCAGTTTATTCCCTGATTTTCTTACCGCTCACCCCGATTGATTGTCCTACAGAGACTGCTCCGTATGGATCTGCCTGTGGCTGATGACAACACGGTCCACTTCAACTCAACTCTCATGGCCTTGATCCGCACAGCACTGGACATCAAGATCGCCAAGGGTGCAGAAGGTTTGGAATCCCTCTTACTTCCTTTAATCTGATTTTCACGTTTTCTTCTCCTCTTTCCTTATTTCCCCCTTAGTGCAGTGCTGTCTGCTATCTCAGTGCTGAACCCAGAAACCTTCAGCTCTTCCTGAAGCTTCTCCTTCTGTAGCTTAAGTACAGTATGCTTTCAATGGCAGTAGATCCCGTGTCTAGCGTGTGAGGCTAAAGTTTGAGATCCTGTCACTCGAGCTGAATTGCCTGTGTACAGTGTTTAGTGCCGCTATGATTTGATCACATCTATTATTATCATGATCTTACTAATAACACAACTTCTTCTGTTTGTCTTTGTTTTCATGTGTGTATGTCCCCTCTTATGCCTTTTTGTATCCATCTGAATGGTGTGTGTGTGTGTGTGTGTGTGTGTGAATAAACCTTTTTTATGTACATTCCTGTATCTGTATGTTGGTGTGGCTGAATTTATATGTGCCCACATATTTGGGCATGGTGTGTATCTGTCTATGTGTGCATGTACCTGTGTATGTGTGTGTGTGTGTGTGCACGCATGCGTGTTTGTTGAACCTGCCTAGGTGGTGTTGACAAGCACCAGATGGACGCAGAGCTGAGGAAAGAGATGATGGCGATCTGGCCCAATCTTTCCCAGAAGACTCTTGATTTGCTGGTTACGCCACACAAGTGTAAGTTGCAGAGTGTGGGCGCAGGCACGGCAATGTGGCTTGGATGTAGCCACCCTGTGCCGCCCAGTGCTCCAACGTTGTTTCTCGTCACGCCACCAGAGGACCGCTTCTCTCAGTCAGTCTTTCTCACTGCTCCACCCTCTGATACAGCTGGCACCTTAAGTCCATACATACACATCGACATACCTTAAATCATATGTGAACATGAAACAGAGAACAAACAGAGGCACTGAATAACGCACAGGCTGTATGGTAGAGCAAAACAACCACACACACACGTACACACACAGAACTCCTGTCTTTTCTTTCACCTACAGAAACCGCACTCACCAGAATAGACCCACTACCAGTCCCAGACCACAACACTGTGCAGTGCCAGAGATCAGAGGGTGTCTCACTATAGATCAACTCTCTATAGACGTCTTTTCACTTCAGGGGCAGTCGGCTGCATACACTAGATGGCTGTGCTTGACAGAAAATACTACATATTTTGAGTGTTATTATCCTGATAACAAATGCACAGGTGCTAACGCGCTAGTTGCATAATAAAGTAGTTGCTTTAGTTTGTGTAATGCATGTGATATGCTATCAAAATAGCTAGGAGCTAGGAAATGTGTTATGTATTTAGCATTATATATGCAACCAAAGTCCAAAGAAGTTATTAAGAGGCTAAATCAAATATGACCTATTTAATTTAATATATTATTTGTTTTATTTTTAATGACTTGGTTAAATTGGTGTTGATTATTGCAATCAGGTGATTGCAGATTTCTGGAGCAGTCGAGTTTTGTTTAATCCAGTATATCACAATAAGATGCTTTGATTACAAGCGTTTATTTGTGAGAATAATTAAATGCTATGAGGTATAAAGATTTAAAAAAAAAAAAAACAATCTGTCTGTGAAAAGACTATTTGCTCAGTGTTCGTGTTTGTAACAGTCCAAGTGTGTTTCTGTGTTTTGTGTGCATGCCTCACCCTCTTCCATCCCTCGCGCTCAGGGTCCATTCCAAAGGGTCTAATCTTGCAGGGTAACTTGTCATTCTCTCAGCAGCAACAGACCTGACAGTGGGGAAAATCTATGCCGCCATGATGATCATGGAGTACTACCGGCAGAGCAAGATCAAGCGCTCACAGGCACTCCGTGATGAGCAGGTACTGTCGTCTGAAAGGGTAAAAAAAACACTCTAAAAAACACTCTACCTGCATCTGACCCTTTAAAAGTCAAAGGCAGACTGACGCACTGAAATCAAGGCTGCAGGGCTGTAGTCCCTTTCATATAAGCCAGGGCTGTGACAACCAGGTGAACACATTAACGCAGAGGTGTCACACTGTTCTACAAAGGGCCGGTGTGGCTGCAGGTTTTCTTTCCAACCAAGCAGCATCACACCAGACTTGACTCATTTAATCAACTGATCCCAGTCTTCAGAGGGTTGATTGGTCAAATCGTGTGCTCTTGGTTGGTTGGAACAAAAACCTGCCAGCCACACCGGCCCTTTTGCGGAACAGTTTGACACCTTTTTTTCATTAACGTAGCAATTTAATGCAATCTCCTATCTCCTATGCAATGCTCCTTTTGTGACAGCAAAACAGTGCTGCCATCTGCTGGGGACAGTTTGTTACTTCTTGCCTTTACAGTAATTGTATTGGGATTAGGCAGGCATAAATCATGAAGTAAACGTTTAGTAAAATTCCAGATGTTGATTTAGTAGATGATTGACACCAACATTTTGGAGTTATATAGCTGTTTGCAGGATTTGGTTGTCGCAACCCCTGAGGTGCCCGTGCCAATGGCAGCTATCAAAATGGCTCCTTTTGCTGGGCTCGATTCTTTCCTGTGTCAGCTGCTTGTAAAGATATCGTACCTCCTCACTCCCCATCACCAGTGCATGGGACCTTGAACTGTTACATGTGCATAATGATATTGCTTCCCCCTTCCCTTCAATCAGGACGCTGTCCTTTGTTAATGGAAATAAAACAGCTGACCGCCCTCTACATTCATTTTGCTATAATTATCTTGGTGATTGAGATCATACAGTAGGATGATATCATAACTGAAATTTGATGGTCACACAGCAGGTTTATGCAGCCAGATTGGATCATAAACATTTGGAGTGAGTTACATGTAGACTGCTGCTTGTCCTGATTAGAGCAGATACTGTCACATAAGTATGCTTTGCCTAATGTACTTTATCGGTACATTGTATTTAGTGTTTTATAAGGGAGGTTTGCCACAGATTGGGCTTGAATAAATGTAGAGGGAACGAAAAAATCTTCTTCAAACTTCTTATGTGGATGAATTATAAATGAATGTCAATGAATGTCGCATTTGTCCCATCATGCATTTCACCTGCTGTATGTTCCCCTCCACAGGATTGTTGCAATGATGTCCTCTATCCCTCCTTTGAATGAGGCCCTTCTTTTATTGCTCCCCTTTCATCAACTTCAAATGCGTAACGAAAGGAAACAAATTTTTCTTTTTTTTTCTTCCGTTATTTATATCAACATGACAGCATTTAGGTCATCAGCCATCATGAGATGACAACTGAGCACTAGATGAAACCTGGAATGATTACTGATCAGTTACAAACTGAGTGGGTGAATTTTGCATCCTAATTGGACCTTATAAAGCACTCAAATTATTAGAGTCCTGAGTTGCCAGGTCCCAGAATGCACTTTGAGTCTCCTGCTAGCTGCTGGACATCAGTTGCTCAAGAGTCTCCCCCACCCCATTTATTCTTTTATCATTATCTCTTTTACCTTGCCTTGCTTCAGCCGACAGCCCTCTCTCTACAGGCCCTCTGTTCCTGCTCTGCCCCCTTTTCCCTTCATTTCCCTGTCAGTCTGCCTGATAGCTGGCGACGGCCATGTTGTATATCTCACACAGAATCGAACGCCATTACTGTTTCAGCGCGTGGAGCCACCTTCCCCCGCCCAGGACGGGGGTCCGGGACTTAACAATGCACTCCCTCCACCTGAGACAACCGAGACTGTCAACAGCCTGTGAGTTGAATGTTGTCGGCGTTTTACAGGACATGGTTTGCTGAAAGCATACCAGTCAAGGAACATGCGTGTCTGTGATGTCTGTGTGTCACAGGCCCGTGGAGGGAGGGGTCCCGGAAAGCCATTCATGGGTGACAGCTCGTGCTCAGGAGATGTCCCAGAAGGTCAGAAGCTGGAGTCCTGAGGCACACCCTGAGGATGGCCTGGGAAGCATGTCCAACTCTCAGGTAGAAAGCTCATACACACACCAACAGGAAGGAACACACAATTAGCAGCACACACACACACACACACGTTTTACAAATAAAATACATCTTTGTTGCACACCAAGTCTGTGTGAACAAGCATTTGATCCATTCAACATTTTTTTACTTTCATGTCATAGCTACCAAATGAACTTCCAAAGAACCATTGGGGATACTTAAATGGTAAAATGAACTACGATCTTCACACAGTGACAGATTACAATTTCATCTCCATTGAAATCAGTGTCCCCCTTATTCATAACCCCTAAAGAGGCATAAGGTCATTATATTGGTGCTCTCCTTCGTTATAGCTTACGTTAAAGCAGCTGTACAGCAATGGATTGTTGATCAGAGCATTTACATGCTTCTTGTGTCATGTTTTACACTCCGTTTCAGTTCAGTCAGTGTCACCAATACTATCTAATGCTTATATATTCTTCTTAAACACTTCATGTACTGTATACTCTGAAGACATCATGGCACAAATGCTTAGAACTGTCCCATTACTGCCTTTTTGCTTTTATTATTTTACTTAGTAGGTCATTTCCTGCTATCTCTTTTACCTTGATTCTTCAGTTTGTTTGACACATAAGCTTTCTTTGATTAGTTCCATCCCTCAGACCTGTTTCTTCACCCAACATTTTTATCTTGCTATATTTTTCCTTCACTGTGCATTTCATTCAGAGTCTACCTTGCCTCTCCCTTCAAAGTGCCTCATTTCCGTGTCATGCACTGTTAAACCTCTCCGCGTGTAGACCTCCTGGAGGGCCTGTCAGGTCTCTGTGCCATTCAGCTCTGTAACATATTAATCCATATCAGTCAACAGAGGTCTGGAGAAGTTTAAACTCAGTAGTTGGCTGTTGGCTTCATTCAAAGTAGTTGGATGATAACCTACAGTTTTCTATATACGAGAAAGATCAAATCATAAAGCACAACAACAGCAGGTAATATTAGCATTACCGGAAAAACACCACCCAAACTATGTCAATGAGCAGCAGCAAACGCTACAGCTGGTTTGGTTTCTAGTCTTAGATAATTTTATTTAATTTAATATTTTATTCAGTCTTTCTGTAGATTAATTTTAATTTCCTTGAATAAATAGCTGCACTCCATCCCAGCTTACGATTGAAATTTAAATGGAGGTGTGGCAAACCAAGATAAGGCCAAGTCAGCAGCTCCAGCTGCTCCGCTTCAGATAAAACGTATGCCTCATTTACTGCCTACTGTATGTGTCTTAACCTGGACAATATCAACGGATCAGTTGTAATTTTCCACATCTTTTGGACTGCATATGAGTTTTCCCTTTATTCACAACTGCTGCGGCTCACAATCTCCATCTCCATCTGGCACAGATGCCAAAGACTCTTTGAATTTGCTTGCAGCTCCATTTTTCACAGCAGCCTATGCAAACATAAAATGTTATTTTATTTGGAGTATACTCATTATCTTATCCACGTAAGTCCCAAACACTCGATTCCTTTGTTTTTCATTCATCACAATCTAAAAGTAAAACAACAAACAAAGGAAGAAGTCCCTATACACACACCCATTCACCAAATTCTCCCAGTGACTACTTCTACCTCTCTGAGACCCTCAGTTCTTTCTGCTTTCTTTGGATAACAAACTTTCCTACCTATCCCCCCTACTCCCTATCAGTTTTCATGGCAGCCGTCACACCATCTCCTGCTCTCCTGCTCTGTTTACAGACGGTAGAGATGAGAGAGATGGGGCAGGATGGTTACTCGGATACCGAGCACTTTCCACCAATGGAAGGCCATGGCAGGGCCGCTTCCATGCCCCGCCTCCCAGGCAACAACCAAGTGAGCAGCATTCTCACCTTTCCACTCTATTTCTACCCCCTCCCCATTTTCTCTGTACCTCATCTTCTTATGTTTAAAAGGATCATATTCTCAAAGGTCTGACTTGTTGCTTATTTATTGCTGTGGTTACTCGAATCCATGTTGGAGAAAGTTTATGACAAAAGCATACTACTAAACTTTATTTTGCCAAAGAAAAAAGAACTGGCACACAAGATATCCAATCATGACAATATTTCTGCCTAAAACATAGAAATGTTTTGCTGAAATGTTGACCTCCAAATTTGAATTCAAAAGGGCTGTAGCAAGGCAAAGTCAGACTTTCTGCTCCTTTTTCTCTTCTACTCCTGTTGTCTTCTGTTGTCTTCCTCTCATCCTGCCAAATGCATGGAGGTATTTAACCGTGGTTGTCCCTGTTTCCATCTAACATATCATCCATTTTATGTATTGTTTCATATCCCAGTGAGTGCTCTGGTTGTCACATGCGCACAACATATTTATAAATACAAATGTACACACACATACATACAGTCTACACACTTCTTTGCCCTCCATTATTATCTCTTCCTTTGTAAAGACCCTTTTTTGTTGTTGTTGGTGGTTTTTTTTACTAAACTGTCTCTTCCCTTCCAGAGGTTTTGCCTGTGCTGAAGTCTATTTGAATTTCGGGGGCTTTTTATTTTTCCAACCAGAACTGGAACCAGCATGACATTGTGTGTTACAGATGTGTGTGTGTGTGTGTGTTACAGGTGTGAGTGTGTGTGCGTTGTGTACGTGTGTGCTCTCAGTTTTTCTGTTCCCTGTTCACTGTCCTCTGTGCCCTGAAATTCACACTGTTTCTGTCACTCTGTTGTCCAATTGTAATTGTGTGTGTGTGTGTGTGTGTGTGTGTGTGTGTGTGTGTGTGTGACTATGCATATCCATTTGTACTTATATTTTGCTGATTGTTCTCATTGCTGTTGTGACCGTGGTGCCGTTGAGCATTGTCATGGTGACCTTGTCTATACTGTATAACCCTGTTTTGGTGCCAACCACCCGCAGTGTCTGTGGTAAGTGTTTCTCTTTCCACCTTCACTGCTGCTTTGGTGTCTAATCAGACTCTGTTTCTCTGTCCCTCCTTTTCTTCCTGTCTCTCTCCTTTCTTCACTGTGGCACATCATCTCTTTATGGGTTGACCCTCCACCTAATATTCTTTGGTTTTTACTTGTACTTCCTTGTACCCCTTTTTCTCTTTCTTTGGTTGTCAATCCATCCCTGTCTCCCTTGCTTCTGTCCCTTCCGTCTTCTTCCCTGTCTGGTTCTGTGTGTGACCACACCTTTGGTGTATTTTGTGGCTCTGTGTGTGTGTGTTTGTGTGTGTGTGTCTTCTCTGTGCTCACACAGCAGCGAAGGAGAGGGAAACAACGTGGCAGTACCCTCAGTGTATGTACCCTGTCTTCCCTGTCTCGTCTCTCTCTTCCTCTTTTTTCTCTCCCTTTCACACTCTTTAAAACTTTTTTTTTCCCTCATCCGTTGTGTCCTCATGGCAGGGGAGTATTTCAGATTTATAAGGACAGTTTTTTTTTCTTTGGCATGAGTAGATTTGATGCCAGCCCAGCTTCCAAACTGATCCCAGCATCCTTAGCTCCTTCTCTAACACAGCGGGTTTGGAATTGGGCTCTGCACGTCACCTGTCATTCTCAACAGTCATGCCACACTCTCTTGTGGCCTCTCTCTGTCTCGGTCTCTCTCACTCTCTCTCTCTCTCTCTCAGCTGCTGCTGCTACTGGTGCTTTCGTGCTCCATGTCCTCATGCCTGTGTGCTCGTCTAATAATGTTGTCAATGTTTCCCAGTCTGTGTCCGAGTCTCCATTCACACCTGCCCACCTGCATGCAAGAAATTTGTTGAAAATTTGTTGTTGAAATGTGTTTAAGTGGGGGTGTGTTATGTATGTGTGTGTGTGTGTGTGTGTGTGTGTGTGTTTGTGTGTAGGTGTGTGTGGGTGAGAGGGATGACAGACGGAAAGAGGAATGTTTAGCTTATATATTTGTGAATGGATATGTTGTTGGGATTCTCAGTGCTACTCCTATGAGGCCAGATAATCTGCTAATCTGTCAGCTGATTTGTCTAACGAGAAAAACTGACTCACTCAGCTCCCAAATGGATCTAGCACTGAAGTAGCCTGATATGGTTTACATGTCCAGGTCAGCAACTTGTGACACCATAGGCTCTGTCCTGTTGTCCCGCCTTGGAGCATGAGGCCTCACTGCAGAAAGAAGCTCTCATGTGGGTAGAGGACTCAGGACAAACCCCTATGTACCTGCATGGCTGGAGGAAAGCACGCTGAAACAGAGCAGACATAGAGGAGTTTTGTGCAGCCTGGAATGTGCCATGTTCAGGTGTTTATGGGTGGTGAGGATGGAGGACAATTTGCAAGTTGTACTGACCCTTCTATCCCATTTTACAAAGCAAGTTACAGAAGCATGGAAGGCATTGCTGTTTGCCATCATCTCTTTTATTTCATTTATTTTTACTCTATGTCTTATATACATTTTCCCCCTGTATCAGGGGTCGGCAATTACTATCGTCTCAGTCCTTAGTGAGTGTTGCTTAGTGCTGCAGTGGAGACATGCTGAATGTGGAGAATGAAAACAACATTTTTAAAGAAACAGATAAGTAAGATCAAATAGATAAATACAGTCTTGCCATAAATATCTTGGGGCTAAATGCTTTTGAATTAAACATGTTTGATTATATATAAAATAATAATAATAAATAACTACTTTAAAACATGGTTTTATTAGCTGTCTGTTAACCTCATCTAGTTACTTTTTAACACTTAATTTCAGCACCAGGAGCTGTTCATGTTGATTTGTTCAGCAGCCTTGTGCATGATTTTCAATATTACACGGGCAGTTAAGAGAAGTTGATTTCTATTTATACATAATTTATATATCGCTCCATCTATCTACTCTATTTACTTTTTGTAGGACCCAAACAATTTTGAAGGACGGCCAAATTTGGCCCATGGGCTGGTTTTTGCCGACTCCTGCCTTATAAACTGTACCCAGTGTCTATATTTTGAAATGGCATGATTGGGACATAATTACTAATGTGGGAGTGTATGATGGGATGGGATGGGATGGGATGGGATGGGATGCAGGAGGAAGGCGGGCGGGGTTTCATTTGAAGAAACAGACCCCATTCACACACATGCATAAATATACACACATGCCTCTTACCCCATAGATCACAGAAAACACCAGCTCAAGCATCAAAGAATCAAGGAATCCACTGCATCTTTTCCTCTTTCTCCCTCCCTGCTTTGGTGGTCTCTCTTTTTCTCTCTCAGACAATTAACGATAGCAGTCCCATGAAGCGCTCAGCCTCATCACTGGGCCATAGCAGGTCTGGACGTGGCCACAGAGACAAAGGAGGGATGGACGATTACAACATGGAGCGTGTACCTGAGGAGGGGAGAACTTCTAGACATGGACACCGGCGAAAAGACCGGGGCCATCAGGCATCAGAGGGGTCCCTCTGTCGCTACACGGAGGCTGACACAGGTGGACCACATACATAGTTGGATAGATGATGTATTAAGCAGTCACTCAAGAGATTGTTTAATATTTTCACTTTCTTACCAGATTTATGTTACTTTAATTTGTGTGTTTATTATTCCACAGGGAATTAAGCACATTTGACATTTAGTTTTGTGTACTCATTCATTTTAATTGCTGTTAAACTGTCATGTCACGTCATAGCACTCTTTATTGTTTTCACTGCAATAATATCTCCAATAAACTCCACCATCAGGCCTGGGCACAGACCTCAGCACAACCACCCAGTCAGGCGATCTTACATCCAAAGACAAGGATCGTGACAGAGATCGCGGACGGTCCAAAGACCGTAAGCACCACCACCACCATCACCACCACCACGGCTCTGTGGACAAGGAGCGCTATGTAGCAGAGAGGGGCGGCGAGTATGGCCACAGGCACTCCCGTGACAGAGACCATGACAGGGAGAGGGAGCGAGAAAGGGACCGCCGCTGGTCACGATCCCCCAGCGAGGGTCGTGAGTGTATGACACACAGACAGGTGGGCTTCTGGGTACTTGTGTGCATGTGGTGTGTAGTTTTGGAGCTTTCTAGTACGAAATACAGTGGCATTAACGCATTTTAAGCGTCATGCTGAAAAATATAACACAAGGGCCTCTAGTTTGATGGTGCAACTGGCGGCAACTTTCTGCTTACAGCAACACTACTTTAATGCTGCAAGGTGTGGCATGTCTGATGTGGTTTTGTTATGACGCTACGCTACATGATGCTGCCCTCAAATTAGAGGTCGAGATGTGTTGTTGTCCTTAACAACACATAGTTGTGTTCAATGGCAAAGATAGTATGGGCCATTTCTGTACATTCATATATATGTGTGTTTGACTACATGCACACAAACCTATTCATTATTGTTGGTATATTCATGCAAATACAAGTAAATGTTTGTTAAATAAAGTCACTGTTATCAATCACTGTTCCAACAACAACAAATATGCATAAAAATGTATATTTGAGTACCTGACCTCCCCCTATCTGAGAGACTGCCAATGTCCTCTCACGTTCCCCTCGCTACCTTTCCTTTTATGGCATCTTTTTCCAAACACATACCCACAATGTAAAATGTAATAATGTGATGCACACCTTTCAGCCTTAGGCTTTGAATTTTTCTGTTATAACTTGATACGCCTTGCAAAGGAAGAAAAATTAGGGATTACATTTAGATAAAAACAGATAAAGATAAAAATGTGTTTTTTATTTTTTTGTCTTCCAAAAAAGAAAAAATCAAACTCAACGTGTTGCACATACAGTATATCACACAGCTCACTCACAATAATTTAAAACCAAACACATTTTATGTATGTTTAGTCATCATATTTACCCTGTACTACATTTGTTGCTCCTGAAATCAACCCTTTACCCTTCTTTTCTCCTGTCGTCTTTTGTTTTCTTTCCTCTGCGTGACATGTTGCTTCTCTATGTATGGTGCTGTTTGGAATCTCATCTTTTTTATCCACATCCTCTGCTCTATTACTTTTTGATACCTTTCATTTCTGCCTTTCTCTTCTCCACTTCATGTACATTATGACTGGTGCTTTTATCCTTATTGTTGCTGTGGTTCTTGTTCTTGTCTTTTCTTGTTTTTCTATCTGGACTCTCTTACTTCCTTTTCTGCCTATCGATCTTGTATTCTTACTTTCTCTCTCTATTTGTTTTATACTCTATCTTTCCCATTCTCTACTTTATTCTACATGTTCTGTCGTTGAATTTGTGGTTCGTTCTTTTTATTTGCTTTATTTCACTTTTTGTGTAGGGCAGTAGTTCGGTCAGCGGAAGTCCTGTCCCCTCAACCTCGGGGACCAGTACGCCACGTCGAGGCCGTCGACAGTTGCCTCAGACCCCTGCAACACCCCGGCCCCATGTTACCTACTCCCCTGTAGTCCGTAAGGCCATGCCCACACCACCTGGGGGGCCACAGGGCCGAACCCCAGCCCCCCGCCGCTTTTCTCCTGAGCCACCCCAAGGCCAGGGCCCTCCCCCGGCTGGGCTCCCATTGGCCCACCATGGCACACCCCGCCAAGGTCATCATCCCCCGGCTCGCTGGGGAGACACAGGTGGAGGAGGCGGCTCCATGGAAGGGGATGGCTGCTTCTACAACCAGGAGTACCAGGACTATGAGCCCCACCATGAACCACCTGCCTATGAGCAGAGCCCCATGCAGGGTGGTAACCCCCACCCCCATGCCTTGGCCAACCACCCACTGCCGCCTCCTCCACAACCACAACCACACAACCCCCATCCCCTCCCTCCACCCCAGCCACACCCTGTAAACAACCCCCATCCTCATCCACAGCCCAGTCGCACCTCACCTAGGACTGCCCACCATGCGCCCCCGCCCACCACCGCCCTGACTGGGCCTGTACAGGGCCAGATGCAGCCTGCTGCCCAGCGCCGCCTACCCAACGGCTACCGCTCTTCATCACCTTCCACGCATCTCCATGGACCCCCACATACTGGACCTCACAAGGTCCCCCCTCCAGCTGGGCATCCCAGGGGTCCCCGCAAGGGCCTGCATGAACCCTACAGCGAGACGGAGGACGACGACTGGTGCTAGCCTCTGGGGATGGGGGAGGGGTGTAAGGAGGAAAAAGAATTTATAGATGGACCGAAAGATGACGATAGGAAGCTCTGAGCGAGAGCACTGACTGCCAAGGGAAACCATGATTCTTTCTTTCTCGTCTGTTCAGTTTTTTCCTCTCCTCCACCGCTTGGCATGTCCCAGGGACGGTGGGCTACATGAAGGGACGGGTATCAGGAAGAACGGATGAAGCAAGAATGCTGAGGCAGGATCTGGAGTAAGAAGTGGTGTAGGAGGAGGTAACCAACCACCTCCATGTTCTGCTCGCATTGTTGTTGCATTCATCTCTTGATGCCAAATAAGACCAACCTCAAACTGCAGTTTTTAAGGATGCAAGCAGGAGGGGTGATGGACACTAGTCTTCGTGTGTCTTAAATTATGCCTCTGGCAATGAGCTACAGCCACTTACAAGATGTCAAGAGTTGCGACTCGACAAAAGACACTTTAACAGTCAGAGACAAAAGAACGACCACTGTTTTGTTTTGTTTTATTTTTTTGCTTCTTAAAGCTAACTTCACTTCAAGTTAGCTACAAAAAGAATCAAATCCAACCCTCCCAGCCACCAGTTGAATATTGATGAGTTTTATCATCTGTGTTTTTAAATAAGAACAAAACTGACAATGAGCCCTCCACCTGTATGAGGTGAGATGGCTAAGTGGGTGGGAGAGTTGGGGAGTGTTGCACGGGGTTGACAAGTCCTTCGATCAAAATCTAGAGGACAGGATGGGTGTGTTAGGGATGTTTACCCCTGTCCGCTGGAGAACACCCTCCTCAAACAAACAAACAATTTAACCAACCTCAACCTATGACCTATGAAGGAAGAAAAACAAAAAAAAAGTGGAGGTGGGTTTCAGAAACAAAAAGAAAAAACAAACCAATAACTGTTTTCTGCAGTATTTCTTCTATTCCTGCTTCTTCTTCCTCCTTCTCTTCTACTTCTTCAAAACATTGAAGCTTGAATCTTCTGTTGCACCCCACACAGCTTCGTTTTTTAGACTTGCGGAGTTGTACACCCTGTGGAATCCTGCATGAATGATACAAAAAATAATAATAATAGCAACAATGAGAATCTACTGTATGCGGGGGGAAAACTTTACTTGGTCATTTCTGTTGTGGTCTTTGGGGTTTCTCTCTTTTTAGTAAAAACGCCTTTCTATTTCTCTTTCTCTCTCTCCTCTGTATGACATTCCTCTCTCTGTACCTTCATTGACACTAAAATCAAGTGACAGAAGGCTATAGGGAGATTGCATAGTTACTGTCTCTTTATATAGAAGGAACAAAATGATTACTTTTTGCTTGCCTGTCTGTATGTTATGTACCAGATGCCTGCCACTGATACAGTTGGAATTGCACATATTATTTGTGGAAGTAACCTTTTGTAACTAAAGAAAATAATCCTAAAATGATATGCTAGGGAGCAGGGTAAAGCACGTGAAAGATGTGGTGTCCATATTGTTGAATGAACAAGTCCGACAAATCAGTAACATCTCAAAGTCTTCCAGGGTTTGGGGTTAAAAACAGAGACACCAGAGAGAAAGAGACCAATAGAAAATTGGAGGAAGGAGAGAAACTCTTCATCTTTGTTTTCGTTGTTATTGACCGTAATAATGGATAAACAAATAATATAATAACTTATAATGATCATGATGATCGTGATAATGAGACAGATTGTCCATGTATGGTCTTATATTCTGTTGTGTATGTTTATTTTATTTTGAGCCCAGTTAATCATTTTTCCAACCCTGAGGTGGAGCTCTAACCCACCGTTGCATTGTGGGAGAACGAGTCTGTAGGTGGGCAAATGTGAGTCAAAGCTAAAGGCTATGCAGAGTTTAGACAGTGGATGAGTTTGACTGACATTTGATTGGTTAAAAATTGGTCAAACAGAGCAGTTCCTGACAGCTTCTGCACTGAAATACATGAGTCTCCTGCAGACGCTAAAGCGAATTCCACCACCACTTGTGACCTTTCGGTGGCGCTGTATGACAAACAGTGTCCCTCGAGTTTTTGTACCTCTCCCTTTACTTCACTTCTGATGCAGAGTTCTTATACAGTATCAGTGCACCAAGAATACAGTTTAACTCATTTTCTCACTGGTAGACCACCTTGTCTGTGGTCGCCACATGTAAACACGGGCGACTGAAATCACATAGCTCAGATGGGTTGGAGAAAAGATGTCTGGGCCTTGTCATGGTCCTGAAAAACATTTATGTTCTGTGTGTCAATCACTCCTATATACTTTTAATTTCTTTCTGTGTGTTTCTCTGTGTGCCTCAAACTAACACTCGTCACTAACGCACACCACTGTCAGCCCCAACATTATTATTATTATTATTTAACCTATCTTACCTACATTTTTACCTGGAGGCCTATCACATGTTGACCAGAGAATGCACCGAAAAATTTGAAAAGATTAAAAAAAAACTGCCTATTAGTGTCTTTCCAACATCAGTGGAATGTCACAGACAAGTATTTTTTCACATCACTACACTTAAAATCAGAAAGCACACTAGGTATGTAGCTCCTGGTTGTGGTGTGTGTGTGACTGGGTTTTTGACTGTGTGTGTGTGTGTGTGTGTACATGAATGAGTTTGAGTGTTTCTGACAGATTTTGGTGTTATGTTTTTGTGCTTGCTTTGCTTTCTATTATTTGTCTCCAGAAATTGTTTGAACCCTTAAGATGTTTTAGTCAAATCATTGTAAACAAACTTCGACTTTGTGTGTGTGTGTGTGTCTGTATGTGCGTGCGTGCGCGTGTATATGATGTCAGTAACCCCCCCGAATGAAACATGCAAAGCCCCAAACATTCACCATCCATCTTTGTGTCTATGCTGCAGTGAAATCCACTAACACGCTGATTAACCACACAAAGTCTTCAAAAAGCAATGTAAAGCCGCTACTGAGAAAAAAAAGAGTTTTTTTTTTTAAGTACAAAAGATTTAAAAAAAAGGAAAAAATATCTAGTTCCAGAAATGCATGTGCTATGTGCATGCCACACCGTGGGTTAACAGTCATCTTCAGGACATAAAAGAAAAAGCAGATTAATGAATTCAGAGGAATAAAAAAAAAAGATATATAAATAGATAGATGTTTTTAAAAAGCAACGTTTCCTTTTTTCCTTCTATTTTTGAGAACAAAAAAGGTTAAAAATTACAAAAAAAAAGTGTCTAAAGAATAAAAACACAAAAGAGACTTTGGTGAGAGTCAGTCTCGTTTGTTTTCTTCTGTTTCATGGGATTGAGGCCCAACACAACCATGTTCAGGACACCACAAAAAGAACTGTTTTTAATGAAAAAAATAATAATATATACAAAGAAAAGAAAGTACAGTTCATACGATGGTGTATTCTCTCTTCTACTTTTTGTGGGGGTCAGGGGGTGCAGGAGCAAGCCAAATCTGATGATGTACTCATTATAACTGGCTGTGGAACCTTTGATCTCTCACTCACTCCCTCTTTTCTTTCTCTCTCTCTCTGTCTCTCTCTCTCTCTAACTCTGTCTCTCTCACACTCTTATCTGTCGCACTCTCAACCTGTCTCACCGCTATTTCTACCAGTGCATTTTGTAATTCCAAAAAGAACTCTTCCTAAAGAATAAAATCCAGAGAGAATGCACACCGCTTTGCCTCATTTCTTGTCCATGTTATTGCTTTAGCCTTTTTAACTGTGAGGATGTGTCTCATGGGTGTGTATGGCTCACATTTTGGTTTAAAGGCCCAGTGTGTAAGATTTAGGGAGCTGTATTTACAGATTATCATATGCATAATTATATTTTCATTAGTGTATAGTCAGCTGAAAATAAAAATCTTCATGTTTTGTTACCTTAGAATAGCCATGTTGAACTTCCATTAGCTCTGAACAGACAAAAAACAACACTGGCTCTAGATTGGGTCTTTCGCATTTTAGTGGCCACCATAGTTTCTCCTTCATGCTACGAGAGGGTGAAATGAGGGGGTTGCAGCCAGCAACTACACCGCCAGATGTCATGAACTCCTACACACTGATCCTTTAAAGGTGCCTTGTGGAATTTTCTTGTAAACAAACAAAAGTTATGTTTACATGCAGCCTTATTCACCGAAAACGCAATGTATGAATCATTGAGTTCCGACAAACATCCTGAATGCTTTTCCTTCTTCACAGAACATTTGCAAATCTATTTCATTATATTTATTTATTTTTCACATTTAAAACATGCATTGTTTCTCTCCATGTTTACAAGCTTGCATTCTTCTTCTCTTCTCGTCTTGGCTTTTCTGACATTGCTGCCTTTCTTGTGTTACTCCCACCCGTGTCGATCAGTGGAATAGTGTGAAAGTATTGGCAGGAAAACAAAACGCGGACCCACCGGTTCAAAAATCAGATTAACTTCTTAAAGCTACAATGAAGCTGTAAACACAACAACATATTATCACCTTTTTAAGTTGTTGTGGGCCAGAGCTGCATTCATTTTCATTTGGAGTTGTTGTGCCTCCAATATTCGGTATCTTTTAGCCCTGTTCCACCAGCTCTCTGCTGTTTCGTGCTGTGCAGGTGGTGTCCAGCAGGTATTACTGTTTCACTGAAAACAGCTTCCTGCTGTAGCAAGGTACAGGGTTCATGAGTGTGGTGGGACTAAACTAAACATTTGAAGGGTGTAAACCATGAGCAGTAGTGCACTAAAAACACACGACCTGAAAGGAACTGCAGAGTTGGGTGATAATTCTCTGTTGGTCGGTCACTACTGAGCTACATTCTTCACATAACACATATTTGATCTGTCATAAGTTGAAAAAAAAACCCATTAAGTTTTAGTTGAACAAATCTAACGGGCTGATGAAGGTACGGTGATCTAAATGACACCAGTCACTCTGAGTGAACTCCATGTAAATTACAATTCCTCTTTAAATCTGTTTCTGTAGTGGTTGAATCTTAGTAGGTTTGAAAACTGTCTGATAGAAAATGCTTAGTCATGCAGAGGACATATATACGTGTCAGCACATTCATACACAATGAGTGTGTGTGGGAGAGAAAGCAAGAGGGAAGAGAGGAAGCAAGTGTGATGAAAGTGAATGCAGTAATCAGAGCAGAGTTACACAAGAAGTCGAATGTGTGTGTTTGTATCATGTGGATGACGTGAGTATTTTCACAGGCATGTCCAGACAGTTCCGGCCGGCCCTCCCAGCACTGTGTACACAGACAGGGTGCTCTGGTTTCAGCCGGAAGAATAAGTAGCACAGTTGGGGCCTCATGGGGCTCACACAGGCACTTCCCCCCACATTCCTTCTTCTGTTTTCCTGGGTTAACCCCTTCCCCCTCCAACATGGGTGAATCCTGATGCACTGCCCACATACTCTGTGTAGGACACTGCATTCCATCCTAATTTAGTATAAAAGTAAATAAAAGCTTGATTTTTTTAAATTATATTTCACAATTGCTGAAAGGTTTAAAAAAAAAAAAACATGACTACAGCTGGTTCTGTGCAGCGACTGAAAATCACAGTGATTGCTGTTTCAGATTCTTTTCTACCTAAATTAAAATCAGTAATCACCTTCTCTTTGCTCAGTTTTTCAAATAATCACTGCACACACTTCAGTAAGCTTTAATCTATACGTTATTTAATGTTTAACCAAACCTCTTGCTGTATCTTAACCAATGACTGTCTTTAATTTATTCGTGCCACAGTAAAACACTTATTGAAGGCCAGTGGACCCTGATTGTTCTTGGATCTATGGCCAGTCAATAGCTTCGGCCCCCACCCCCCTCAACTCTTTGGACCACAATCTCCTGAATTGTCCCTGCTTTTGTTGTGCTAATCAGTGTGGGAGAGTGTGAAGTTGTGGGGGAGGAGGCAAAACTTCTTCACACCCAAACCAGTTTCCTGTCACACACACACACACACACACCTCTCTTTCACACTACTTTCTTGCACCAAAAACCAAATCTACCACACATCTGGCCCTCTCCAGGTTACACCTCCTTATTATAAACAGCACACCACTCCAAATTACGTAGAAAAATGGTTTAATAAATACTGAGGTAGTTGTAGTCATTGAATGTTTTACAATTGAATTCACCATCAACACATTTTCCAACTTCTTTCAGCATTTGCAGCAACACACAATACATTTGCTCATCACTTTCAACAAGTTCAACTTCAGCAGACTTGTAAATGTTCACAAAAGGCAGATCGAGGCCTCGTCGAGATCAACCAGTTCCTTTAGTTCCGCCTTTGGCCAGCTCAAATCAGCCCCTGTAGTGATCCGAGGCCAACAATTAGGCCAAAAGTCACCGGCACCACTACGCACCATCTTGGCCTGCTTCCGTGATTCCCGTAACATGCCCCGGCTTGTTCAGTCATGTCTGGGACACACTATGCCCATGTGGCTGTAAGGCGAGCTCAGGCTCCCGTGTCGTGTCGAAAAGTTTATACCCTTTAACATGGGCAGGGATTCAACACGCTGCGATGGCTCTCTGTAGAGGCATGGGGGTTGGGGGCGCCCCCAGTTCGCTGCTGCAGTTCACATAGTCCATCAAAACTGAATTTACAATGAGCTGTTGGGGGCAGGTTCCCTGCTCTAGTTTAGCTTTCTTGCACGGTAGAAAGTCCGGCTCGACGGCCGCTTTACCCCGCCTTTTCCTCGAATGCTGCACCGGGCCACCGGGGCACGCATTCTCCTTGTTTTGTGCGTCGTTGCGCGCTTGTGCGTCGCGGTGCAGCTCCGTGGGAGAACCTTCGACCTCCTCTTGTGTTAAAGTCCGAGGCGAAGAAGGAACCTGGAGGTCCAACTGAGCTCCATTGGGTCCTGTGGTTATCTCACTCGAACGCGGATGTTGTTGTTGTTGTTCACATCCTGATGCAACACTTTCTGTCGGCGCCTGGGCCGCATGGTACATGTCCCGGGCGGATTTCATCACCAGAGTCAGGAGGAGACTCCGGTGGAGACGGAGACCCCCTCGCTGGGTTCGGGAGCTGTACAGTTTCCCCAAAGCCACGACCATGATCCTCTTGGCCTCGGCGCTGACCTCCATGTCACAGCTTGTTATGAAACTAATCCAGGAAAAACAACCAGCGGTTCAGCTCTGCGGGTTCAGTCTCTCCCCTTTGACTTCACACAGGAACTACGCAGAGCGGTCCGCGTGCAGGACAAGCAATTATCACCTCGTTGACGTCACGCACTCAGCGTCACACAAAGAGCTCCGCCCGCCGGTCGCATACCCGGTCTGCTATCTCAAACAGGCCTGCAACAACTGGTGCGAGCAGCTGTGGCTATTTTAATCCGCAGACGTGGAGATAGGGCTGTTGATACAGAATAAGATGAAGACGTAGCGTAACTGTGCGGTAAAAGCAGGTACAAATGACTCATCTGGTGACGTGACCATGTATGAAGAAGAACAACAATAATACTGTGGTTTGTTTGACATCAGATTCTACCACAAAGGCTGGAAACAGGAGATACACTGAAAGTTAATATTACTGGTGTAAAGACAAATATGTGTGTATAACGTGAAAAAAATGTTGCTGGATTGCTGGATGGAGACTTATAAAATGCCACCCAGGACACTCTCTGAAGCATCATTACATTTTGTGAGCATCCATAAGAGCAACGTGTTATTGAAATGTATCCAGCTGTTTTATTTTTGCTGTGTTTCATCAGCTAATTCCTTTTTAGAAAATGACTTAGTGTAGAAAATGACTGTAAGACAAATTTCTAGGTTTTAGGTTTTACTAGAACAGGTTGCGACACGCAGACAGCTTAGGACTTTAGACTTTGCCCCCACTTTACAATGGTTTTCCGAAGTTAGGTCAGATGTTGCCAAGTTTTGTTTGCTCACCTAAACGATGTTCCATCACCAATGACCCCCCAAAATTAATTTGGGTTCAGGCTACTGTGTGAGCTTTTACATTCAAACTCTGCAACGTTAAAGGGGGGTCTGATTGAATCAGCCTGTCACATAAAAGCCATTTATTTTACTAACATGCAAAGGACATCTGTTATGTTGTCGGAATACTGTCAAACATTCAAACTTTTAAAGTGCATTAAACACTCTGATCCCTATGGGAAGTAATCTCAAATAGGCAAGCAAGGGACCCAAATTTCAAATTGTTACATGTTAAATTTAATTAAAAAAAAAAAAAAAAGTTAGATTTGAAATGTTTTTGGACAAGATAATGAACAAGATATCTTTACCACAGTGCATGTTTCGGATTAGTAAAATCTGAGGCAGGAAAAGGCTGATCTGTGAAAGATATTTATGTCTGTGTTTAGTCTTTCTTACTCTAGGAATGAGCACCATGCCACTGCTCCTAGATGTCTGGAAGCCTTTAACAGCCCCTGAGCCTCAGTCTCACCCACCCCCACCCCCCAGTGTGTTGCTTCCCTTTGAAGGAAAAAACAAAAGCATGGGTGGAGGTTAACAGACAGATGCCCATATTAAGCACATCCTGCTCCTGTGTCACATGCAGAGGAAAACCCATGACGCAAGTGGAAGCCCTATTTCCTGCAGCCATTTAAAGTAACAGCAGTGAAGGTTGCGTCAGGCCTCGTTACTTCCCTCAGCCCATATTTGGGCAATGGAATCCATTCTAGGAGGTATCAAGATCAAAAACTGCATAGTAATATATATATATATACTAAATTTAGCTTGAACTGGCTACACTAAAGATGACATCAGCATGACTACATAATACTATACATTTTGCTCTCTAGCGTTTGAATGAGTTTAATTCTTAGAGAGAAAGTGAGTGAGTGAGAGAGAGAGAGAGAGACCTTCTCCCCAGCTGCCATGTATTTCCAGAGGAATTTGTGGTATGCAGGTGATTGTCTGTGATGTGGCTGTAGTTCAACACAGCTTCATTTGCAGAGGATGACGGGTCATGTTTGCATTCTTTAAACATGCTGTAAATGTCTGAAAAGTTAAACATGTATATGTGGTGGGCGCCATATGAAAGGAAATGTAAAAATCCAAGGAAAGTCACTACCGTGAGTCACCTTTTCAGTTGATAAGTTGCTGCTCTAAAAGACACGATCTGGTTTTGTTATAGTGATCAATAACATCCCCAAAAGATATCACATTTTGTCTTAACCTCCTACTGATGTTTTTAAAGTTAGCACATTTCATAGTAAAGTTGTGCAGCTGCAACATTTCAGTCCAGTAATAGAACAAAGAGTGCCCCCCTGTGCTCACATTGTGGGATTGAAGCAAATTTGTAGAATCTCGGTCCTAGGTCCGAGCTACGATAGATAGATAGATAGATAGATAGATAGATAGATAGATAGATAGATAGATAGATAGATAGATAGAAGATAGACAGACAGACAGACAGACAGACAGACAGACAGACAGACAGACAGACAGACAGACAGACAGACAGACAGACAGACAGACAGACAGACAGACAGACAGACAGATACATAGATAGATAGATGATCTAGATGATCTATCTAGATAGATAGAACTCTTGATCTAGTCACATTTATATAATAATGATGTCATTTGTAAAGAGTTAATTATTGTTGATCATTTTCAGCTGAACCACCATTGCCCCTGGGATACGGGCCTGGTGTTACATACGGTATTATTGCAGCTTTTTAAAGTTCTCCAGTCACCACAGATTTGCTGCAGTTCCACAATGTGACCACAGGTGGGCACTCCTCAATGTATCATTGGACCTACATGTTTTCACAGCTCTTGAAAGTTAACCAAAGACAAGTTTGCCTCCACTGTACTGATTTTTAAAACATCAGCAGGAGGTTAGGAAGAGTTCTTTAATGTCTTTTGAGATGTTATTGGTCACTATAACAATACTAGATGGTGTCTTTAAGAAAGGAAACGGATCAATTAAAAATAGTGATACTTGATTGTGAATTATTTGTCATTGTCAGCAGATTTTATTTAGCTTTTTTAAAACTTCCTGTCACGTGGTGTCTACTGTGCCTGTTTTTGATGCATTCCTATATTTTTCATTACATATTTCATATTACAGCATATTTAAAAACAAATCTAATCTAGGTCTGTCATCCTCTGCAAATGATATTTTGTGCAGCCACACGTGAGAACAATCTCCTCTGTGTTTGTTGTTTTTTTTTCTCCACTTGGTTTTCAAATTTAGCTTTGTTTTGTTCTTCACCAGCTTTATGCTATTTTATCTGTTACAACCACAAATTAAATGTAAGTAAAAATAAATCATCCCGAAAAAGACTAAAAATAAAAATAAATTTTGACATTATTTATAGAGTTAATTGGTTCAGTGTTGATATCAAAATATAGATTAATGCAGGTTTAAATCAGTAAAAGCCATCCTCAAAGCTGCTTCCTTGGTCACTCATAGTAAACTGAGCTGACAAAATAGTGAATATATTAAGTTATATAGTTGTCTTTCAACACAGGGTGGTGCACTAACAAGGGAAATTTAAAAGATAACAATAGTGCTGAGAACGACTAGCAATTCACTTCTTCACTTGGAGGAAAGGTGATTTTAAGCCAACATGAAACCCCATTTCACAGTCTTTCTATTAAGTTGAGTTGTGCCATTTTTGTCTCAAGTGTCATGACGCAGCTTTCTTTTCAAGTAAATTACAGTATATCAAGTCTGAAAGCAAAACCATAGCCAAATGAAGGCGGAAAAAAAACTGTGTGAGATGATATGTTTGCGCAGCATGAACAAAACTGTTCATACATAGCAGGACTCCAGGTGTGAGTACTGAAGTGTGCAGAGGAACCTTCAAGAATGAGAATACATGTGAGTTAAGAATGACTGGTTTTCTATGGGTTCACTTTATTTCAGCGTCATATAAAGAACCCCAAATGAACATGAAGCTGCAGTTTTAGCTGAGCTCTTATGGTCCTATCATTATGTTTGCTCACATCCCAGCTCAATGTTTGAGGTCTGTATTAAAAACAACCAGTAAAAAAAAGGAGCCAGAAAGAAATTGTTACAAATCTTTTATTAAGATATTCATTATTTAATCCATGTTGACATTTTCTCTATGATTTGTATTTATTTATTTTACAGTTGTTAATGTGCAATTACCTTTGATAATGTTGGGTCACAGTTACAGGGCTTTCACAAAGTTATTGGCACTTGGAACACAGAAAGAATAGGATGAGCAGTACAGGATGTCCACTGGCGCTACAGGGTTACAGAGGGCAAGGAGCAGGGGCAAAGACATGGGCAGACCAATTACTGCACAGGTTGTGAAGAAGCGCTGTTTCTGGGTAAATATATACCTCATGCTGCGAGTGCACAACAAACAATCTGACCTCTATGTGTGCGTCTATATATAATATACAGTATTTATCTATACATGTGTATAATCATATTTATATATGTACTGTTTAGTGACAAAAGGTTCCCCATGCCGTGCCACACCTTATCCATTCAAGTGTGTAGGTCTACATGTTTTGTGAAGTGTAAACACATACATTGAAAAGTACAGAAATTACAATTTGTGTACTGAAAAAAAAAGCATGAAAGTTTTCTATTCTCAAATGCAGACAAAGGAAAACACGCTCACACGCCTACTGTACATCAGCACTGTGTAAGTAGGTTGTGATGTTTTGAACATTTACTGGAGTTGGCCCTAAAAGCTGATTTTAAGTAAAACTCCTGACAAGTACTGTAATCACAGTTACTTCACTTGTTAAACTCATTACAAACACAGGCCCTAAACCAGTGTTTCTGGGCTGGGCTCATGAGGTGCAGTAGGATATTTTCACTGTGTTAGTGGTGCAAAGTGGACATTTTGGGATTTAGGTTGAGTTGCTGTGGGTGAAAGCTGAAAAAAAATGGCTTCCTTAGAATCGACGCTGATTCACTGGTGATATTTCAGTTCTCGTAAGTGAGTCAGAATGGAGTACAAGTCATTCAGTAGGTCAGTGTTGCATGGTTATTGTAAGAAACTCATATAAGCCCTTGTTGTTTTTAAAGCTTCTTTTTTCATCTTAAAGTATTTTGTTTTCATGTTTTTTTTTTTATGGGAGATTCTTTTCTAAGCGCGTCAGTGGCTATCATTATACTCTGGTTTTACTATGAAGGACATAATCTACAACTATAACTATAATACCTGTAATAGTGGAACTAAATTAAAACTTTTGAACAGTAATTTGGCTGCTGCCTTACCTGGTTTTATTTCTCTAAGCTAGAACACTGACTGATTTAGTAGACATGCTAAATGAGATATTAAAAGAAATAACACAGAGGTCCTTGAACAAATGCGCCTTGGTACATTAACTCTGGTAATATAGTGGAATCATTTTGTATATATATTTCAAATCTGAAATAGCAGGTTTTCTGTATAACATCATGTGATAAACTCTTTAAGGGTTTATGCTAACATAAATACACCTGGCAGAGGCTAACTTAAGTACTGTGATAATTAAAACATTTTTGGGTTGGAAACATGACAATTTAATTTGAGTTGTGTCGAACTTGCGTAAACTCGGCTCAGTTAAAAGCCACTAAGCAAATTAAACATACATATTACAATTCAGATTTAACCTAAAACCACTGCTTTGCCTCTCTCTCTGAAACACATGAATAAACTTGTGGGGGTGAAACATGACACCAGCTGCATGAAAGACAGGAAGCACAACAGTCTTCAAAGATACTGGAGAGGTAAGTGGGGGAGGGGTGCCCATGTGGCATCTACAGTCAAATGCAAAGCGTACTGAGGTTTTGTTGTCATTACCCGGAATACTTAAAAGTTACTGCATTTCTGTTCTGTCCAAAGACCCTCAAGTCAAACCATTTAAGTAAACATGTCCATATAATTTTAATCAGTAACGAAAATAGGTTGAGCTAAATCTTTCATGCCTCTAGTTATTTTTGCAATAAGATTGACTCGACTGCCTCGAATAAGAAGCATTAACTCCTTCCCTGTTTTCATGCTGTACCTGTCTTCAGAAAAAAAAATAGAACCTTCTTTAAAAAACGCCTTTCCAGAAGGAGAAAGTAATCAGTTGTCTGCGAGAGCATTTCAGGTTAAGAACACATTCTTTAGTTATACCCAGACTGCCTGCAACAGGAATAATAAATCCTCTGTAATGACCTGTGAGCTACAGGCCAACATGCATTCAAAAAGCTTCCAAACACAAACCTTCACATAAAAAAAGGTCAGTTGTTTGATTATTTCGTACTCAGATGCCTCCAGCAACAGAAAGGAAGAACACTTGGGATTTAACTCAACTTAACAGTCTTCTTGATTATTTACAGTAGGAGTTTGTGCCACTTCTAAACAAGAAACAAGACAGACATGGAAAAGAAAGACAAATTCCACCTACACGGGTTCAGATGCTACACAACATTTCTCAAAAGGTGCATGAACCACTGGTTCTTCTCATTAAGGTGCAGAAACCCCCACTCTCCCTCTCATGGAAGGTGCAAAATTAAAGAGGTGGTACATTAGATACATGAATAAACTACACACCAATAGAGACAGCCATGCAAAACACACTCCCCTTCTCTACCAAAGAACACACATGGATAGTACCATTAAAATCTATTTGCTTCAAGAAATATTGCCTCCTCATGACATCACTGTACCCACCAGGCTTTTGCTGATTGATTTCAATTAAAAAGGCACGTTCCAATATTCAATAACTATATTCCTGTGACTTTTGCATTTGCACAAAAATGTCAGCAGTTTTCTTCTTTTCAGTAATTTCCATACAAAGAAGAAACCAGCTGAGTTGTTGAATCAATATTACATTTATATTTGTAAGTCATCTCCAAAATTGTGGGCCAATGTTTTGTGGAAGGAGGCAAACGTTGCAGGTTTACAACCTAACAAGAAATGGTTATCATAGACAACAGTCAAGCCAGCTGAATCAGTCTTATTATTCCTTTTAAGCTTGTGAAGATGAAATGCTTCAAATTTAGCAGTTCAACTGCTCATTCCATCACTCTGCACGGTCAAATAAAGATAAAAATAAATGACTATGGGTCCTATGATATTATTATACTCCTTTTTTCTGCAAAAATATCAATTTTCCTTGACAAGACCTCTTTCGATAAAACATGAAGATAGAGATTTTAAAACAATCCCTCTCACTCTTTTTGCTCACACCATTCTAGGCATGGGCATTGTATAAATATAGTTTAAACTCTAAAAATATGACCATCTTTGATTACCTGTTGCCCTTAAATTTTCTTTACAATCATCTCAGTAAAAAGCTTTCCCCTTCGCTCTGGGTTACTTTTCAGTTTTTAGACAGAGAAACATGCTGAAAATTCAGAAAACAGAAAGATGAGCTATATTTCTATAAGACACTGCACAGTGAAACACTCATGTGAAATTCTCTGGTCTCAAGAAAGGTGATGTGGGGTGAAGAATACTTGCAAAGTGATGAGTGGAAGGTACAAAGGGAGGAAGAACAGGTAGTGTTAACTCATTTTATTATTACATCTATTTTAAATTTACTTCCTTTTCCCGTGGCTGGAATAAAAGTTGTCAGGCTTGCATAGAGAAAAATGCCACCGACACTGAGATTTAACATACTCGCCACCTCTACTCCTAGCCTGTCCATCCAACCACCCTTTCCTCCTCAGGCTGCACTAGCAACTCCCCCCACCACCTGCGTTTCAGGGAATGTATTTAATGTGCAACAGTGGATGCGCTTACACAACTTAAAAAGACAAGGGGAGGCAGAGGGCAGTTAGGAGAAAACTTAACATCCTCTTACTCTCTCCCTTTCCTCTACTAACTCCATTGTACAGTCATAAAGCAAAAATTTAAGTTTTCATGTCCTGGTTACATCAGGGCAACAACAACTGTTGACCCTAGCAGTGTAGTATAGACAGTCAGATGTGAGAGATCAGCGTGGGCCAAAGAGTGAGGAGGCAAGCAGAACTGGGGAATACTGGTATGCGTGTCACCAAATTTCAACCTTCCCCTGGACACAATGTTCAAAATAACGGTCCTCCGTCCCCACCCACACCCGGTAGCGATTCACCTGAAGAACCACCTGACTCCATACCAGTGCCGCCGGTGGTCTCCAGAGAGGCGGGGTCGAAGGCCGCATCCGCCCCCAGGGTGTCATCCTCCATCTTGACACCATCGGGAAGGAAAGCGGTGTAGGCATCGCTCTCAGCCATCAGTAGCTTCAGCTTGGGGATCCAGCTCTTACGGACCACACGTCGGGCGTTGGTGCACATGTCGGCCGCAATGGCGTTCATCTCGCTCTCTTTGAAGCTGGTGGCAAAGTTCTGGCAATAAACTGGTGTGAGAAAGAAAACAACACAGTTGCACATTATGCTATGAACTACAACTAAGACTAGAACTAGTGTCATGAGCAGACAGGAACCTAAACAACAAAAACAGCGGTCAGCGGGGAAATGTTAATATTGTGGACTAGACATTAACTTAATCAGTAATGTGTGGCATGGTGCTTGTTAATTCTGAACTTTATTAAATGTTGTTTTTCCACTGGGGGCTTCACTTCCTTACAAGGCACAATCTGAGGGATCAAGGCTCCTTATACTGTACATAGTGTACTACCTGAACTATCTATGAACTACCTGAACTATTTGCAGGACTCATGCAGTATAAATGTAAATTGTAAATGGAGCAGCTTAGACTGATTCTAAAAACACGTCCTGCTGCCCTACTCATTTCACTAATGAGATGAAGGGAAATACATTCATCTCTACAAAGCAGGCTCACAACTTTTCGCTCTCTGGGGAAAACTTTTTCGGAAACATCTCTACACATTATCATCTGAATATATATAGCACACACAAACATACTACAGTCTACATTTTTTTAGGGCCTGATCAGCTTTAAAGTGAATGTTGCTATCTAGTGGTCACTGTGAGTTATTACCTAATGCTAATCATAAGAACATACAAGGTAGCAAATAATCACCCCTTTGTACTTTCTTCCAAACTGACCTAGGACCTGTTTCACAGACATTTACCACTCAGCCATTAAATACAGCATGCTCTTTACAATATGCAAGTACACTATGTTTGTGTATGAAATGAATCCGAGCAAACTGCATGCATGTTTGTGGGCACACACCCACAGACAGAAAAACATCTACGCTCACATTTAACCGCATGCAGAACTCTGTTGTCCAGGGGCTTGCGGCTTGGGTCATTGGTGGACGAGCGGATGCCTGTTCCACAACTGTTGGCTAGAGTGTTCCTGATACACCAAAACAAGAAAAAGTTGCACAGAGCACAGAGCAGAGGAGAACAAAAATAAATGTTATACCGCTTTAATGCCAGCAGATAAAAAAAAAAAATTGAATTTCTATATTCAAACAGCTTTTCTAACTTCACATCAAACACTTGCAGAAATAGACCCAGACACACTGACAGAAGGAACAAACCTGTCAAAGAAGGCAGCCAGCAGCCTCCTCAGCAGCACTTTGTGTCTGGTCCCTGCGCTCACATGACAATTCATTAGCTGGGCTCGTGATATATACACAGAAGTACCTGCAAGGAATATCATACAAAGAGATGATCCACCAACTCATTTAACGAGCTCATTTATCATCTCACTGTATGCCATGTTTGACCTGCTCAAGTTCAAATTTTGTCTGCCATTTGATTTACTGGAATCGAGAAATTGTTTATTTAGTGGCAACGCTGATTCATCTCAAACATTGCAGCTGTAGGTGTGAAGTTTTTTCTTTGCCACCTTATTTATTTATTTAACTTTGTGTTTCATGCATTGTATTTTGAATTTGCAACTGTGTCACATTTCATTATAGGTATGTAGTCCTAATGCACTATACAATTTTCATTCTATTATTCTATTCTATTCTATTCTATTCTATTCTATTATAATTTTGCCTTACAATACTAGCTCGGCATACGTTACCTACTCTTTCTTTCTTTCTTTCTTTCTTTCTTTCTTTCTTTCTTTCTTTATGCCTCTCTCAGTCATGCACACACACACACAGACTATATTGAAAGATACGAAACTCAGCCCGTAAGGTAACACAGACATTGTCACAGGATGTCCTTGACATAAACACACTGTGTCAAATGTGCAAGACTGCCACGTGATCTGCATGCCAATACCAAGCCCTGTCATTTGAGGACAGCTTCTTCTAAATATACATATCATTGCCATTGTCCCTTGAACCATCTAACATTAGTATAATGCTGTACAACTATTTTGTTGTCCAAGTGTATATTTTACTAATATATATTAGAAATATGTCTTCCAAATCTCTTCAGGTCTTAAATAAACACTTTTGTGCACTTTACCAGCTCCTCTGCAAGTCTGCACACAGACACACGCACACACATACACACAAAACAAAACAAAACAAAACATACCTGAGACTAACTCTAGTTTCTCAGCAGGGTCACCTTCCTCGTACAGTTTGGGATGACAGCGGTTGCCTATCTGAGCAATGAGTTCTGCAGGGAGGCACGTAAGGTCTCTGCCTCGCATCCGACCCCGTGTCTCTGTGTGGTCTGGTAGAGCCTCAACACGCTCACCAGCAGCTGGAGAAACACAATACTGCAAGATTAGAATAAAACCACATCACTGTTACACACAGAATACAGAGAGCACAGTAAAATGTATGCGAACACCAGAAATGCATCATATTACTATTAAATTCGTGAAACTAAAATAGGGAATCTCGGCAGAGAAGGCAGCAACATTTACATGTACTGCGTGGTTTCATGTCCATTACCTGCAGCTCCCATGTTGAGCATGCTGTACATGGTATACATGTTGCAGATTTGCCTATACTGCTCTTCAGCACTTTCATCCGTCCCCTCTTCCTCTTCTTCATCATCATGGTAGCTGATGGGGGAGTCACTGGCGTAGGTACTTAGGGTGCCGGGACTGGCACCCTCCGACATGCCGAGACCTGCTGCAGAGCTTCCGTTGATGCCACTACTGCCACTAAGCCCACCACTGGCTGCCATGCCTGCCAAGCTGTTTGCAGTAGCACCCATACTCATGGCCAGTCCAAGGGCTCCCGGGCTCTGAATCGCACTGCCCCGCACTGCCTCCTGGGAATAACGGGCTGCCTTTCTGGCTCCCCCTCCCCCACCCGATCCTACCCCACCTCCATCTCGACTGCTTCCACCCTCCCACAGCCGCTTGGCTACAGGAGTACAGACCACTGAGTAAGGTGTGGCTGCATCCGGCTGGCTAGCTGGTTGCTCTGTCTTGACTCGTGATACCAGAGAGAGTGGCGTGAGGCAGGAGGTTGGTCGGGTTGCACCGTTACTGGTCTGCGTTACTGGGCTCTGGGGCTCAGAAGGTGGGGCCTCTTCAGCATGAAGGCCTTGGGAGTCACAGCTGGGTGATGAGACCTAGAAATGAATGTACACATTAACTGTGTCAGCATACAAGAACATGCCGATGCAGCGACCGAAATGCGTTGGCTCGTTTCTCATCTCGAATTGGTCAGATTTTGTTTTTCAGTAAATTATTGCAGATGATTAGGCGACCTTTTCGCATATCTGGAACCAACGTCACACTATAATGTTACTTCCATCAACACTGATCAATGGCTCCCCTGCAGATGAACCGCTGGCCAAACAGTGAACACAATAAACAGTATGTTTCAGTTCCAACTAGTATAGACTTAATTCTGTTCACCGAGATCACATCGTCCACCTTAATACAACAGATGTAAAGTAAATGGTATTTGTTTAATTGTTCATTCATGCTCAAAGCATTAAAAACCTGAATGTGGACAACTCAGAGGTTTCTTATTTATATTTACAATATATGATAATATGTGATATTTCTACTAAAAATGTCAGCTTTACCTTGAGGAAGAATTCAGTGCCTTTTTCCATGATCTGTTGGATCTGCAGGAAGCCAGCAGTGTACATGAGAAGAAACTGGTCCCCCACTGTCATGCTGAGGCGGCCTGTGTAGCAGAACGCCAAAATCTGCTGGAAACTCTGGGGCTGCACAGCTGATGGGAGCTCCACCACGGTTGGGCTCGTCTCATTGTTACTACCACCTCCACTATTGCTGCTGAAAATGTCCCGGAAATAAGAACTGCTAGCAGCCAGCACAGCTCGATGGGCCTAAGACAGAAACAGATAAGCAAGGCATTGCATTAGTACTTCTGAGATTAGTGCTGATTTTGAATATTAAATGTAAAATTCTTGCTGACATCAATCCAATGGGCCTGTGATAAATGAACCCCGTGCAGAGCACCCTGACACAAAGATAGGGTGACAAGGAGATTCTTATAAACTAATATATGGATTTGTTAAACGTTGAATATCATTATAGGAATCGCTTTCTGATGCCTCGTTTTGCTTATTTTTTATTTAACAGACTAAGCAAAACCTCTCAAACAAATCAGTGTTTAATGTCTTCATGTGAAATGGCTGCAGAAGATATTAACCACTGAGCCAGCATTTGGTGCCAACTATTGCTAAATTGAATTTGGTCTGTATTTAAGTATTGAGGTTCTATGCCCAGACATTTATTAAATTATGCATTTGGAAGCATATGACTAATTTTTTACACCCAAGCCTTAACTTCTTCTTCTTAGCCTCAGCTTTCAATATAAGCCTAATTTGCATTACAAAAAATGAAAATTAATAACTTGCTGTGTCCTCAGTACCTTGAAGGCATGGCCCTTGACCACCACAGAGACATCGCAGTAGAGGCCCTGCAGCCGCTGCTCATTCAGACACTCTAAAACATTGTTGCCGAAGTTTGGGATCGCCATTTGGAGGGTCTGGGCCATGGTGCGCCTACGCACACCACCAAAGGGTCTTGTTGGGAAAGAAAGAGAGACAGAAAGAAAGAGAGACACAATGACGCAATTATAACAAGTGACAAAGTTATACCTCATCCCTGCATAAACTAAACTCGATAAAATGGGTTATACATCAGTTCGGCATCAATCTGTGGACAGTGGAGTTGATTTTACACTGGATGTTTGTTTTAACTGGGCAATTTTTAAAACAGTTTTCTTTTTTCTGATGAGCCATTTTGTGATTTTTATGTGAGATTAAGATATTAGCTTTACATAAAGTGACTTGTCTATTAAAATCTATACACTGCTTTACCTCTGCTCATATGAGCACATTCACTGGCAGTAATGATAAAAACTGTTCTATCCTGTGCTGTCTCTTTGGTGTGAGGAGGGTTAAATGTAGCAAAGCTACGTTAAAAGAAAGGAAGCTCAAGGAGAACGGGCCTAAAACAAAACAGGTGAGGGGTGCCAGACTGTTCCATTAATGGACACAATAAAGTGGCTGACAGGCTCTCACTGGGACAAAGTAATACCCAACATACACTAAACCTAATGGAAGTTTCTTTTTTATTACTACTACCCCAAATTCTTCATAATGAAATGTGTATATTCTAGAGAAACATAGTCCCAAGTAAGAATTATATCCCTTGGCATATCCCGCTAACGCAGGCCACAAATATTTCTTCACACAGTCCTACTGAAGGCTTTTGGCAGGCTGACAGGACGTTGGTATTTGAAGCAAAGTTTTGTTTTAGCTTCTGTGGATAATCTACATTGCATGAATCCTATACATCACTTCAGCCTCGCAGGAGTTGTTTTTGCCAGGAGCGGGCTCTGTAAAAGCCTTTTTTTTATTCTGTCTTCTATGAGCTATAAAATCCTGGTGTCCTTAGATAACTGGGTCATGCTCTGTTATTCTATGTGCACAAGTATGCGTGGCCTAAACAAACACCACATAGCATGTTTCCATTCACTTCTCGAAACAGTCAAAGGCAAAGATACCCCCTTTTACCCAGCACACTCTTGAAGATTTCTATATTATGCCTGTAAATATTAAATTGAAGTGAACCACGGCCCCTTCTGCTGTGGATATGGACACGCACGCGGTGTGCAAGCTACGTTATTGCTCGATGCTGTAAGACAGCGTCATATTCAGTGACAGGATATGTAAAGACATTGCAATTATATTTTCTTTTATGTTTTAGATTTTTTTATGCATTGTCTTATTCTACAAAATAGTAGAAGCAATCTACTTTTCAGTGCCGGGACTTCAGTATAAGCAGCATATGATCTCTGTGCCCACAACCACTGTATAATAATATACATACACTGGCAGCAATGAAAAAAAAGAGAGTCAAATGTGTTGTATGTGTGCATATACTTGGTAAATAAATCTGATTCTGATAACCTCCACAATAGCAGATAACAATAACACAGATCTACTGATAAACCCATGGGGATTTTTCATTGACCATAAACCTACAGTTATGAGCGTTTTCACAGATGAGTATACAAGCTTGCACTATAAAAAAAAAGTGTGCATGCACACCCGAGACAAAGCTACTTTTCACACGGATGCTTTACCACTTAAAAGTGTTGCATGCTGTACACACACACACACACACACACACAAACACACCAAACAAAGAGAAACTCCAATACTGTGAGAACAAACTGACTGAAGCCCACCCTGTGAGAGGCATACAACCAACTTTGGTGTGACTGACTGATGAGAGCTGGAGTGAGCCACCCCATCATATCCAAAGCCTTTCATTTGGGACCTAGCCAAGCTCCAGGGTAAAGAGAAATGCTCTCTTTGTCTCTGTCTCACTCAAGCTCCCTCTCCCTCATACTAAAACACAGATGCGCACACACACAAACTCAAACAAACCCACAAAAGGCACACTGAGTCACACACAGACATTAGACAATACTGCTTGTTTACAGTTTGGCGAGCCGCAGTAAGCACACATGCGTGCACATAAAGACACACAAACATGGGGCTGAGAGCAGGGTGTGTTTGCACAGTTTGTCCTGACAGTGAGAGAGAGAATGTGGCTGTGTGTGTGTGTGTGTGTGTGTGTGTGTGTGTGTGTGTGTGTGTGTGTGCATGTGTGTCTTTATGCACCAAGGAGGGGCAGTGAGGCCTGCAGAGATGAGAGGGATCATCTCAGGTCCTTATTCCATTAAATATATAGAACGAATGAAATTCACCCGAACTAACCCTGTGGTTTACATCTCATACCAACCGGCCTGGTGAGAAAAGTAGGTCAAACATACTCACAGCATAAAACTTAGACGTTTCATAGTGTGCCTTTGCCTGCATTCAAAGGGCTTATGATATGTTATGATAGGACGGCTGTCAACATTTTGCGAAATGTATAGTGTAACAACTCAACTACTTTCCAGTTTATCCAGTTCTACTCTAAAAACAGCATGGACACTTACCCTGCTATGTGGGTGATTACTGTGGAGTCATTGGTGCAGCTGGCACACAATGCATTCCCTCTATAGGCATTTCCTGGTTCCCATGTGCCCATGGCTGCATAGCAGTGCTACTCACATCAAATCAAGACATACAGTATAATTGCAGGCCTGATTTATGATTATTCCACACATAATAAAAAACTTCTGAACTCCACATTGCTGAGGCTTCACCCCGCGAGTGTCTCCGAACACAGCCTGCCTCTGTACAGAATTGTTTAAACGGGACGCCGGATAATGGGGAGCAGATAAGAAGCTCTTTAACGCACCGGGGTGACCGCGCCGTGTGCCAGTCTACCGCCGGGAGTGCTCCACTGTCTGCTGGCACCGGAGGCGGGAGGCGATAGGATGGGAGGGGGGCGACAGAGGATGGCAGCGAGCCCCGGTGATACCCGGTTGAGGGCGACGGTGTGTTACTGTTTACGTGCCGTCAAATGGCATTCAAAGTACACCGTGGAAGGCTTTTCCAGCGGGACAAGCGGCCGCAGTTCGCCCCCCATTCCCCCGTGGCTGACAGCGCTGAAATGTTTGATGCCCTCTCCCATCCGCAGCGGGCCTATAGAAGTGGCTAATAGCTAAGCTAACAGTACTGTTAAATATTTTGGGTTCGCCCCGGCGCACCATCCACCTCATGCACACTCAGCCCCGCTGCACAATGTCAAGCATTTCCGCGATAGTCCACGCTCGAAAGACAAACAAGACACTTACTGCCTGTGCGGACGAGGTAGCCGTGCTGCGACGCCGGTTGTCAAGCCCAAATGTTGCTTATTTAAATATTTTGGTGATGGGGGAAATCGCTCCCCCTGCCATTCTCCATTCTACCGACATCAACAGGTCATCCCAGGACACGCAGCAGCTGAGGGCGAGCCAGACGGAACCAGTGCGGCACGGAGCGGGGGGTGGGAGCACAACAAGGCACAATTCTTTACAACCGGCGCTCGCAAGGGCTGCCGTGCCAAAAAAACCTGACTGCCATCGCGCATTCGCATATTTGAGAGATGAGCTCCGTGGTATTAACCATTTAACTACAAATATCGCGCCTCGCAAGGGGAAAAAAAATGTGCAAATCTGAGCCGAAAGCGCGTTAAAAAAAGTTTAGTACTGTGCCAACCAGGACCCATCCCATGAACTGCATACTTATCCCAAACTTAAAATTGTCCCGATATCCACTCCTCTAACTACTAAGGACACCGGTACAGACACCCCCCCCCTCTCTCTCTCTCTCTTCCCTCTCCGCCTCCTCCCCTCTGCCGGCCGACCGTGGATCCTCAGACGACCCCGGGAGGACTCCTCGCAGAACGGCAGACAAGACACTCACCCCCGTCGCTGGGAAGTTGATGCAGAGCGTTGGTTCAAAGGAGGAGAAGCAGCGCTCTCTCTCCCCGCTTTCCCTTGCTCCGGGCAGCCATTCAGTGTGAGCGAAACGCCGATAGCAGAGCCATCGAGGGCGGTACAGTATCCCAAGGGATTGCGGAACACAGAGCCACTGATCGCACGGAACAGAAGAGGAGGAAGACAAGCATGACGCGTTCGTCATTCAATCGCATGATCGTTTCGAGCGCAGCCTCAATTTGGGGAGACCTATCCCACGGCGTGCACTGTTTGCGCATTGGCACAGCAACAGCAGCAGCCTGCAAGGAGAAACCGTCTCCCACCCTCTCCCCTCTCTCTCTGCCCGCATATGAGCGATAGAATTGGGAAAAGTAGGTGGTGTGCGTGTGTATGTTTATGCCTGTGTACTTATTTAACTTTAGTGAACTCGGCACGCACATATAAAGTAGAAATAAAGCCGCGCCCCTGTTGGCTGTAAACAATATACCTATAATACCTATACACGCACCTGTGATTTGGCTGTAAGCAAAGCAATGTTAGGGCCTTTCAAATCTTGGCCAGACTTCTGCTCCACCAGGCAGTATTCTAGGACTTGATGTGAATGCAATAACACCCATTCTGAGCGTCTATACTTCATACTGCACTGGTTGACTCTATGGTAGATAAAACATAATAAAGTGCCCTCCAGGGTGTCCTTCCAGTGGATAAAACTTGATAAAGTGCTATCTAGGGTGCTAACCCCAACCACAACGAAGCTGTTAAAGTGCCCATGAAGTCAAAATGGATGTTTAAGTGTTTTTGTCACTTCATTTTATCACTTGATATCACTTTTATAACTTTTTTTTGTACTAAATGTGTATGTATATGTATGTTTATGCAGTCTATGAGTGTTTACACCTAGGCTGCATCTATTATTCTGTTACTATTTCTTCACTACCAAGGTGATTTATGCACGTCAATGATTTAGTGCAGTGTTTCATGCTTTACGTTCACTAGCTTAACAAACTGATTCAGCCCCAGGATGGCAAGTGGAAGGCTGTCATGAAAACACACCTCCAGCCTATCTTTAAGGCCCATTAGATCAAGAACGAGAGCGATGTAGTGCTGCATCAGATGACCTGGCCTCCACAAACAGATTGTTTGGAATGAGCTGGACCACGTAGTGAAGGAAAAGCAACCACCAAGTGCTAAAAAAACCCCCATTTTGACAGCAAAATTACAAATAAAATAAATAGTTAAGTACTGATCACTTTATTTCTGTCCACATCAAAGCTGTTGCTGATGGAGCCAGTGGTTTTTAGAAGTCACAACTGATGCTTAGTCAGTAACCATTTTTATTCATTTAAGAGCAGACAATTTGTCTTGTCCCAGTAGGAAAAGAGCAGGTGTTAATAATAACAATAATTTGGTATTTTAAACTGGAATGAAATATCAGATGTAATATTACATTACATAACATACATTTTTAATTCATCGTTTGTCATCGTTTCCCAGCATAGACAGAATATCATTTACTTTACACAATGATTCTCATAGCTTATGAATATTAAGAACTTTAGCACTGTATTGTAGTTTATTTGACCAGCAGCTTATAAAAATGATGTGCGATTTTCTCTGTTTTCAAGGAAAGCTGTGTTTATGGTGAAATAAGATTACAACTCAGTTTTTTTTCACAAGTCCAATCACACATTTGCTTGATACACCTGCCCAGAAATGGCTGTGGCTATTCTAGAGACACTGTTTTATCCCTTAGAATGATGTTGTTTTTGCAGTACTATTATGTATTATAATATCATATTTTATTGGATTCTATGTTTCAGTATATGAAGCTGCTGTTTTTTAGTTACAAGGGCATGAAATAAATAAAATAGGTGTGATACAGAAGACCAATTTAGTATAATCCTTTTATCATAATTTTGTGGCATGACATTACAACAAACACAGAATAAAATCTGACTTAATAAATTTTAAATTGTTCATTAAAAGTGGAAGTATTACTAATATGATTAGCTTGATTTATTCAAGTATCACAGGGAGTCATGATAGTGTAACAGTGGGCCAGCGTGCAAAATACCAGGACCCTTATACTGAAACAGCTCCATGGAATTCAATACGTTTATTATTTGCACTTGTCCTTTTCTGTGATGTATCAAAATGTGCAAAAGGATGTGACATTGCATTGTAGGGCAATTTAATTAATAGAATGTTGCCACCTGCTGGAAGTGTTTATAACTAAAACACATGCATTATGATCTGAAATGTGACTTTTGTTTTGTAAAAACATGTGATTTCTCAATTTTTATGGAGCACTATTTGAATATGTAAATATAATTTGCTATCTGGACAAGCCTTCATGAACTATACTTTGCTTGCTAATATGCAGACAGTGATGACACCAAAGTATCATACAAATATTATTTGTCAGCTGCCAGCACAAGTTTGTGTTGTGATTTACTCCTAGAAAAAATGTTTGTATGTGGTGGAAAGCATGTATGTCCTTATTTAGAATTTGAAATATTTCATATTTGTGGTCATGATTTATGAAGTATTGCCAGAAAATAATTTGTTGGCTTCTTGCACAGCTTTTTCTTTACATTGTCTTTTATTTGGGTCATGTTGGTCACACAGCTCTTAACACTCTTGTCAGATTTTGCTCAAGAGATCGTTTTTGATATGTCCTTGAGGTCAGATGCCAAGGCAATGCCCATGTTCTCTACTACTGCCTTTTCTTATACAGATCTTATACTGTAGGACCTCTGAACATGTGTTACAAATAATATGATGGTGTCTTATGCAGAATAAACAGAACATTAGTGTACTAGTGTACATACGTAAGTAGCATAACATGGTTGGTATGACTGGACTCAGGATTTATGGATTATGTTCCTTATCAGTGGTGTTTTATGGCCTGCCATAACTTGATTTAATGTTTATGCTGTCTGTTCCAAGTGAGATAGACCAAGAAAGTACTTAAAGTGCGCTCTCCTTCCTTTAATTATGTAGTTTGATTGATTTAATTGCCTCTAGATTAGGTTCACCTTTTTCAGAAGATTAGAGATAATTATGAAGATAATGAAATAAGATAATTCCTGGATTTATTGTTTGTTTGTTTGTGTAAAAAAAACAAAAAAACTGAGATGGACGTTCCTCAGTCTGATCATTGCCCTGCTGATCATGTAGTGAACTACATGCAGAGTGAGTAAGAGAGAACACTTAAGTTGGCATGCAGATAATGCTGATCATGTATAAAAGGTTTAAAAGGTCTGAATGTTTAACAGACAGTTTAAACTTAACTATTAAGTTAAGTTCAGCTGAATCTTTATTTCCACACTGAGTATGCTCTTTTCAGCACTGCATGTTCAACACTGTGAGGTGTTCAGTACAACCACAGCCCCCTACAGTTGGCCAATGGGCAGAGTACCTTACTCAGAGTGGTGCATCAACAGTAGTCATAGAGAGAGAATACTTGTCCTGTATATGCAAGGATGTTTGGTTGTTACTTTTCCAAGGTTTACATTGACTTAAGGGGTCAAACAAGGACCCGGAGGGAGTGGGGCTTGGCATCAGAATATCGGAGTGTATGGGGGTGTTACACAGGGAGACGATCTCAGGCAGCCTGCTGGGCATGGTGCCCTGCTTCCCTGTTGCCAGTCCCTTGGCACTTGACTGGCAGCAGCATGCTGTGACTCCATCCCAGCAACAGCGTCACAGATTTGGGCTGGCTGCCATGGGGTCCCTGGCCAATCAGGGCACACACAGTGCCAGATCACTCCAGAGGTAGCCAATAGTAAGCCTTGATGTGCTCAGTGTCATCCCTCCCAGATGTGAATTCCTTTAATCCCACAAGGTACACAAATGCAGACACAAACATGCAGCTCTAACTCAAAGACAGAGTATGCTCACATTTACAGCTGCGCCGTGTGTGCATGTGTATGCATGGAAAAAGAGAAGCGATACAAAAACAGTCTGTACTTTCACATGAATGTACCTCTGTATCATACCATTGAGTAAGTTCAGGTCTGACCTGTCAGCATCTTCAAATTACAACACAACTACTGTTTCTCATGTAAGTGCCCTACTGCATGTAGGCCTAGAGCGTTGTCTCACTCTTGTGGACAATCGAAGTAATACACAGGTCTTTGTATTGCGACATGCAGCACTAAGCATACCCCTAATGAATAAATACTGTTGTGTCATCACTTCTTATTATAATCACTGAAAAAAAAGACAAACTTTGTTTGAATTATTTGAATCTTTATTCTTATAGATGCAAAAATCCAGTGAGTCCAACAACCAAATATTTGTACTTTGTAGTTTACATTACAGAATTTAAAGCTTCATGATCTGTGAAAGAAAAAAAACTAAATAATTACTATTAGACTGACTCTGTTACAGACTGCAAAGAGATATTAATAAAATAATCAATGCAGTAACTAAACTGGGTCACAAATGTGTGAAATATGTGATTAACCTAATATGTGCAATCTTTTAGTGCGAGAAAGATCAATGGATGAAACAGCACCTGCTTTATATATATTTGTAAAAGTTTTAATTTGTTTCTGTGTTTCCTGTTTTATTTTGTAGTTGCACCCTCTCTGTCTCACTTCCTGTCGTGTTTCCCAACTTTTTTGATTTTGCACCTCCCCCTGATTTGTTTCACCTCTGTCTGATTATTAGTCCTGTCAGTTCAGTTCCTGTGTTCCGTTCTTCTTGGTTTCTTGCGTCTTGTGCTCTTGGTTGTTTGTTGGTTTCTGTGTTCTCATGCTTGGTCTTCCAGACGCTTTTCAGTTAGCCTGGTTTTGTGTCCTTCAGTTTGTATCCTGCTCCTGTGCTGTTTTGTGTTCCGTCCGTTATTATAGTTAGTCCCTGTGTATCCACCACCACAAGTGAAGTTCATGCCATGAGTTTGTTTGTTGTTGTGTCTGGCAGTTATCAGGAATTGGTGAATGAGAGACTGGGATGTCACTATACTGAGGCTTCCAGCAGAGGGAGTGTGTGAGCCATGAAGAGTAATGAAGATTGAGTTCACGTGAGGTTACTTCCACATTATTTGGTCATATTTATATGATGCTTAAAAACGCATAATTTTATCCAAATATTAATATGGAATCAAATTTCTATTCAATGTAAAAGGTGTCACTCATTATTGCAAAATGACTGAGAAGCACCATTCTGCTCCTCTACAGAGCACTCTAACCTTTTTCATCTTATCGTCATGGAGGCCTGTGCAGACTGTACATTAAGTCTGTGGTTGTGTCTCCAAACCTGGTGTTTGTTATCTGTACAGCACTAAATGCCAGACAGACAAAGTTATTGAACGGCTGGGGAACAGCAGAGCAAAAGATTGAGATAATTCTGATTGTCATTAAGAGGGGGACAAAAATCAGTTAATATTGATTTACATCCACCAGGTGTCCAAGAACATAATTCCAAATGGATGCTAATGTTGCTTTTTTTGTGCCTGATGGCAGAGTAGGCCAATGTTTCCTCTCACTTTAGCTTTACAACAGTGTAAGCAGATATATATATAAAAAAGTATCTACCATATTTACCTTTTGGTAAATGGACCACACTGTGCACGTGAGGTTATTTGGGTAGGTAGGTACCTTGACTACCAGCATGCACCTGGGTGGGTGTTTTTTTTTTTTTTTTACCAGGACAAAGGAGGCAGCAGCAGCCATGATTTTCTTTGTTCTTTTGTTTGTTTTATTATTTTGAAATAAATCATCACAATGCCACTCCATCCATACTCTGCATCTTCCTTTGGATTGCACAATGTTTAGAGGTCGGTTGCTCCTTTGCCAGTTCACACTTAGTTTGTCTGGAAAGAAGCCACTTAGGGTGCAGATGAGTCTGACAGGCCTGAAAGTCTGTTACACAGATGTCGCAACACGCAGCAGGCCGGAGCGATCAGGGCTAGCAGCAAGCCGAAGCATTGAGTAACACCCACGTCCAAAAAAAGTACCAAAAAACAGAAGTGAAACAATGCTAAGAGCACCAGTGCATCACAGACACCAGGTGTGAGGCGTGAGAAGAGAAACAGAGTACACATTTAAATATCTCATATCAGTTTACATATGCTATCACATGGATTACATGTAGAGACTAAAATCTCTTTGCATATTGAGTTTAACATGGGCTGTTGATTCCAGGTGCTGATGAGTGATGAACATAACAGCATGTTACACAATATATATTAATATAATTTTAAAATCAAAACAGTGCACTTCTGAGCACTATGAATTGAATTAGGTGGTAAAATAGGTGAATATGAACAATTTCAAAATAAGGAAAGAGACAAAAAAATCAAATCCATTTAAACATTTATTTTCAAAAAGATACAAAACTCGAATTCAAATGAAAAAGGGACATTTGTGAGTACTTACATGATACAATGAGTTTATGAGAAAACATGTAAACATCATTTCATTTAATCTGAAAAGATAAAAAAAAAGATTAGTAATATTAAACCAAAATGATCAAATTGTATGATCACATTGCTAATGTATTATATGACCAATCTATGCACATCACTACACTGATGACGACACTGCTGCATTATAAAATATCATAACACACACATGATGATTGGTTGATTCGACAAAAAATATCTTTAAAACAGATTGGTATTTCTGTAAAACTCTTTATCCTCTTGCAAAGATTTTTTTTAAGTCATCACTTTTCAAAGCATTGAATTTCACAAATGTATTTGCCTCCACATGCATAACAATGATTGCTATATATATAATAACAGCTGTGTTTTTGTTGTAACCACTTTTAGAATGAGTAAGTAGTAGTAGTGATAACATTAAACATGTATTAGAGTATAAAAAGGAACACGTAAAAAGATAGTGATGCTGTGTGTAAAGGTCATTTTAGTTGTTGGTCAGAAAAACACGATTTACTGAGTTGCCCTTTTCTGTTTTTTTGTTCACACACTCTAATATATAAACTCATTATTACCTTGACAGCAATGGTTCCAATGGTGAACAGCAGAGTGGTGAGGAAGAGAATGATGAAGGCGAGGGCGGTGTCTCCCATGTTATCGTCTTCTGTCTCCATGGTATTGTTCCACTGATAGTTAGTTACAATCAGGAACTCTGGATGTAGTGTACAGTAATTAGTCAGTTAATATTTGGGGCAACTCACTTTCAGATTTGAATTGAATACCTCACGAGACAATGACCAAATTCTATTTATATCTTTTTTTTTTTTAGAAATAAAAAGCGTAAACAGTTAGTCAGTGAATCAATCGAAGTATAAATAAATGACCTCAAAAAACAGTAGTGGTATATGTCTTAGTTATTAAATTGTTATGAGCATGTCATAATAGTAGTTAGTGCTATAATAGTTTTGTGCTTCCTTTTAAAACATTGATGAATATAAAACATTGAATCCTACGATGATCCTGAATTGCTTTTTGAAAGACCTCATTATTAGTGTGGCACGCATGACTTGGCTTGTGAAAAAGTATTTTCATCATTTGACTGAGAGCCCACGGTACCGGAGTTAGACCTTAAACAATCATCTGTGTTGGGGGTGCAAGAGCCAGTAGAGGAAACACATATACACACGAAGACAAGTCACACAAACAATGTTGATGCACTACACATAAAAAAATAACACATATAATGAATAAATTTTTGTCTAAAGTTAGTGTGGTGGTGGCCTTATTTTAGTAAATACAATATGAAGTTTGACATGTTGTTATGTCAGTGACAGTAAAGGAAAAATGTGTAGCTCAAAATACTGGTTAAATAAAGACATGAACTGCATGCGACATACATCAACAGAATTGCAAAGTGCTTTTTTTTATTTTGATTTTAAATCTGCATGAAAAAGACAAACAATGTCATATCACAAGCCACAAACATTAAACATCAAACAGCAGAAGACACAACAACACACAGACATCTACTGGGGCTTGCACGTGTCAGGGACGTTCATGTGAGGTTGACCAGGTTGTGTTTTTCTCATGTGTTCTGTATCCAATAGACCTGACAATAGCTTTAGTTGTGTTAGCCACAGACTCGTGGTGAACTACACAGCTATACACCACATCGTTCCTTTTCCACTGCTCAAGGGTGAGTAATAACTGGCTATAAGCAGAATAGGATCCGTAGCTTTCGACAGGGTTTGTGGTAGGGAACTCGTAAGTTGAATCTACTTCCTCATCATCAACAAGCCAAGACACAATAAACTTCCTGAGGGAAGAAGTCTTTCACAAAGCAAGTCAGGGTCACCATTTCTTTTCTAGTGTGTTCTACTGGAGGCATCATAAACACTGAAGGACGCTGAGTCTGTCCTCCTGCAAGCATGAGAGAACAATTAGATAAAACTACAGCCTACCTAAAGCACTGAAGGAAAGATCTGCAAGAACACTGTATGATGACATGACAAAAGGAATTAAACACACTTTTAGCTGCTGAATAATTTTCTTACCAATACTCCTTTCATAGACTTTCTTGACTGGCTCAGCCAATCTGAGTGTTCAACAACACAGTACCCACCGCTTGATCCCTGGTTCCATTCATCATATGTGATGTCAAGTGAAAGATGTATGACTTTTTTTCCATATCAGTGGACTTTGACTCAACCAAGGTGTGTCCATTCTCGTCCTGCCACAAACACTCCCTAACAGATGCATGTTTTCCTGGACTTGACACACTATCTGTCCTTTCATTTTCATAAACATGTCCTCATTTGTAGGGCCGATGATAGTTTGTCCGCATCTCCTCCAGCACGTACTACTGCATAAATAAATAATGAACAATTATTCAACAGAAATGACTGCAAAACCATGGGAGTTCAAATTCAATTTACAAATAAATTCTTTTCAAGAAAAGATTTTTTACTCACTTGGACATTTTGGGACCGTAGATCACAGATTCATTCACATATGTTTTAATGCCGCCTTCACCTTTCCCCTCAACAGACATGTAAATCGAGTGCCCTGACTCAAGCCATTGGAGGGTACAGTGAGAAAACTTGCTGCGTTGTATAGAGTCGTTCCCCTATCGTCCGTTTCTTTCCTGAACAGGTGTTGTGATCTCGTATTTTTTGTTGGTGATGTCCTGATCATCTTTCAGCCATGTCAGTTTGTGATCTTTGGTGAAAAAATCTTTAGCAAAGCAGGAGAAGGAAGCCTCTTTTTTCTCATCATCAGAGGAGGAGCCCAACACACTAAGAGTTGGCAACTGGTAAAGCGGCTCTGAAACACACACACACACAAAAAAAAAAAATATGTATGCAGAAGCAGGGAATAATTTAGAGTATATAGAATACAGCATATATATATGTATATGTGTGTGTGTGGTGTGTGTGTGTGTGTGTGTGTATTGTGTATATACATTGTTTACTGCACTGTAAACATTTCTTTAATTATTCTGTTTGATATTGAATTCTACCTCAGTTTTTTGTTATCATTATCAGTTGTCATCATTACTACACTTTTTGTATAATTAATACATTTCATTTAAATAAAACTGCAAACATGTTTAGACCATTATAAAATATATCAACAACTCATGTAACGTGCTGGAAACTACTAGAAAGATATTAAACTAGTACTTTGAATTTGTTTTACCTGGATTGGGGAAAATGACAGAATGCATTTCCTGCTGGATGTTTCACCATGCAATGGAAAACCTTCCTTGCATCCCAGTCCTGTTTGCTCACTTGGATTTGACTGATTCCACTATAAAGGCTGCCGTTCTGTACAGGAGGGTAATCAATAGAGGGTGTAAATTCATTCCCATTTTGGTCCAATCATAGGTCAGTGAGGAGGGTGTGAAGCCGGTGGTGTAACAGGCAAGAGAGATTGTGTCGCCAGTGCAGAATCACATTCCCTCAGATCAAACGCAGTTGGTCCAGTTGGAGTGGCTAAAAAAAGGAAAAAGAAATGTATTAATAAAATACCAAACTTAAAATAATATTCTAATTTGTTGAAATGTTTTCAACCAGTCAATTGTCTAACAAAGCACAGCACTGAAAGTATTTTAATATGTTGAACATGAACATATTCAAACAGACCTTCGTGTTTCTCCATCTTAATGATTTAGATGTTGTTTGTTGCACTAAGGCTAACCTCCCTCGATAATATTATTTGTGGTGGTTTTGGTATTCTCTATACAAACCGGTAAACTACTTTAAATGCACAATTTGACAATAATCATTGCTGTTGGTTTCAAATTGAATTGATGAGGTTGTAAAGTTGGTAAACATCCATTAACTGGGTTGAGAAATGCCGTATTCTGATAAAAAGACGTTCAATTTGTTCAAATTGAGCGATTATGTATGACATGAAAGACTTTTCTTACCTGAGGAAACAGTTACTGTTGTCCCCTTTCCCCAGTAGTCAAAAGCAGCATAGTAACACAGTGCTGAATCTACTTAGCTGTTAGTATCAAAACTCTACGTCTACTAATGTCGAGTGCAAAGTCTACCTCGACACTTAATGAATCCCATTATGTTATAAAATCTATTTAATGACCCAAAATACACAAGCCATAAATATCCACCAGTGAGTCCCACTGAGAATATCACTGTTGGACTTTTACCCTACGTACTGTATTAAAACACTTTACTTTTGAAGTGACATTTGACACGATGAGAAGTTACAGTAAACTTAAAATGACCTCTTTCCATTGTACATGTCAAACAGGACAAATCTTACCTGATGACACCGTCACCATAGTTGCCTTTTCCCCAGTAGTCGAAAGCCCAGTTATCACAGTTAAGAAAGTCAATTCAACCTTCTCACAAAAACTCATTGCCATGATATCCCGTTACTTCATGTCATACAGTTTGGTTTTTGGTGCCAGTTAAAATCTATTTCAAATATTCACCTGTTAAAACTAAACTTCCCTTCTAATTTTGAAACTATTCGAGACTTTTTGGTCGGACGAAAAAATACTGTCGGCTGTCTCATCACTGTTCAACAGTTGTGACAACATAAAAATTCTAAAATATATTTTAGTAACATGATCAGGAATTTTATTCTCTAATCAGAAACATTAAAATTACATACCTGAGGTGACGGTGACCATTGTGCCTTTTCCCCAGTAGTCAAAAGCATAGTCACAGTTCAACAAATTATAAACCAGTGCATACAAAAACCTGTTCCCAGATATTTACGCTTCCCATGGTTGGTTATTTTATGACGATCTAACTTCAGACACATTTTTATTGGCTTTTGCAAAGAACGATTTAGAAGATGGAGCCTAAAATGATTTTACCACCCCCAAACTTTAAACAAAGTCTATTAGTTTTAACACATTTTCTTACGGTATCCAAGAAATGAATGACCTGAGGTCCCAACTGTAATTTCTCAAAAAAGTACTAAAATGTTTTTTAAAAAATCAAAATGTACACATTAGAAACAACAAAATGGAGCTGGACTTACCTGATGTAACTGTAACCATTGTGCCTTTATTTCCCCAGTAGTCAAAAGCATTGTCACAGTTCAAACAAATTATAAACCAGTGCATACAAAAACCTGTTCCCAGATATTTACGCTTCCCATGGTTGTTATTTTATGACGATCTAACTTCAGACACATTTTTATTGGCTTTTGCAAAGAACGATTTAGAAGATGGAGCCTAAAGATTTTTACACCCAAACTTTAAACAAAGTCTATTAGTTTTAAACACATTTTCTTACGGTATCCAGAAATGAATGACCTGAGTCCAACTGTAATTCTCAAAAGTACTAAAATGTTTTTTAAATCAAAATGTACACATTAGAAACAACAAAATGAGCTGGACTTACCTGATGTAACTGTAAACCATTGTGCCTTTTCCCCAGAGGTCAAAAGAATCGTAGTCACAGTGTAACATGCCAAGAACAACCAACATACAAAAACCAGCACCTTAAAGATGCTGTCACTAAGTTTGAAATATATTAAATAAACAGTTCAATTGTGCACATTTTCAATATGAAGATTAAAGAATCTTATTGTACCTGATGTGACGGTCACCATTGTTCCTTTTCCCCAGTAGTCAAAGTAATCGTCACGGTGATAGATTCAATAACCCTTTCGTACAAAAAATACTAATCCAAGCCAATCTCAAAAATCGTTGTACTTATTCAGTAATCTATTGAGTTTAAGTACATTCCAAATTAACATAAATTTATATTTTCATTATTATTCACTCACCAGAAGTTATGGTGACTTGTGTCCTTTTCCCCAGTAGTCAAAGTAGCTATCAGTGATATAGTGATATATTCAATCTGTTTCTAATACAAATATTGTTTACACCAAGAAAGTAAACATGTTTCAACTAACAATTAATTACCACTGCACTAGTTATGAACCACTTCCCTTGAGATATTTATTTCCTGTGGTCTGGGTTACAATAAAATTAAGTGTGTTTGCTGACGGTTTTGTGAACACTTCCTCTTCATGAGACAAGTCACCAATTAACCTGCATGCAAATCTTGTGTAGGAAGCCAAATTGTTGTTGTTGTTGATATGCTCACTTGATCTATCGCTACTTTAATCAGCTGTTCATGTTCATCCCATTGCTGCCAACTTGCTTCACAATGGGAACATCAAGGAAAATGTGTGTTTTATGTTTTATTTATATGGTGCCATATCATAACAAAAGTTATCTCATGACACTTTCATACAGAGCGGGTCTAGACCGTACTCGTCATAATATTATTTATAGAGAGCCAACAATTCCACCATGAGCAAGCGCTTGGTGACGGTGGGGAGAAAAAACTTCCTGAGCCTTCCTGTATGTTTGAAGATGATCTAGACAGATTAAATGAGACTCCTCCAGTTTATAGTGGCACACCATGTGCCGAGTCAGCTAACCTCCTTTGTATAATTATCTTCTGTTCAGAGGTGTAATAGAGTCGAGAGTTGTCTGTAATGAGCCTGTAGTACTATCAACAAGATGATCTATTTGTGAGTGGCTAGAGGAAGCAGACAAGTCCTCTGCTACATTGAGACATGGCATTAAATTCAATATTGAATGAATCAGTCCCTTAAATTTGGTTACAGCACTATCAGATTCTTTACATTAAGTTGAATCTTTATTTCCTCACTGAGTATGCTTTTTTCAGCACTGCATGTTCAACACCGTGAGGGGTTCAGTCCAACCACAGCCCCCTACAGTTGGCCAATAGGCAGTTCTTGGTTGAGTACCTTACTCAGAGAGATACAAACAGTCTGTACTTTCACATGAATGTACCTCTGTACCTCTGTCTCACTCTTGTGGACAAATCGAAGTAATACACAGGTCTTTGTATTGTGACATGCAGCACTAAGGCATACCCCTAATGAAGAAATACTGTTGTGCCGTCACTTCTTATTGTAATCACTGGAAAAAAAAGACAAACTCTGTCTCACATATTTGAATCTTTATTTTCTAGATGCAAAAATCCAGTGAGTCCAACGACCAAATATTTGTACTTTGTAGATTACATTACAGAATTTAAAGCATCATTTTTTTATTTTCGTTCTACACACATGCATACATGCCACGGCAATAGAAACCTAAAAAATGAATATATACAACCAATTCCATGAATTATAATAAAAGAAATACATATTTTAAAAAAGAAATGTCATTCATGAGTACTTCATTAGTCAGTTAAATGTCATGAATGGGATCTGTCCTGTGGTCGTCATCATCTAGTCTAAAAGGAGAAAACAAAAGGAAATGTGTCAGGATCTGGTGCTAATTTCATTTTGTATAATTTACCCCCAAAATATTAACGGCAATATTAAAAATAGCAGAGCTATTTAAATCATATCTTTATGTTTACTCCCACATTATTGTGCTATAATGATATTATACTTTAAACCCTGAAGATATAATGCTTTGAATCTGCACAATTTATTATTTTTGATCATTATATTTCATGCCAGGAGTTTGTTTGCTGTTGTTCCCATGCAGTGATCACACAAGAATTTGTGAATGAGAGACTGGGGTGTCACTACTCTGAGGCTTCCACCAGGGAGAGCTTGTCAACAGTTAATACTAATGGGGTGTGTGAGTTTATTTGGAGGTTACTTGCACATTATTGTATTTTTCTGTCCCCCAGTTAACATACGTTGTTTAATATGGGTTTAGATTTAACTAAAATGAATTCTGATGATTGAAAGTTTTATGGATTTATTTGTTTTTTTTTACCTGAGGCAGAAGTTGGTGTCCTTCTTGACACTCTTTCTCAGAGACCTGTCAGATACTTCACAAGTGAAGCCCTTCCTGTTTTCCACTCTGTTTGAGGGATCTGAAGTTGACTGGTTACTGACACACGTCCATCTGCACCCATGCTGATGTCATCCATTGAAGAAGATCTTGCTGAGACTCAGTGAACCATGTAATTTGAGGGTTGAAGCCCCATCCAGAGCACAAGAGTCTCTGTGGTCCTGACTCTTCACTGGGGACCAGAAGGAGCTCCACTGATGGGTCCACTAAATGAGAGAATCAGAAACATCAATCCTCAACAAATCAACCTATGACATTTGAATATGGTTGGAACATGAAATCATAAAGTGAAAGCAGAGTGTAACTTCTCTCACCAAAAATGTTGCCTGTTGGAGTTGGACTCAAAGTTGCTTGAGAAGCCTTGATTCACTTTGCAGGTGAAACTTCTGTCTTTCTTCCAGTGACTTGGAGGGACAGTGAAGCGTCTACTGATTGAATGAAGGCCCGGGGCTTCAGGAAGATCACTACAGTTTGTCAGAAATATCAACACTGTTGGCCCTGGAAGGTGACGTAGAGGTCAGTGGAGGACAGTTGTGTGATGTCACACTCCAGCACCAGCACTGTTTCCCTTCAGCAAATCTGGGAGAGATCTCCTGATCTCCACTGAGGAGCTGTAACTTCAGGTTCTGGATGGTAGAGAATGAAAGCAAAGCAGAACATATTTTTTAGGGACATTTCTGTGACAAGACGTCTGATTGTAATGTTATATGTATATGTATATGTATATATTGTTATTTTCATATTGTAGTATTATTGCACATACTTACATTGACTAATACTTATTGTTTCATAAATTCAAGGATGTTGTGATTGGACTTGCATTTAAAACTTGAGCCATCTGCCCACATCTTTCATATTTGGCTCAATCTCACACTGCTTAGACTAAAGGTTTCTCCACTCCATCCATACTCTCTGCAGCTTCCTTTGGATTTGCACAATGTTTAGAGGTCGGTTGTCCCTTTGGCCAGTTCACGGAAGCATTGAGTTAACACCACGTCCAAAAAAGTACCAAAAGACAGAAGTGAAAACAATGCTAGAGCAACGGTGCATCACAGACACCAGGTGTGAGGTTGCGGTTATGCCAGTAAGAGAAAACAGAGTACACATTTACATATCTGTTTACATATGTTATTGCATGGACTACATTTACATGGCTTCTCATGACTTTGCTTAAAGTTTTAGTTCTAGTTCTCTATTATTAATAGACTCCAGAACTACAGACTGTGAAATCTCTTTACATATTGAGTTTAACATGGGCTTTTTATTCCAGTTGCTGATGAGGTGATGAACATAACAGTATATTACACAATATATATTAATATAATTTCAAATTCAAAACAAAATTAGTGCACTTGCATTATGAATTAAATTGTGTGGGTGAAATGTTTCATCATTTCAAATAATGGAAGGAGAAAAAAACATTTAAATCCAGTTAAACGTTTATTTCAAAAAGACACAAAACTCTGAAAAAAAGGACATTGTGAGTACTTACATGATACAATGAGTTTATGAGAAAACATGTAAAAGTTTTTTTTTTTTTTTTTTTTTTTTTTTTACAGAAAGTTCACCTTATTTCATTTAATCTGAAAGATAAAGACAAAAACAAAAAATAATAGATTAGTAATACTGCACCAAAACAATCATATGATTACATTGCTAAGTATATGACCAACGTATTCACATACAGGGACTATATTGCTGTATTATAAAATTGAACAGTACACACAGTGAGTACTGGATGCTGAATGCTGGCCTGACCTCTTTGTAGTATGTCCTTTATAGTTATTGTACTTTTTGGATTTCAAAGGCGATATCTTTTTAAAGTGAGATCAGCTTCATTATTGTCAAGTGAGGAATTGTTCTGATTATTAGTAAATAAATTATGAGACAAAATGTGACAACTAAGTTGTGTTTGTAGTCCTGATATTAATTATGTAATAAATAATTCTTCATTAACTTTGAAAATATTTTAAAATAAGACTGAAACAGACAATAACAGCCGCAACTGCAGAATATAGTTTGATGAAATAAGATGAAAAGTCAGTATAATAGACGTGGAAATTTACACGCACTCCAATATATAAACTCATTATTACCTTGACAACAGTGGTGCCAATGGAGAACAGCAGAGTGATGAGGAAGAGAAGGATGAAGGTGAGGGCGGTGTCTCCCATGCTATCATCTTCTGTGTCCATGGTATTGTTCCATAGGTAGTTAGTTTCAATCAGGAACTCTGGATGTAGTGTACAGTAATTAGTCAATTAATATTTGGGATGACCGTCTCCCAGATTTGAACAATACCTCACGAGACAATGACCAAATTCTATTTATATCCTTTTCCCTTTTATCCTTTTTTGAGAAATAAAAAGCGTAAAACCCTACAAGTTAGTCAGTGAGTCAGCTGAAATATAAATAAATAAAACAAAACAGTAGTGGTATATGTCTTAGTTATTAAATGTTATGAGAATGTGATAAGGAATAATAGATTTGTGCTTCCTTTTAAAACATTGATGAATATAAAACATTGAATCCTACGATGATCCTGAATTGCTTTTTGAAAGACCTCATTATTAGTGTGGCACGCATGACTTGGCTTGCGAAAAAGTATTTTCATCATTTGACTGAGAGCCCACGGTACCGGAGTTAGACCTTAAACAATCATCTGTGTTGGGGGTGCAAGAGCCAGTAGAGGAAACACATATACACGAAGACAAGTCACACAAACAATGTTGATGCACTACACATAAATAAATAACACATATAATTAATTCATTTTTGTCTAAAGTTAGTGTGGTGGTGGCCTTATTTTAGTAAATACAATATGATGTTCAAAGTTTGACATATTGTTAATGTCAATGACACAAAATACTGGTTAAATAAAGACATGAACTGCATGCGACATACATCAACAGAATTGCAAAGTGCTTTTTTTTATTTTGATTTTAAATCTGCATGAAAAAGACAAACAATGTCATATCACAAGCAACAAACATTAAACATCAAACAGCAGAAGACACAACAACACAACAGACATCTACTGGGGCTTGCACGTGTCAGGGACGTTCATGTTGAGGTTGACCAGGTTGGTGTTTTTCTCATGTGTTCTGTATCCAATAGACCTGACAATAGCTTTAGTTGTGTTAGCCACAGACTCGTGGTGAACTACACAGCTATACACCACATCGTTCCTTTTCCACTGCTCAAGGGTGAGTAATAACTGGCTATAAGCAGAATAGGATCCGTAGCTTTCGACAGGGTTTGTGGTATGGAACTCGTAAGTTGAATCTACTTCCTCATCATCAACAAGCCAAGACACATAAACTTCCTGAGGGAAGAAGTCTTTCACAAAGCAAGTCAGGGTCACCATTTCTTTTCTAGTGTGTTCTACTGGAGGCATCATAAACACTGAAGGACGCTGAGTCTGTCCTCCTGCAAGCATGAGAGAACAATTAGATAAAACTACAGCCTACCTAAAGCACTGAAGGAAAGATCTGCAAGAACACTGTATGATGACATGACAAAAGGAATTAAACACACTTTTAGCAGCTTCTTACCAATACTCCTTTCATAGAGTTTCTTGACTGGCTCAAGCCACTCTGAGTGTTCAACAACACAGAAGCGCTTGATCCCCTGGTTCCATTCATCATATGTGATGTTAAGTGCAAGACTCATTATTTTTTTTCCATTATCTGTGGACTTTGAGGACTCAACCAACTTGTTTCCGTAATTGTCCTCCCACCAAATCCTTGAAACAGATGGCTTGTTTTCCTGGACTTGACAGACTATCTTCCTTTTCTGGTCATAAACATGTCCTCATTTGTAGGGCCGATGATAGTTATGTCTGCATCTGTTCCAACACATGTGCCAGGAGCTGCAAGAAGAATAAATGAACAGAAACATCAGACACATCTCATCATCAGAGGAGGCCGACACACTAAGAGTTGGCAACTGCAAGCATGAGAGAACAATTAGATAAAACTACAGCCTACCTAAAGCACTGAAGGAAAGATCTGCTACAAATTACACTTAGCAATAACACTGTATGATGACATGACAAAAGGTATTAAACACACTTTTAGCTGCTGAATAGTTTTCTTACCAATACTCCTTTCATAGAGCTTCATGACTGTGTCAAGCCACTCTGAGTGTTCAACAACACAGAAGCGCTTGATCCCCTGGTTCCATTCATCATATGTGATGTCAAGTGCAAGATCGATTTTTTTTTTCCCATTATCGGTGGACTTTGAGTACTCAACCAACTTGTTTCCATAATCGTCCTCCCACCAAATCCTTGTAACAGATGGCATGTTTTCCTGGACTTGACAGACTATCTTTCCTTTTCTGGTCATAAACATGTCCTCATTTGTAGGACCGATGATAGTTATGTCTGCATCTGCTCCAATACAGTCGCCAGGACCTGCAAGAAGAATAAATTATTGAACAGAAATTACCGCAAAACCATGGGAGTTGAAATTTAACTTAGAGATACATTTTTTCAAGAAAAGGTTTTTTCACTCACATGGACAAAGAGGACCTAAGGCCATAGATTCATTCACGTATGTTTTAGTGTCGCCTTCACCTTTCCCCTCGAACAGACATGTAAACTCAGTGGTCGGAGTCAAGTCCACGGACGATACACTGAGAAAGCTCGCTGCGCTGTACCAAACACTTCCCTTTGCGTCCGTTCTTTCCTGAACAGGTGTTGTGATCTCGTATATTTTGTCGGTGATGTCGTGATCATCTTTCAGCCATGTCAGTTTGTGATCTCTTGGTGAAAAATCTTTAGCAAAGCAGGAGACGGAAGCATCGCCTTTCTCATCATCAGAGGAGACCGACACACTAAGAGTTGGCAACTGAAAAATCTCCTCTGAAAAACAAACACACACACACACACAAAAATATGTATGCGGAAGCAGGGAATAAGTTACAGTATATATGCAGAAGCAGAGGAGAACAATGTGCTACAGTGTTATTGTACACACACACATGTACACAACTTTGTGACTTTTTCGTTTCTGTATATGGTAACTTATAAAAACTGACAAAATTGAACAGCAGAGCTTCAACCCTCGCTTCTGCATATACATTGGCTGCTCAGGCAAGCAAACGCAGATCTAGTGTTACGTGAATGTTAATGATCAACATACAGTTTCCATCTATCTGCATAACTAGAATTGTGCAGATAAATGGAAAAAAGCAGAACAAATTGCAATAGCCTGTTCTCAGATACACAGGGGGCATACAGTATATTAGTAAAGAATAAAATAGAAGCTGAATACATATGCTCCAGCCTTCTTGTTCCACCTTTAGTTTAAGAATTATAAAACTAGAAATATTAAATAGGATTTGTCATGCTATTTAATTTGGCAACAGTTATGTTATGCTCTTCTCTTTTTATGTGTTTATGCTGCTTTCAAATCACCAATTATTACAGCTCAGGATAAATCTACAAAGTCTGCCTCGAATGGCATTTTACAGTAAACCTACAAAAATACATATTATTTATTTATTTGTTTTTTATTTATTATTTTATGTTTATTGTGTCTCTTGTCTCTTTGTCTCCCTATTGTACATTGTATAAAGAACATTGAATTGCATATTTACACAAGTTCCACCATATAAATATAATAACTGCACATACCTTTTGTATAACTAATATCTTTAATAAAAAATGCAAAATCGTGTGTATATATATATAATCAACTCCATCATCTAATCCTTCTCGATTTCAAATCAACTACTAACAAAATATTTAAATATGACTTAGCATTAGACTTACGTGGCTTCTGGAAAGAAGCCTGTCCATTTCCCGCTGCATGTGTCACGACACATTGGAAAATCTTCCTTGCGTCCCAGTCCCGTTTGCTCACTTGAATTTGACTGATGCCAGTATAATGGCTGCCTTTCTGTACAGGAGGGTACTGAATAGAGTTTGACAAGGCAGTTCCCTCTGTGGTCCATGCATAGGTCAGTGAGGAGGGTGTGAAGCCGGTGGCATAACAGCCAAGAGTGACCGTGTTGCCAGACCCAGAACCACATTGCATCAGAGGAAACACAGTTGGTTTAGTTGAAGTGGCTAAAAAAGGAAAAAAAAACAAATATGTTAATAAAATACCAAAATTAAAGTAATATTCTACTTTCAGAGATGTTTTCAATCAGTCAATTGTCTAACAAAGCACAGGACTGAAAGTATTTTAATATGTTGAACATGAACATATTCAAACAGACCTTCGTGTTTCTCCATCTTAATGATTTAGATGTTGTTTGTTGCACTAAGGCTAACCTCCCTCGATAATATTATTTGTGGTGGTTTTGGTATTCTCTATACAAACCGGTAAACTACTTTAAATGCACAATTTGACAATAATCATTGCTGTTGGTTTCAAATTGAATTGATGAGGTTGTAAAGTTGGTAAACATCCATTAACTGGGTTGAGAAATGCCGTAGTAGTCAAAGCAGCATAGTAACACAGTGCTGAATCTACTTAGCTGTTAGTATCAAAACTCTACGTCTACTAATGTCGAGTGCAAAGTCTACCTCGACACTTAATGAATCCCATTATGTTATAAAATCTATTTAATGACCCAAAATACACAAGCCATAAATATCCACCAGTGAGTCCCACTGAGAATATCACTGTTGGACTTTTTACCCTACGTACTGTATTAAAACACTTTACTTTTGAAGTGACATTTGACACGATGAGAAGTTACAGTAAAACTTAAAATGACCTCTTCCATTGTAAAAAGTGACATAAAAATTCTAAAATATATTTTAGTAACATGATCAGGAATTTTATTCTCTAATCAGAAACATTAAAATTACATACCTGAGGTGACGGTAACCATTGTGCCTTTTCCCCAGTAGTCAAAAACATAGTCACAGTTCAACAAATTATAAACCAGTGCATACAAAAACCTGTTCCCAGATATTTACGCTTCCCATGGTTGGTTATTTTATGACGATCTAACTTCAGACACATTTTTATTGGCTTTTGCAAAGAACGATTTAGAAGATGGAGCCTAAAATGATTTTTACCCCCAAACTTTAAACAAAGTCTATTAGTTTTAACACATTTTTCTTACGGTATCCAAGAAATGAATGACCTGAGTCCCAACTGTAATTCTCAAAAAGTACTAAAATGTTTTTTAAATCTAAATATACACATTAGAAACAACAAAATTAGCTGGACTTACCTGATGTGACGGTCACCATTGTTCCTTTCCCCCAGTAGTCAAAGTAATCGTCAACTAATTCAAGCCAATCTCAAAAACTGTTGTACTTATTCAGTAATCTATTGAGTTTAAGTACATTGCAAATTAACATTAATGTAATTTAATTTAATAATAACCCAGACATACATTTAATTGCCTTTACTTGACTATATTTTCAATTATTATTCACCAGAAGTTACGGTGACTTGTGTCTGTATATATATATATATATATATATATATATATATATATATATATATAATTATTAATAATTAAAATGAAATTAAGCAGAACCAATTCAGTTCAGCTTTATTTTATATGGTGCCATATCATAACAAAAGTTATCTCATGACACTTTTCATACAGAGCGGGTCTAGACCGTACTCGTCATAATATTATTTACAGAGAGCCCACCATGAGCAAGCGCTTGGTGACGGTGGGGAGGAAAAACTTCCTGAGCCTTCCTGTATGTTTGAAGATGATCTAGACAGATTAAATGAGACTTCTCCAGTTTAGTGACACACCATTTGCGTTCAGATTTCCGTGCCTCTTGCTTTAGATTTGCGAGTCAGCTGGCTATACCATGGTGCTAACGTCCTTTGTTTAATTATCTTCTGTTTCAGAGGTGTAATAGAGTCGAGGGTTGTGCGTAATGAGCCTGTAGTACTATCAACAAGATGATCTATTTGTGAGTGGTTACAGCACTATCAGATTCTGTTCCTGTCTGATCCTGTCAACCTGTCAACACAATTTCTCATGAAAGTGCCCTACTGCATGTAGGGCTAGAGCGTTGTCTCACTCTTGTGGACAATCGAAGTAATACACAGGTGTTTGTATTGTGACATGCAGCACTAAGCGTACCCCTAATGAATAAATACTGTTGTGCCGTCACTTCTTATTGTAATCACTGAAAAAAAAGACAAACTCTGTCTCACATATTTGAATCTTTATTTTTCTAGATGCAAAAATCCAGTGAGTCCAACGACCAAATATTTGTACTTTGTAAATTACATTACAGAATTTAAAGCTTCATTTTTTAAATTTTCATTCTACACACATGCATACATGCCACGGCAAATAGAAACCTAAAAAGAAATGAACACAGTATACACCAATTCCCTGAATTTTAATAAAAGAAATACATATTTTAAAAAAGAAATGTCATTCATGAAGTACTTCATTAGTCAGTTAAATGTCATGAATGGGATCTGTCCTGTGGTCGTCATCATCTAGTCTAAAAGGAGAAAACAAAAGGAAATGTGTCAGGATCTGGTGCTAATTTCATTTTGTATAAAATACCCCAAAATATTAACGGCAATATTAAAAATAGCAGAGCTATTTAAATCATACCAGTAATATGCAATATTGCACAGGAAGATTACTTTAAAATACAAAAACTAGTACAAGTGCAGTTTATCTCACCTTAATTATGGTAGCCAAGACACCATAGATGAGGGCGATGAGGAAAAACAGGAGGAAAGTGAAAGCCATATACCAGGTTTCCACATCTGGGTTCACGGTCGGCATGCCTGGTGTCCAAGAATCTACAGTCCTCCAAGATGTCTGTGAAATCAAAGGGGAAAAAAACAAAAACACAATAATTATAATTTGTCGACTATTACACACCGACTCTGTTACAGTGGAAGAGAGACTACAAAGACATAACCTAATATGTGCAGTCTTTAATGTGCAAGAAAGATGTGGATCAATGGATGAAACAGCACCTGGTTTAGATATATTGAGGGATAGGGTGCTGTTAACATGTGTCACCCTGCAGGTGACAACTGCCCCAGGTGACCAGTTGACTGGGGTCAGACGAAGGTGGCTCTGGATGCTGAACTTCCCACCTGGGCCTCTGTGGGGTTCACCAGTGTAGTAGTCAAACAGTTCCTTGGTGTCATTAAGAAACCAAGTGATGTCAATGGATGCAGGGCTGAAGCCAAAGGCCAGGCACACGAGTTCACCTGAACCCTGGAGCAGTGTGGCTGAAGGTTTGCTGTGGGTCACTGTGGCTGGAGAAAGAATAAATTAATACACTGTTATTAATTTGCACTGAGGTCAGCGGTCAAGGAGCAGGATTTTTTTTGTTTGTTTGTTGTTTTTTACCGGATCAAGATCTCAGTTTAATACTGGGTATCTGAGTGCAATTAGACAAAACACTGAATGGCCTCAACGCTATGCAGATCAGTGATATAATATTAGATACATTTAACTGGTAGCAGATTGACACAATGAGGCAATCACCTGTAGAGAATATAAGTTGCTTAAACTACAGAAAGAATTGTGGTTGTGCAGTGGGGTTCCAGAGTGATGATTTTTTTTTACATCATAAATAATCTTTGGTATCTTTTTGTGCCTTTGGAGACACTTTGGTGAAGTTGTATTTGGTCTGCCATCAACTTATTCATGGAGTTAATTTAATTTTCCAGCTAAAAATGAGAAGCTGCTGCCTCGATGGTTTGTACTCTGCTGACTTTACTAATAAAGCAGAAAGAACAGAAATAAGGACCCTGAGCATTAACAACACCAGTGAACTATGAACTAACTGATGCTGCCATGATTACTGTCTTCAAGCTGGGGATCTCCACATTAAAGGAGGGAGGATTTGGAAATATCGTTGTTAAATTTATTAGGCTACTTTGATATCATGCTTTAAATCTGCATGATTTTATTCAAATGTTAATATGGAATCAAACTTCTATTCAATGTAAAGAGTTACTTGAGTACAAAATCACTGCAAAGCACTATTCTGCTCCTCTTCAGAGCACTCTAACCTTTTTCAGGTTATCATCATGGAGGCCTGTGCAGACTGTACAATAATGATTTTGATGATTTTGTATAGCTGTCTTACCTGCAACATTCACAGTCCTCTCAGTGGATGAGAAGCAGTCATGTTCCACTCTACAAGTTATTTGCTTCAGTCGTTTCCACTGATCTGAAGAAACCGTCACTTTACTGATGATGTGAGTTTTGTTTTGTGTCCCTGCCCTCACTGTGTTACTGGTTGAGACTGTCCCATCCATTAGCCAGGTCACTTTGGCATTGAAAGTAGTATGGACCAACATGTTGCTTTTACTTCAGATGCTGCCATCATTACTGTCTTGAAGCTGGGAATCTCCACATGAATGGAGGGAGGGACACTTGAAGAAACTGTTAGTGAAAGTCCAAAGAAAAAGAATCATGAAGTAAGACAAGATCCGGAGTAAAGACGATGTAACCTTTTCATCTTATCGTCATGGAGGCCTGTACAGACTGTACATTAAGTGTGTGGTTGTGTCTCAAAACCTGGTGTTACTTATCTGTACAGCACTAAATGCATGTAATTTGATTTTTTTTTTTTTTTTTTTTACCTGAGCAGAAGTTAATGTCCTTCCTGACACTTTTGTTCAGAGACCTGTCAGATACTTCACAAGTGAAGACCTTCCCTGTTTTCCACTCTGTTTGAGGGATCTGGAGTTGACTGGTTACTGACACACGTCCATCTGCCCCCATGCTGATGTCATCCATTGAAGAAGATCTTTGCTGAGACTCAGTGAACCATGTAATTTGAGGGTTGAAGCCCCATCCAGAGCACAAGAGTCTCTGTGGTCCTGACTCTTCACTGGGGACCAGAAGGAGCTCCACTGATGGGTCCACTAAATGAGAGAATCAGAAACATCAATCCTCAACAAATCAAACTGTTACAAATGACTAATGGTTGGAACATGAAATCATAAAGTGAAAGCAGAGTGTAACTTCTCTCACCAAAAATGTTGCCTGTGGAGTTGGACTCAAAGTTGCTTGAGAAGCCTTGATTCACTTTGCAGGTGAAACTTGTGTCTTTCTTCCAGTGACTTGGAGGGACAGTGAAGCGTCTACTGATTGAATGAAGGCCCGGGGCTTCAGGAAGATCAACATACAGTTTGTCAGAAATATCAACACTGTTGGTCTGGAAGGTGACGTAGAGGTCAGTGGAGGAGAGTTGTGTGATGTCACACTCCAGCACAGCACTGTTTCCCTTCAGCAAATCTGGGAGAGATCTCCTGATCTCCACTGATGGAGCTGTAACTTCAGGTTCTGGATGATAGAGAATAAGTAAAGCAGAACATTTGTTTAGGTCATTTTCTGTGACAAGACGTCTGATTTTAATGTCGTATAGTTTTCTTACCTGCAACATTCACAGTCCTCTCAGTGGATGAGAAGCAGTCATGTTCCACTCTACAAGTTATTTGCTTCAGTCGTTTCCACTGATCTGAAGAAACTGTCACATTACTGATGATGTGAGTTTTGTTTGTGTCCCTGCTCACTGTGTTACTGGTTGAGACTGTCCCATCCATCAGCCAGGTCACATTGGCATCAAAAGGAGTACTGACCAAACATGTTGCTTTTACTTCAGATGCTGCCATCATTACTGTCTTGAAGCTGGGAATCTCCACATGAATGGAGGGAGAGACACTTGAAGAAACTGTTAGCGAAAAGTCCAAAGAAAAAGAATCATGAAGTAAGACAAGATCCTGAGTAAACTATGTCCTCTTTTTATGTTACTTCCACATTATTGTGCTATAATGATATTATTTTTTAAACCTGCATACTTTAATATTCATGATTATCAGTGTTCATGCCATGAGTTTGTTTGCTGTTGTTCCTGGCAGATATCAGATAAGAATTAGTGATTGAAAGACTGGGGTGTTACTACACTGAGGCTTCCAGCAGGGGGAGCGCGTCAACAGTGAATAGTAATGGAGAGTGTGAGTTCATGTGGGGTTACTTGCACATTATAGTATTTTTCTGTCCCCCAGTTAACAGACATTGTTTAAAATGGTTATAGATTTAACCAAAATGAATTCTGATGATTGAAAATTTTATGGATTTGTTTTATGTTTTTTTTTACCTGAGCAGAGGCTGACGTCCTTCTTCACAATTTTGTTCAGAGACCTGTCAGATACTTCACAAGTGAAGCCCTTCCCTGTTTTCCACTCTGTTTGAGAGATCTGAAGTTGACTGGTTACTGACACACGTCCATCTGCACCCATGCTGATGTCATCCATTGAAGAAGATCTTTGCTGAGACTCAGTGAACCATGTAATTTGAGGGTTGAAGCCCCATCCAGAGCACAAGAGTCTCTGTGGTCCTGACTCTTCATTGGGGACCAGAAGGAGCTCCACTGATGGGTCCACTAAATGGGAGAATCAGAAACATCAATCCTCAACAAATCAAACTGTTACAAATGAATAATGGTTGGAACATGAAATCATAAAGTGAAAGCAGAGTGTAACTCCTCTCACCAAAAATGTTGCCTGTGGAGTTGGACTCAAAGTTGCTTGAGAAGCCTTGATTCACTTTGCAGGTGAAACTTGTGTCTTTCTTCCAGTGACTTGGAGGGACAGTGAAGCGTCTACTGATTGAATGAAGGCCCGGGGCTTGAGGAAGATCAACATACAGTTTGCCAGAAATATCAACACTGTTGGCCTGGAAGGTGACGTAGAGGTCAGTGGAGGACAGTTGTGTGATGTCACACTCCAGCACAGCACTGTTTCCCTTCAGCAAATCTGGGAGAGATCTCCTGATCTCCACTGATGGAGCTGTAACTTCAGGTTCTGGATGATAGAGAATGAAAGCAAAGCAGAACATTTGTCGAGGTCATTTTCTGTAACAAGACATCTGACTTTAATGTTGTATAGTTGTCTTACCTGCAACATTCACAGTCCTCTCAGTGGATGAGAAGCAGTCATGTTCCACTCTACAAGTTATTTGCTTCAGTCGTTCCACTGATCTGAAGAAACTGTCACATTACTGATGATGTGAGTTTTGTTTGTGTCCCTGCTCACTGTGTTACTGGTTGAGACTGTCCCATCCAATCAGCCAGGTCCGTTGGCATCAAAAGCAAGTACTGACCAAACATGTTGCTTTTACTTCAGATGGCTGCCATCATTTCTGTCTTGAAGCTGGGAATCTCCACATGAATGGAGGAGGGACACTTGAAGAAACTGTTAGTGAAAAGTCCAAAGAAAAAGAATCATGAAGTAAGACAAGATCCGGAGTAAGACGATGTAACCTTTTCATCTTATCGTCATGGAGGCCATGTACAGACTGTACATTGAGTGTGTGGTTGTGTCTCCAAACCTGGTGTTACTTATCTGTACAGCACTAAATGCATGTAATTTTTTTTTGTTTTGTTTTTTTTGTTTTTTTACCTGAGCAGAAGTTGATGTCCTTCCTGACACTTTTGTTCAGAGACCTGTCAGATACGTCACAAGTGAAGACCTTCCCTGTTTTCCACTCTGTTTGAGGGATCTGAAGTTGACTGGTTACTGACACACGTCCATCTGCACCCATGCTGATGTCATCCATTGAAGAAGATCTTTGCTGAGACTCAGTGAACCATGTAATTTGAGGGTTGAAGCCCCATCCAGAGCACAAGAGTCTCTGTGGTCCTGACTCTTCACTGGGGACCAGAAGGAGCTCCACTGATGGGTCCACTAAATGAGAGAATCAGAAACATCAATCCTCAACAAATCAACCTTTGACAAATGACTAATGGTTGGAACATGAAATCATAAAGTGAAAGCAGAGTGTAACTTCTCTCACCAAAAATGTTGCCTGTGGAGTTGGACTCAAAGTTGCTTGAGAAGCCTTGATTCACTTTGCAGGTGAAACTTGTGTCGTTCTTCCAGTGACTTGGAGGGACAGTGAAGCGTCTACTGATTGAATGAAGGCCCGGGGCTTCAGGAAGATCAACATACAGTTTGTCAGAAATATCAACACTGTTGGCCTGGAAGGTGACGTAGAGGTCAGTGGAGGACAGTTGTGTGATGTCACACTCCAGCACAGCACTGTTTCCCTTCAGCAAATCTGGGAGAGATCTCCTGATCTCCACTGATGGAGCTGTAACTTCAGGTTCTGGATGATAGAGGATGAAAGCAAAGCAGAACATTTGTTTAGGTCATTTTCTGTGACAAAACATCTGACTTTAATGTTGTATAGTTGTCTTACCTGCAACATTCACAGTCCTCTCAGTGGATGAGAAGCAGTCATGTTCCACTCTACAAGTTATTTGCTTCAGTCGTTTCCACTGATCTGAAGAAACTGTCACATTACTGATGATGTGAGTTTTGTTTGTGTCCCTGTTCACTGTGTTACTGGTTGAGACTGTCCCATCCAACAGCCAGGTCACGTTGGCATCAAAAGCAGTACTGACCAAACATGTTGCTTTTACTTCAGATGCTGCCATCATTACTGTCTTGAAGCTGGGAATCTCCACATGAATGGAGGGAGGGACACTTGAAGAAACTGTTAGTGAAAAGTCCAAAGAAAAAGAATCATGAAGTAAGACAAGATCCTGAGTAAACTATGTCCTCTTTTTATGTTACTTCCACATTATTGTGCTATAATGATATAATGCTTTAAATCTGCACAAATTATTATTTTTGATCATTATATTTCATGCCAGGAGTTTGTTTGTTGTAGTGTCTGGCAGTGATCAGACTAGAATTAGTGAATGAGAGACTGGGGTGTCACTACACTGAGGCTTCCAGCAGGGAGAGCTCGTCAACAGTGAATAGTAATGGAGAGTGTGAGTTCATGTGGGGTCATTTGCAAATTACTGTTTTTTCTGTCCCCCGGGCTTAGGTTATAGATTTAACAAAAATAAATTCTGATGATTGAGATTTTTATGGGTTTGTTTCACATTTTTTTACCTGAGCAGAAGTTGATGTCCTTCCTGACACTTTTGCTCAGAGACCTGTCAGATACGTCACAAGTGAAGACCTTCCCTGTTTTCCACTCTGTTTGAGGGATCTGAAGTTGACTGGTTACTGACACACGTCCATCTGCACCCATGCTGATGTCATCCATTGAAGAAGATCTTTGCTGAGACTCAGTGAACCATGTAATTTGAGGGTTGAAGCCCCATCCAGAGCACAAGAGTCTCTGTGGTCCTGACTCTTCACTGGGGACCAGAAGGAGCTCCACTGATGGGTCCACTAAATGAGAGAATCAGAAAACATCAATCCTCAACAAATCAACCTTGACAAATGACTAATGGTTGGAACATGAAATCATAAAGTGAAAGCAGAGTGGTAACTCCTCTCACCAAAAATGTTTGCCTGTGGAGTTGGACTCAAAGTTGCTTGAGAAGCCTTGATTCACTTTGCAGGGTGAAACTTGTGTCGTTCTTCCAGTGACGTGGAGGGACAGTGAAGCGTCTACTGATGAATGAAGGCCCGGGGCCTTCAGGAAGATCAACATACAGTTTGTCAGAAATATCAACACTGTTGGCCTGGAAGGTGACGTAGAGGTCAGTGGAGGAGAGTTGTGTGATGTCACACTCCAGCACAGCACTGTTTCCCTTCAGCAAATCCGGGAAAGATCTCCTGATCTCCACTGATGGAGCTGTAACTTCAGGTTCTGGATGATAGAGAATGAAAGCAAAGCAGAACATTTGTTTAGGTCATTTTCTGTGACAGGACGTCTGATTTTAATGTCGTATAGTTGTCTTACCTGCAACATTCACAGTCCTCTCAGTGGATGAGAAGCAGTCATGTTCCACTCTACAAGTTATTTGCTTCAGTCGTTTCCACTGATCTGAAGAAACTGTCACATTACTGATGATGTGAGTTTTGTTTGTGTCCCTGCTCACTGTGTTACTGGTTGAGACTGTCCCATCCATCAGCCAGGTCACGTTGGCATCAAAAGCAGTACTGACCAAACATGTTGCTTTTACTTCAGATGCTGCCATCATTACTGTCTTGAAGCTGGGAATCTCCACATGAATGGAGGGAGGGACACTTGAAGAAACTGTTAGTGAAAAGTCCAAAGAAAAAGAATCATGAAGTAAGACAAGATCCGGAGTAAACTATGTCCTCTTTTTATGTTACTTCCACATTATTGTGCTATAAAGATATAATGCTTTAAATCTGCACAAATTATTATTTTTGATCATCATATTTCATGCCAGGAGTTTGTTTGTTGTAGTGTCTGGCAGTGATCAGACTAGAATTAGTGAATGAGAGACTGGGGTGTCACTACACTGAGGCTTCCAGCAGGGAGAGCTCGTCAACAGTGAATAGTAATGAAGAGTGTGAGTTCATGTGGGGTCATTTGCAAATTACTGTTTTTTCTGTCCTCCGGGTTTAGGTTATAGATTTAACAAAAATAAATTCTGATGATTGAGATTTTTATGGGTTTGTTTCACATTTTTTTACCTGAGCAGAAGTTGATGTCCTTCCTGACACTTTTGCTCAGAGACCTGTCAGATACGTCACAAGTGAAGACCTTCCCTGTTTTCCACTCTGTTTGAGGGATCTGAAGTTGACTGGTTACTGACACACGTCCATCTACACCCATGCTGATGTCATCCATTGAAGAAGATCTTTGCTGAGACTCAGTGAACCATGTAATTTGAGGGTTGAAGCTCCATCCAGAGCACAAGAGTCTCTGTGGTCCTGACTCTTCACTGGGGACCAGAAGGAGCTCCACTGATGGGTCCACTAAATGAGAGAATCAGAAACATCAATCCTCAACAAATCAACCTTTGACAAATGACTAATGGTTGGAACATGAAATCATAAAGTGAAAGCAGAGTGTAACTCCTCTCACCAAAAATGTTGCCTGTAGAGTTGGACTCAAAGTTGCTTGTGAAGCCTTGATTCACTTTGCAGGTGAAACTTGTGTCGTTCTTCCAGTGACGTGGAGGGACAGTGAAGCGTCTACTGATTGAATGAAGGCCCGGGGCTTCAGGAAGATCAACATACAGTTTGTCAGAAATATCAACACTGTTGGCCTGGAAGGTGACGTAGAGGTCAGTGGAGGAGAGTTGTGTGATGTCACACTCCAGCACAGCACTGTTTCCCTTCAGCAAATCTGGGAGAGATCTCCTGATCTCCACTGATGGAGCTGTAACTTCAGGTTCTGGATGATAGAGAATGAAAGCAAAGCAGAACATTTGTTTAGGTCATTTTCTGTGACAGGACGTCTGATTTTAATGTTGTATAGTTGTCTTACCTGCAACATTCACAGTCCTCTCAGTGGATGAGAAGCAGTCATGTTCCACTCTACAAGTTATTTGCTTCAGTCGTTTCCACTGATCTGAAGAAACTGTCACATTACTGATGATGTGAGTTTTGTTTGTGTCCCTGCTCACTGTGTTACTGGTTGAGACTGTCCCATCCATCAGCCAGGTCACGTTGGCATCAAAAGCAGTACTGACCAAACATGTTGCTTTTACTTCAGATGCTGCCATCATTACTGTCTTGAAGCTGGGAATCTCCACATGAATGGAGGGAGGGACACTTGAAGAAACTGTTAGTGAAAAGTCCAAAGAAAAAGAATCATGAAGTAAGACAAGATCCGGAGTAAACTATGTCCTCTTTTTATGTTACTTCCACATTATTGTGCTATAAAGATATAATGCTTTAAATCTGCACAAATTATTATTTTTGATCATTATATTTCATGCCAGGAGTTTGTTTGTTGTAGTGTCTGGCAGTGATCAGACTAGAATTAGTGAATGAGAGACTGGGGTGTCACTACACTGAGGCTTCCAGCAGGGAGAGCTCGTCAACAGTGAATAGTAATGAAGAGTGTGAGTTCATGTGGGGTCATTTGCAAATTACTGTTTTTTCTGTCCCCCGGGCTTAGGTTATAGATTTAACCAAAATAAATTCTGATGATTGAGATTTTTAAGGGTTTGTTTCACATTTTTTTACCTGAGCAGAAGTTGATGTCCTTCCTGACACTTTTGTTCAGAGACCTGTCAGATACGTCACAAGTGAAGACCTTCCCTGTTTTCCACTCTGTTTGAGGGATCTGAAGTTGACTGGTTACTGACACATGTCCATCTGCACCCATGCTGATGTCATCCATTGAAGAAGATCTTTGCTGAGACTCAGTGAACCATGTAATTTGAGGGTTGAAGCCCCATCCAGAGCACAAGAGTCTCTGTGGTCCTGACTCTTCACTGGGGACCAGAAGGAGCTCCACTGATGGGTCCACTAAATGGGAGAATCAGAAACATCAATCCTCAACAAATCAAACTGTTACAAATGACTAATGGTTGGAACATGAAATCATAAAGTGAAAGCAGAGTGTAACTTCTCTCACCAAAAATGTTGCCTGTGGAGTTGGACTCAAAGTTGCTTGAGAAGCCTTGATTCACTTTGCAGGTGAAACTTGTGTCGTTCTTCCAGTGACTTGGAGGGACAGTGAAGCGTCTACTGATTGAATGAAGGCCCGGGGCTTCAGGAAGATCAACATACAGTTTGTCAGAAATATCAACACTGTTGGCCTGGAAGGTGACGTAGAGGTCAGTGGAGGAGAGTTGTGTGATGTCACACTCCAGCACAGCACTGTTTCCCTTCAGCAAATCTGGGAAAGATCTCCTGATCTCCACTGATGGAGCTGTAACTTCAGGTTCTGGATGATAGAGTAAAGCAGAACATTTATTTAGGTAATTTTCTGTGACAAGACGTCTGATTTTAATGTTGTATAGTTGTCTTACCTGCAACATCCATAGTCCTCTCAGTGGATGAGAAGCAGTCATGTTCCACTCTACAAGTTATTTGCTTCAGTCGTTTCCACTGATCTGAAGAAACTGTCACATTACTGATGATGTGAGTTTTGTTTGTGTCCCTGCTCACTGTGTTACTGGTTGAGACTGTCCCATCCAACAGCCAGGTCACGTTGGCATCAAAAGCAGTACTGACCAAACATGTTGCTTTTACTTCAGATGCTGCCATCATTACTGTCTTGAAGCTGGGAATCTCCACATGAATGGATGGACTGGTTGTTGCATGGACTGCAGAACCCAAAAAAATGATGTAATTTAAATCTTAAAGGTTTTACAGTGTGCAAAACATTTCATGCTATATCAAATCTTTTCATATTGTGGTATTAGTTGCACATACTTACATTGACAAATACTTATTGTTTTCATCAATTCAAGGTTGTTGTGATTGGACTTGCATTTAAAACTTGAGCCATCTGCCCACTCTTTCATATTTGGCTCAATCTCACTGCTTAGACTAAAGGTTTTCTCCACTCCATCCATACTCTGCAGCTTCCTTTGGATTTGCACAATGTTTAGAGGTCGGTTGTTCCTTTGCCAGTTCACGCTTAGTTTGTCTGGAAAGAAGCCACTTAGGGTTGCAGATGAGTCTGACTGGTGAGGCCCCAAATTCTCCTTCCCAGACAGGGTGCAATGTGATGTTTGGAGATACAATCCGTGGTCCTGAGATAGAGAAGAGATGATTTTGGTTTTACTTGCTACATTCTAAACATTGCATGAATATTTTTTTTGTATAAATTTCATCTCCTTAAATATACATACCTTGAGATTTTGGTAACCCATGTGTTGTCTCAGTTCTAAGTGTAATGTCTCTATATTTAGTTTAGATGGCATAGTACTTTAGAGTTTTGGTGGGGTCAGGTAGAGACAGGGCTGAAAGTCTGTTACACAGATGTTGCAACATGCAGCAGAGCAGGAGCGATCAGGGCTAGCCAGCAAGCGGAAGCATTGAGTAACACCCAGGTCCAAAAAAGTACCAAAAGACAGAAGTGAAAAAGCAACAGTGCATCACAGACACCAGGTGTGAGGTGTGGTTATGCCAGTAAGAGAAACAGAGTACACATTTACATATCTCATATCTGTTTACATATCTTATCGCATGGGACTACATTTACATGGCTTCTCATGACTTGCTTAAAGTTTTAGTTCTAGTTCTCTATTATTAATAGACTCCAGAACTAACAGACTGTAAAATCTCTTTACATAATGAGTTTAACATGGGCTGTTGATTCCAGGTGCTGATGAGGGTGATGAACATAACAGTATATTACACAATATATATTAATATAATTTCAAAATTGAAAAAAAAAAGTTTCATCATTTCAAAATAATGGAAGGGAGAAAAAACCAATTAAATCCAGTTAAAACATTTATTTTCAAAAAGACACAAAACTCTCAAGTTAAAGTGAAAAAAAGGACATTTGTGAGTACTTACATGATACAATGAGTTTATGAGAAAACATGTAAAAGTTTTTTTTTGTTTTTTTTTTGCTTTTTACAGAAAGTTCACCTTATTTCATTTAATCTGAAAGACAAAAAAACAAACAAACATAAAAAAATAGATTAGTAATACTGCACCGAAACAATCATCTGATTACATTGCTAATATATGACCAACGTATTCACATTGCTGTATTATAAAATCTAATAGTACACACATGAGTACTGGATGCTGAATGCTGGCCTGACCTCTTTGTAAGTATGTCCTTTATAGTTATTGTACTTTTGGATTTCAAAGGCGATATCTTTTTAAAGTGAGATCAGCTTCATTATTGTCAAGTGAGGAATTTTCTGATTATTAGTAAAATAAATATGAGACAAAATGTTACAACTAAGTTGTGTTGTAGTCTCTGATATTAATATTTAATAAATAATTCTTCATTAACTTTGAAAATATTTTAAAATAAGACTGAACAGACAATAACAGCCGCAACTGCAGAATACAGTTTGATGAAATAAGATGAAAAGTCAGTATAATAGACCTGAAATTTAAAATAATTGTTGAGATCAAAATGCTACAGAGTTGAGTCAGCACTAAATATATTCACTACAGACAGTCAGTTATGTAAACTCTTCATGCTTTGCAAAAATAACTAATAACTACTAACTAATACATTTTCAAAAATAAAAATACAAACAGTTGCTGTGTCTGTGACTACTTCCTGTTAGAATTAATAAACAGTAGTGGTGGTAGTAGTATAAAGTATATGTTAGAGCACAAATAGGACCATTAAAAGGAGATACTGTAGTGATGCTGTGTGTAGAGATCATTTTAATTGTTGGTCAGACTGGTAATAAAGTATTTCTAACAGTATCAAGGTGTAGTCAAAGACAATTTTTACTGTTTTTTTTTTCTGTGTGTGTGTGGTGTGTGTGCAACACACTCTATATATAAACTCATTATTACCTTGACAACAGTGGTGCCAATGGAGAACAGCAGAGTGATGAGGAAGAGAAGGATGAAGGTGAGGGCGGTGTCTCCCATGCTATCATCTTCTGTGTCCATGGTATTGTTCCATAGGTAGTTAGTTTCAATCAGGAACTCTGGATGTAGTGTACAGTAATTAGTCAATTAATATTTGGGATGACCGTCTCCCAGATTTGAACAATACCTCACGAGACAATGACCAAATTCTATTTATATCCTTTTCCCTTTCATCCTTTTTTGAGAAATAAAAAGCGTAAAACCCTACAAGTTAGTCAGTGAGTCAGCTGAAATATAAATAAATAAAACAAAACAGTAGTGGTATATGTCTTAGTTATTAAATTGTTATGAGCATGTCATAAGGAGTAATAGATTTGTGCTTCCTTTTAAAACATTGATGAATATAAAACATTGAATCCTACGATGATCCTGAATTGCTTTTTGAAAGACCTCATTATTAGTGTGGCACGCATGACTTGGCTTGCGAAAAGTATTTTCATCATTTGACTGAGAGCCCACGGTACCGGAGTTAGACCTTAAACAATCATCTGTGTTGGGGGTGCAAGAGCCAGTAGAGGAAACACATGTACACAAAGACAAGTCACACAAACAATGTTGATGCACTACACATAAATAATAACACATATAATTAATTCATTTTTGTCTAAAGTTAGTGTGGTGGTGGCCTTATTTTAGTAAATACAATATGATGTTTGACATGTTGTTATGTCAGTGACAGTACACTTAAAACGTACCACACACGAAAAACTTGTAGCTCAAAATACTGGTTAAATAAAGACATGAACTGCATGCGACATACATCAACAGAATTGCAAAGTGCTTTTTTTTATTTTGATTTTAAATCTGCATGAAAAGACAAACAATGTCATATCACAAGCCACAAACATTAAACATCAAACAGCAGAAGACCACAACAACACAACAGACATCTACTGGGGCTTGCACGTGTCAGGGACGTTCATGTTGAGGTTGACCAGGTTGGTGTTTTTCTCATGTGTTCTGTATCCAATAGACCTGACAATAGCTTTAGTTGTGTTAGCCACAGACTCGTGGTGAACTACACAGCTATACACCACATCGTTCCTTTTCCACTGCTCAAGGGTGAGTAATAACTGGCTATAAGCAGAATAGGATCCGTAGCTTTCGACAGGGTTTGTGGTATGGAACTCGTAAGTTGAATCTACTTCCTCATCATCAACAAGCCAAGACACATAAACTTCCTGAGGGAAGAAGTCTTTCACAAAGCAAGTCAGGGTCACCATTTCTTTTCTAGTGTGTTCTACTGGAGGCATCATAAACACTGAAGGACGCTGAGTCTGTCCTCCTGCAAGCATGAGAACAACAATTAGATAAAACTACAGCCTACCTAAAGCACTGAAGGAAAGATCTGCTACAAAATACACTTAGCCAATAACACTGTATGATGACATGACAAAAGGTATAAAACACACTTTAGCTGCTGAATAGTTTTCTTACCAATACTCCTTTCATAGAGTCTCTTGACTGGCTCAATCCAATTCTGAGTGTTCAACAATACAGAAGCGCTTGATCCCCTGGTTCCATTCATCATATGTGATGTCAAGTGCAAGATCGATTTTTTTTTTCCATTATCGGTGGACTTTGAGTACTCAACCAACTTGTTTCCATAATCGTCCTCCCACCAAATCTTTGTAACAGATGGCTTGTTTTTCCTGGACTTGACAGAACTATCTTTCCTTTTCTGGTCATAAACATGTCCTCATTTGCAGGACCGATGATAGTTTATGTCTACATCTGCTCCAATACAGTCGCCAGGACCTGCAAGAAGAATAAATTATTGAACAGAAAATTACCGCCAAACCATGGGAATTGACATTTAATTTACAGATACATTTTTTCAAGAAAAGGTTTTTTTCACTCACCTGGACAAAGAGGACCTAAGGCCATAGATTCATTCATGTATGTTTTAGTGTCGCCTTCACCTTCCCCTCGAACAGACATGTAAACTGAGCTGGTCGGAGTCAAGTCCACGGACGATACCACTGAGAAAGCTCGCTGCGCTGTACCAAACACTTCCATTTGCGTCCGTTCTTTCCTGAACAGGTGTTGTGATCTCGTATATTTTGTCGGTGATGTCCTTATCATCTTGCATCCATGTCAGTTTGTGATCTTTTGGTGAAAAATCTTTAGCAAAGCAGGAGATGGAAGCCTCTTTTTTCTCATCATCAGAGGAGACCGACACACTAAGAGTTGGCAACTGATAAGTCACCTCTGAAAAACAAACACAAATACACAAAAATAGTATGCGGAAGCAGGGAATAAGTTACAGTATATATGCAGAAGCAGAGGAGAACAATGTGCTACAGTGTTATTGTACACACAACATGTACACAACTTTGTGACTTTTTCGTTTCTGTATATGGTAACTTATAAAAACTGACAAAATTGAACAGCAGAGCTTCAACCCTCGCTTCTGCATATACATTGGCTGCTCAGGCAAGCAAACGCAGATCTAGTGTTACGTGAATGTTAATGATCAACATACAGTTTCCATCTATCTGCATAACTAGAATTATGCAGATAAATGGAAAAAAGCAGAACAAATTGCAATAGCCTGTTCTCAGATACACAGGGGGCATACAGTATATTAGTAAAGAATAAAATAGAAGCTGAATACATATGCTCCAGCCTTCTTGTTCCACCTTTAGTTTAAGAATTATAAAACTAGAAATATTAAATAGGATTTGTCATGCTATTTATTTGGCAACAGTTATGTTATGCTCTTCTCTTTTTATGTGTTTATGCTGCTTTCAAATCACCAATTATTACAGGTCAGGATAAATCTACAAAGTCTGCCTCTAATGGCATTTTTACAGTAAACCTACAAAAATACATATTATTTATTTATTTATTTGTTTTTTTATTTATTATTTATGTTTATTGTGTCTCTTGTCTCTTTGTCTCCCTATTGTACATTGTATAAAGAACATTGAATTGCATATTTACACAAGTTCCACCATATAAATATAATAACTGCACATACCTTTTGTATAACTAATATCTTTAATAAAAAATGCAAAATTGTGTGTATATATATATATCTAATCAACTCCATCATCTAATCCTTCTCGATTTCAAATCAACTACTAACAAAATATTTAAATATGACTTAGCATTAGACTTACGTGGCTTCTGGAAAGAAGCCTGTCCATTTTCCCGCTGCATGTGTCACGACACATGGAAAGCCTTCCTTGCGTCCCAGGTCCTGTTTGCTCACTTGGATTTGACTGATGCCAGTATAATGGCTGCCTTCTGTACAGGAGGGTACTGAATAGAGTTTGACAAGGCAGTTCCCTCTGTGGTCCATGCATAGGTCAGTGAGGAGGGTGTGAAGCCGGTGGCATAACAGCAAGAGTGACCGGTGTTGCCAGACCAGAACCACATTGCATCAGAGGAAACACAGTTGGTTTAGTTGAAGTGGCTAAAAAAGGAAAAAAAAACAAATATGTTAATAAAATACCAAAATTAAAGTAATATTCTACTTTCAGAGACGTTTTCAACCAGTCAATTGTCTAACAAAGCACAGCACTGAAAGTATTTTAATATGTTGAACATGAACATATTCAAACAGACCTTCGTGTTTCTCCATCTTAATGATTTAGATGTTGTTTGTTGCACTAAGGCTAACCTCCCTCGATAATATTATTTGTGGTGGTTTTGGTATTCTCTATACAAACCGGTAAACTACTTTAAATGCACAATTTGACAATAATCATTGCTGTTGGTTTCAAATTGAATTGATGAGGTTGTAAAGTTGGTAAACATCCATTAACTGGGTTGAGAAATGCCGTATTCTGATAAAAGACGTTCAATTTGTTCAAATTGAGCGATATGTATGACATGAAAGACTTTTCTTACCTGAGGAAACAGTTACTGTTGTCCCCTTTCCCCAGTAGTCAAAAGCAGCATAGTAACACAGTGCTGAATCTACTTAGCTGTTAGTATCAAAACTCTACGTCTACTAATGTCGAGTGCAAAGTCTACCTCGACACTTAATGAATCCCATTATGTTATAAAATCTATTTAATGACCCAAAATACACAAGCCATAAATATCCACCAGTGAGTCCCACTGAGAATATCACTGTTGGACGTTTTACCCTACGTACTGTATTAAAACACTTTACTTTTGAAGTGACATTTGACACGATGAGAAGTACAGTAAAACTTAAAATGACCTCTTCCATTGTACATGTCAAACCAGGACAATCTTACCTGATGACACCGTCACCATAGTGCCCTTTTCCCCAGTAGTCGAAAGCCCAGTTATCACAGTTAAGAAAGTCAATTCAACCTTCTCACAAAAACTCATTGCCATGATATCCCGTTACTTCATGTCATACAGTTTGGTTTTGGTGCCAGTTAAAATCTATTTCAAATATTCACCTGTTAAACTAAACTTCCCTTCTAATTTTGAAACTATTCGAGACTTTTTGGTCGGACGAAAAATACTGTCGGCTGTCTCATCACTGTTCAACAGTTGTGACAACATAAAATTCTAAAATATATTTTAGTACATGATCAGGAATTTTATTCTCTAATCAGAAACATTAAAATTACATACCTGAGGGAGGTGACCATTGTGCCTTTTCCCCAGTAGTCAAAAGCATAGTCACAGTTCAACAAATTATAAACCAGTGCATACAAAAACCTGTTCCCAGATATTTACGCTTCCCATGGTTGGTTATTTTATGACGATCTAACTTCAGACACATTTTTTATTGGCTTTTGCAAAGAACGATTTAGAAGATGGAGCCTAAAATGATTTTTACCCCCAAACTTTAAACAAAGTCTATTAGTTTTAACACATTTTTCCTTACGGTATCCAAGAAATGAATGACCTGAGTCCCAACTGTAATTCTCAAAAAGTACTAAAATGTTTTTAAATCTAAATGTACACATTAGAAACAACAAAATGAGCTGGACTTACCTGATGTAACTGTAACCATTGTGCCTTTTCACCAGTAGTCAAAAGCATTGTCACAGTTAACAACAATTATAAACCAGTGCATACAAAAACCTGTTCCAGATATTTTACGCTTCCATGGTTGGTTATTTTATGACGATCTAACTTCAGACACATTTTTATTGGCTTTTGCAAAGAACGATTTAGAAGATGGAGCCTAAAATGATTTTACCCCCAAACTTTTAAACAAAGTCTATTAGTTTTTAAACACATTTTTCTTACGGTATCCAAGAAATGAATGACCCGAGTCCCAACTGTAATTCTAAAAAGTACTAAAATGTTTTTTAATCAAAATGTACACATTAGAAACAACAAAATGAGCTGGACTTACCTGATGTAACTGTAACCATTGTGCCTTTTCCCCAGTAGTCAAAAGCATCGTCACAGTTCAACAAATTATAAACCAGTGCATACAAAAACCTGTTCCCAGATATTTACGCTTTCCATGGTTGGTTATTTTATGACGATCTAACTTCAGACACATTTTTATTGCCTTTTGCAAAGAACGATTTCGAAGATTGAGCCTAAAATGATTCCCCCGCCCAAACTTTAAACAAAGTCTATTAGTTTTAACACATTTTTCTTACGGTATCCAAGAAATGAATGACCTGAGTCCCAACTGTAATTCTAAAAAAGTACTAAAATGTTTTTTAAATCAAAATGTACACATTAGAAACAACAAAATGAGCTGGACTTACCTGATGTAACTGTAACCATTGTGCCTTTTCCCCAGTAGTCAAAAGCACCGTCACAGTGTAATATGTCAAGACAACCAACATACAAAAACTAGCACCTTAAAGATGCTGTCACTAAGGTTGAAATATATTATAATAAACAGTTCAATTGTCACATTTTCAATATGAAGATTAAAGAATCTTATTTTACCTGATGTGACGGTCACCATTGTTCCTTTTCCCCAGTAGTCAAAGTAATCGTCACGGTGATAGATTTCAATAACCCTTTCGTACAAAAATACTAATCCAATCCAATCTCAAAAATCGTTGTACTTATTCAGTAATCTATTGTAAATATCTAACATTTAACCTGATCCTTTGCTTTTGCTACAAATGACATCAGAGTTTAAGTGCATTGTGAATTAACATAAATTTAATATAAACCAGACATAAATTTAACTACCTTTACTCAGAATATTTTCAATTATTACTCACCAGAAGTTACAGTGACTTGTGTCCCTTTTCCCCAGTAGTCAAAGTAGCTATCACAGTGATATATTTCAATCTGTTTCTAACACAAATACTAAAACTATTGTTTATACCAAGAAAAGTAAACATGTTTCACTGACAAAAAATTACCACTGTACTATTTATGAACCACTTCCCTTGAGATATTTATTTCCTGTGGTCTGGGTTACATAAAATTAAGTGTGTTTGCTGACGGTTAGTGAACACTTCCTCTTTATCAGACTCTCCTGTCAGCTCCAGTTCCTGCAGCATGGAGTTAACATAAGCAGATACCCATGAATCACTGAATCAATCGAATTACCGTTAAGCTTGATATGAGTTCATGGTCTGTTGATGTTCAACATCACCATTATTGTTACTATTATAATTCATTTTTATTTTAATTATTATTTGCATATGCTCACTTGATCTGTCATAGCTACTTTAATCAGCTGTACCGTCCATCTCTAGAATATCTAATGCTTTTTATCATTGACGTGTGCCAATATTTTAGTATTAAGTGCTACTTGCAAAATTAGCACACTAGAATACAACCTTCGTTTCCCCCTTGTGTTGTCAGACTGCTCGCCTCCTGTGTTGTCTGCCTTTCTCCTGAATAAACAAACATTAACCAATACACTCCTCTCTTGCATAAAACATCCATTTGCATTACCAACATGACCCTAACATACAACGTAGAACTCATTCATACATAGTACAATCACAGAGTTTGACAATCTACTGTCAATTGTTGGGCCTAACACCCAAACCACAAACTACAGGGAATCCATCAGTCAGACTGAGTGGCTGAGCATTTGTTTGCAGTAGGTTATGTTTAAAGGGATAGTTCGGGATATTTGACATGAATCTGTATAGCATCCCCGTCAGTAGTGTCGCACAGCCACACCGACTTACCCCCGACAGTGTCCTGTGGGCCGAGTTCTGTCCAGGTTTGGTCAGCAACGAAAGTAGTCCGGCAGGTTTGCTGGGACACTTAAATAAAAAGTTTTTCTTCTCAAAACAGCATGTGTTCAAAAGAGTGATTTATTTGCATCACAAAACCGATGTCCACGAAAAAGTCACACCTCGTAATCACTTGGCCCTACTTTCTCTCTTTTTGTATCTCTGCGCTGCTGCAAGATGGCAGCTAGTAGCCTACCTGTTGCGCTCACATTGTTTACTGCACGGGAGGTTAACGATAGGCTGCTCTGTCTGACTACGAGAGCGACAATGAAAATAATAGGACACCGACTGATTTGTTTATTTGTATTTATTCACATTTCTCCATATTGCTTTTGCATAGCCTCGGCTCGGAGCGTCACCGGTAGGCTAGAAACTCTTTGGTACAATTGAATTGTGTTTACCTGTAGTGTAGGGACAGCAGATCTCTTCAAATCCCGTTTCTTCCTCTGCCCTGGGCACGAAACATAATCATCCTGGCTGAAGTACGCACTGCAAACTCGGAAGTTTTTTCATTTTCGCCAGTTTGGCGTCCAATTTGAAACCTAGAGCAACTAGCCACAGTTCCCTCAGAGCAACGTCCGTCACAGGAAAACAGTGAAATCCGTGAAGAGATTCAGGCAAATCTTTGTTGCTACTGCCTGGATAGTCACAAGTGTGCCCCATTTTTACACACACAAACACACACACACACATATACTATATAATGCTAGCTTGTAGAAGCTATAAACGTTTGGATCTACCTCTCAATCTACCTATCGACCGCTCCGCCTACTGCAACCCAAACAACCCAAATCGTCAGCTCAGCTGCATGACGGGACTCACACCGGGGATGTCAGTGCCAAGAGATCATGCGAGAATCCTGAACGTACGCAAGTCCCCGCGATGAACTGTGTATGAAAGAAACAACAACAAACAGCTAACTTTGCTTGGGAGAGATTATAAAAAGGATCTGTTGTGTCTCTTTGATTGATTGACCTGGTGCCACCGGTCATGACGTAATGTGGACGTGAAGCTGTGACAGGCGACATGAACCGCATATTGTGTTTTATTTTGAAAGGGGGCGGAAGTGTATTACGCTGATTCTGTGTCGGATTTCCTGTCTGGTGCAATCTGCTCTGTTGAAATTGACGCGGTTTAGCGACGGCTCGCGTCAAAAATACAGCGCGCACTAATAGCAAAGTTGAGAAAGTAGGGCCAATTGATTACGAGGTGTGACTTTTTCGTGGACATCGGTTTTGTGATGCAAATAAATCACTCTTTTGAACACATGCTGTTTTGAGAAGAAAAACTTTTTATTTAAGTGTCCCGGCAAACCTGCCGGACTACTTTCATTGCTGACAGAACTCGGCCCACAGGACAATGTCGGGGGTATGTTGGTGTGGCTGTGCGACACTACTGACGGGGATGCCATACAGATTCATGTCAAATATCCCGAACTATCCCTTTAACGTCAGCCCAGGAATACACTGAAAGTGAGCTTATGTTAGTTTAGCACAAACCAAGAACTATTAGTACATCAAACAGCTTTCCAGAAATCTCATGCACCATATTGTAAAATCATAGCCACCATTATTTTTTCCTCCATTGTTATAACAAGGCAACTGTAAACCCCATTTCTCTTCAGAGATTTCTGGTGAAAATGTAAAAACTTTATTTACACACACACACACACCTTTCTCCAATGTTTTAACTAGAGCATACGCTCAACTGCACACTCTCACTCTGCAACCAAAATTAAACAGAGTGCTTTAACAAAATCATGCCAACCTGAGTTGCTGACCTAAAACAAATGGGTGGCTTCACTTGCCAGTGCAAGCTGTCAGATAAAATACCATGTGCATTTGTTAGCTATTACTCTTTGCATATTAAAAAATGAATGAAGAATGATGAACAGATGCATGACGAGGGGAACAATGAGTTGAGTTAAATGCTGGTTGGGAGTGTTTCTTGGTCGTCTCTGTCTAAGACCGTACAAAGAAGTGTTCTCAATCTCTTCATTCATCCCATAATCTTTAATTGCTTTAAACAAGTTGACAATGTGAACACATACCAGCAATACAGAGTAAAAATGCTACAAGACACTATTATAGACTAATACAACTAGCATGCTAATGCACGAATAAGCATTATTATTACTTCAACACACTATTACTCTACAAGTTATCTTCTTTTCTGTCAGTAACAACAATGGATGTCAGTTTCTCTCACATCTGGCTCCAGCATCTATTGTAGCCACATGCGGCCCGCCAGAGCTTTCCATCTGAATATTACTGGATTCAGGAATAGCCTGGTGAAGAGGATAAAGTATGTTGTTTCTACATTTCTACGCCCTCAAAAGAAGTAACTTGTGCCATAGCCCACCGGAAAAAAAAGACGATAAACGCGTTGCTCTTTTATTGTTTCATATCCGTCAAAATTGTCAACCGTTACTATAACAGAGAAGAGCATGGTAAGTGCAAGCTTTGCACATCAGCAAATAGATACAAATCACAAATAAAAGTGTCAATGAAATGTTACACTTTACATCAAATTAAAGTATCCTGTAATCCAGCAAATAAATCCGAAGTAAAACCAAGAAAATCACAAAACTGAAATACTCCCGTTTGGTTCATGGGAGAAGTGACAGTTCCCCTCCGACACTTATCTTTTTAACAGCTGTTATGCCTGCCTTAAACGTCTGCAGTCCGAGTTCATTTTTCACAACTTCACCGGTGTATGTAGAACATCGTGAGCACATACGTGGCCAATGTCCTCAGTGGGTCATACTTCATGGCTTCATGTCACCGCGGCCTGGATGTCAATCAGTTCTCTGTGATTGGCCACATCACCCTCCCCACATTAGCAGTTGACAGCCTCATGAATATGAGGCCTAAAATATCGTTGTATCGTAGGACTAAAACATAACATGCATTTCAAAGCCAAATTGATATGTTAAATAATATTATATTACTTACGATACAGTATTAATTTAATTTTACGAGAGCATCTGGCCCTGATAGTGTCTGCTGAGAAAAATTCTGGCCCTTGGACAAATGTAGTTGATCACCCCTGGTCTATTTTAGGAGTCGGGAGCTTTGTAATCCCGTGGAGGGGGGCTGTGGAGGTGTTTTTACTGATGTGTCACAAGCATCCATCACACACTAAAAACTTTGGAGAGCAACGTTCGTGGGATACGGTGTCCAGTGAGCCTGATGGACCATGCCGATACAAGCAACGTACTGGGACAGAATCACACTGACTTCAAGGTGAATCCAGAGGAAAATACACCGGTAACAGGACACCTCTTACGTGTGTCGGTAACGGCACACATGTACGAGAGACACCTGCCTGAGTGTGACCACCTGCTGGGTGCTCCATGCTGACCCAAGAAGGTAAACAAGACAGCACATTTTACATCAAATTTGCCATATTTGGCAGCGCTATCAACACAAAGTTGAATCATATCAATTAAGTTTATTTTTTGTCCTGTCTGAATTAAAAAGAAGTCAGCCGGTTGCAGGGCTATTCGTCTCAGGATAATCCCCCAAACTTCTCTCTATATACTACTCTCTTTCTTATCATTCTTATCTCTTTCTCTCTAGTTTTATTCTCTTTGACCTCTATATTCACTCAGGATTCTCTCTGCTGGGCCATCATATGTTCTAGGACCTTTCTGTTTCTACTGGCTGTTGGCGCCTTATCCACACTTGTATCTGGATCATCATCCACAGGTGTTTCAGCCCCTCCTCTTCTCTCCTTAGTCTCTCTTGCAAAAGAGATTCTCATCTCAACCAGACAAGAAATCAGCATTATCCCTGATTCAGATTTATTGTGAATACACGACACACCGACATTTATTGCTGGCATTTACTGTGGTCAGTAAAAGCCAGAAGAGTCTGACTGATTCAGTGTTTTAAGTTTGTATTGATCAGGTGGTCATGTATCATCAATGGTTGTGAGGACGGGGAATGCACTAAGTAATTCTGTGCATTTTCCCTCTTGTAAACATACAAATCCAGTTTCTCCAGCTTGCTTGCTTGTATAATGTATTATCATGTGTTCATCATCATCAGTTCTGGTGTCTGAGCCTTTGGCTTTTCAGTCTAAAGTTTCTGTTTGTTAACTGGATGAGGAAGCACCTGTTGTGGTGAAGATTGTTTCCTCTGTGTTGCATAAATATTACCCAGTAAGGATGTTGCTAACCACAAGTCCAAAATTTACAGACATTTTTTTGTTTCTGTTTCAATAGTATCTCAAATTTAGGTTTGAGTTTAACCCTGCATGAGTGTTGGTACAGAAGTTTGATTATAGTTAAGGATAGCAAATAAAGAGCGATGTGATAACTAAATACTCATTGGACACACTTCATTTGTGGCCATTAACTTACATTTTAAACAATCTTTAAATATGAAACTGACATCAAATTATCTTTGAATTTTATCTCTTCACTGTGATATAACTCCAACAACTGTGCACACTGGCTATCATGAGACACACTTGCTGTCACTCAACTGTAGGGTTTTTGTTGTGTTTGTGTGAAATGTGAAAGAAATTACACTTTTTTGAGGTGTTGTTATTTTCCTGTTTTTTTTCCTCTCTGTGTCTAATAAATTTGTGGGATGCTCTGGTTTTGTGAATATCATCTCTTTTTCATGAGGACAGTAACTCTCAGGCTTCAGTTGAGTTCAGGACTGGTTTTTGTATTACCGCATATCACTGTGGTAGCCCCCATACACAATGTCACACACTAATACAAAAACCTCAGACTGATATGTGCAGCTGTGTGATCAGTGTTTTGTACTCAGCAGGAGAATTCACTAAATTTCAACACTGTTTTACAACAAAGCTATGAAACCATGAAAGACCATTCTACTTTTTTGATAATCACATTTTTACTTTGTGAATATTTACATGATGTCCAGCATGGCAGGAAAACTGCATCTCTTTTAAGCTCATGGAGACTGAACACAGTCCTTTGTCTAAGAACACATTATAGACAATCTTTAAACATGACTCACCTCCTTGTTTTTCGTATCAGCACCACATTTCCTTCTCAGTCAGAGGTTTTTGTCACAGGATATATCACTGTGGTTGTAGTCATACACTGTGATATAACTCCATACAAAAACTCTTCACTCTGGCTGTCATGACACAAAACTTCTGTCATTTTATCTTTAGTGATTTCATATGAGTTCATCAAGTATTTTTAAGATCTAATCATGTGAAAGGAATCAGCAGCGAAAAGTTGCCTGTTGATATTACTATTATTATAATTATTATTATCTTTTTTCATTTGTTTTTTGTTGTACACCCTCCTGAAAAGGGATTCACAATGAATATAATGACACAATATATGACATGAATGAATGACATATAAATATAGCTACTTATCTACATGCAGTAAAACATGGAGAGATGATATCCACCACATTGAAGGAGGAACAAAACAATTGTAGCATACAATAGGATCAACAGGCTGAGGGGTGGTGGGGGGTTAGAGTAAAAATGATAAATATAAAAACAAACAATTAAACATAAATCCAATTCACCCTTCAAAGGCAATGAGACTTTGTGCTTCAGTTCAGCTCAGGGCAGGTTTTTGTATTACCACATATCACTGTGGGTGCCACTCCATACACAGTGTCACTTGCTCTTACAAAAACCTCTGCTTGATATAGTGCATTGTTAGTTTTCTATACCCACTCCACAGGAGCCATCAACACCCTTCAAACTACAATTATTCTGTTTGTTTATATATATATATATATATTATATTATATTTGTCACACTTTGGTGATTTTAATTCAAAATAGCAAGATACATTTTTTTTTTATTTTTTACAGACGTTCATGGTCTCCAGATGATATATCCTTCCCAAATTTTCCTATAGTGCCACCAGCAGCTTGACAGTTCTGACATTTAGTGAAACACTTTGACAACTATCACATGCTAAACTAAGGTGGTGTTCATGGTAAAATGTTTAACATAAGTGCACTACAGCCTTGTAGAGTTCGCTTGAGTGCAGATCTTTAGTCTTGTTATCTTGTGAATTTTTACAAAATCTCCTGAAATAAAGGTTTTTTGGACACGTGTCTCACCTACTTGTTTTTTGCATCAGCACCGCATTTTCTTCTCAGTGAAAGAGGTTTTTGTCACATGATATAACACTGTGGTCACTGTTGTATAGTGCACTGTGATATAACTTCATACAAAAACTCCACCCCAGTGTTTTTCATATTAATTCAACAAGTAATGTTAAGAACTAATAATTTGAAAGGAATCAGCAGTAAAATGCAATTGATTGCTTTTAATTATCATTATCATTAGTTAATTAATTAATAATTATTTTCATTTGGTTTTGTTGTACACCCTCATGAAAAGGGTTTCAGAGTTATGATAACGATACATTAAAACAATTACATATTAATATGACATATGCCATATAATGACATACACTAAATGTGAATTAGAAACAAAAGAACTGAAACAGGATCAATAGGATCTGACAGGAGGATATATAATCCATAACATGTTTTTGTCAAGTACATCATCCAAAGGTTGGGTGACCTAACACAAATGGTTGGGTTGTCATCTTTATTCTAACACTAGAAAACGTTTTAATAATTAAATACTAATTGAGTACTTAATTTGTGACCATAACCTCACATTTGAAAGATCTTTCAATAATCAGACAAAACCTTTTTATGTTTGTTTTTCAATATGTAAAATGTATTATCTTTGCAGAAGCCAAGTATGATGAACGAGAGCTTTTCTGAAATGTCATTTTGCTGCTTCGTGAGAAAAAATATATACTATTGCAGTAAATGAGTGATTTGGTGAAATGACCTGATCTTTTCTTGAGGTAAAGAGACGTTGTGCTTCAGTTCAGATCAGGACAGGTTTTTGTATGACAACATATCACTGTGCCTGCCACCCCCCAGTATCACAGTGTCACATCCTGATACAAAAACCTCTGACTATTTTTACTGGTCTTTTTATACTGTCTCAGCAGTGGCAATCACAAAATGTCATTGTCCCTTTTCTCTATTTTAGTTTTAATTTTACCCTTTAAACTATAATTGGACTCTATGTTTTAGAGAAATTATATTCGTCACATTTTTAGGATTTTTGGTCTGTTCACTACTTTGGTCTAGACTGAAATACCCAAAATATTTAAAAAAACACATTCATGGTCCCCAGATGATGGACATTGCAATTTTCCTATAGTGCCACTAGGAGGTTGAAAGTTGGGGCTTTTAGTGTAATATATTGGCATCTGTCACATGCTAAACTACGATGGTGTTGATATATACTTTAAATGTGTTTAACATGAGTGTCACAAGTGCAACCTTGCAGACTTGACTGTAGACTTTTATTCTTGTTATCTTATGAATATTTACAAAATCACATTAAGCTTAAGATGACCACACATTTCTTTGTGTCCTGTGATGAGCTGGCGACTTCTCCAGGGTGTACCCCGCCCCTTGCCGAAAGTCAGCTGCAATAGGCTCCAGCCCCAATGTGACCCTGATGTGGATACAGATGATGGATGGATGGATGGATGGATGGATGGCCAAACAGAATCCTTTGTAAAAGAACACGTTATTGTCAGTCTTCATACATCTTTCCTTTTCTTTTGTTGGACACATCTGTCCTACTTGTTTTTTTATATCAGCACCACACTTCCTTCTCTGTTAGGTTTTTGTCACAGGATCTATCACTGTGGTGGTAGTTTGACACTGTGATATAACTCCATACAAAAACTCCACCCTGCACACTGGCTATCATGACACACTCAAACCTTGAACATGTTAAACTATTTATAATGTTAAGATTATGTGAAAGAAGTCAGCAGTGCAAATGTTTCTTTTTAGAATTAGTTTATTTTGGAGTGGTAATTTATATATATTCCTGATACTGATTCACTATTGCAAGAATATAACAAGTATATAAATACAGTTATGTATCTGTTTGTTTAGTGTTCATTTGTTTCTGATCGGATGATGAATTTTTTTTCAGTCATATTGTTCAAAGAGTGAACAATATGACTGAGTGACAACAGTAATGTATTAGTAGTTCTACAAGCGTTTGTATCAGTGTTATAAAAACACTACCCAGTCTTTAAATAATTCTTTATATCTAAAATTTTAGTGGATTTGGGCTGACTGTATGATAAAGAAGCCCTTAGATTTGTACTGAGTGTTTAATTCAGCTTTTATTTACAGTACAAAGACCTTTGTCTGCCTTTAGGGGTTTTTGTAATGGTGTGAATCACTGTGCCCACCCCATTGCACAATGAAAAACCACAATACAAAAACTCCACCTCAATGTAGCTGTCATACTCTTCTCTGAAAAACACAATACAACAGCTCTGGTTCTTTTCATTCAAATAATTCAAAATCAACATTATGTGAGACCGTTAAGCATACTTAAATTAACCTGACATCAAATTATCTGAGTAAACACAAAATATGTTTTTTTTGCTTTTTTTTTCAGTACGTGAGAGTCTTTGGTGAGGTGATTTTTTTTCCAAGGGTAAAACTGGAAAAAACAAAACAAAACAAAAAAATATTTCATATATTCTTCCACTATTCTATTGAATAACACATTTCTTTAGTGTCTAATACATTTTTTTTTTTTTTTTTTTTTTTTTTTTTAAATCAAGCGGTGGGTGGTTAGGATAAAAATTATGAATATAAAAACAAACAATTAAACATAAACAAACATAAATACATAAATTTACCCTTCTTTCTGTTCCAAAGGCAAAGAGACTTTGTGCCTCAATTCAGTTCAGGGCAGGTTTTTGTATTACCACATATCACTGTGGCTGCCACTACCGTCGTATCACAGTGTCACATTCTCACACAAAAACCTCTGACTGATATTTCGTTAGCTTGTTAAAGTCTCTCTGGCAGTGGCAATCACAAATTGCTGTTGTCCTTTTCCTCTATTTTAGTTTATTTCACCCTTTAAACTATAATTGGTCTTTTTTTTAGACGTCACACATTTATGATTTTTAGTCATGAAAGAAGAACAGTAAAGCTGGTCTGTTGGTCTGTTCACCGCTTTGGTCTAGGCTGAAATATCTCAGCAACTATTTGATGGATTCAGATATTTTTTACATATTTTTTTAACATTCATGGTCCCCAGATGATGGACTTTTTTGATTCACAATTTTTCTGTAGTGCCACTAGGAGGTTGACAGTTTGGGCTTTTAGTGTAATATATTGACATCTGTCACATGCTAAACTAAGATGGTGTTGTACTTTATATATGTTTAACATAAATGTCACTGTGCCTTGCAGAATTACTTGCTTGACACTAGACTTTTAGTCTTGTTGTCTTATGAATATTTCTCCAACATTTCAACATCTCCAGAGCGTTACAAACTCTCACATTAAGTTCTCTGTGTCCTGTGATGCACTGGCTTTTTCCCCAGGGTGTACCCCACCACTCACGAGAGTCATCCGGGATAGGCTCCAGCCCTACCGTGATGAGGATGGATGAATGGATGAACAAATATAATCCTTTGTAAAAGAACACGCTATTGTCTGTCTTCATATATCTTTGCTTTTCTTAAGATGAGTTTTGTTGGACACATCTGTTCTACTTGTTTTTTATATCAGCACACACAGCACCCTCTCAGTTAGAGGTTACTTTAAAAAAAATGAATAATCAGTTTTTCATTTGCTTATTCTTATGCTTTGTACACCCTCCTGAAAAGGGATTCACCATTATGATAATGATACTATGATCAAGTTCACAGCACTGTACCACTGTCCGAACTGTAACAGTCATATCCAAATACTACCCATGCTTTTCATAATTTTAGTTTATTTGGGCTGACCGTAATTTGCAGTACATAGACCTTTGTCTGCCTTTAGAGGTTTTTGTAATGGTGTGGATCACTGTGCCCACCCCAATGAAAAACCACAATACAAAAACTCCATCTCGATGTAGCTGTCATACTCTTCTCTGAAAAACAAAACACAACAGCTGTGGTTCTTTTCATTCAAATAATTCTGAGCGAAATAACTCTGACTGAACACAAAATATGTTTTTTGTATATGAATTATTTTTTTCAAGGGTAAAACTTGACAAAACAAACAAACAAATAAACAAAAAATCATATATATATATATATATATATATATTATATATATATATATCTATATATATATATATATATGTGTGTGTGTGTGTGTGTGTGTGTATGTATATATATATATATATATATATATATATATATATATATATATATATATATATATATATATATATATAGTCTCATTGTTCCTTCTCAGTGAAAGAGGTTTTTGTTACATGATTTCTCACTGTGGTGGTTATTGTTCACTGTGATATAACTCCATACAAAAACTCCACCCCACACACTGGCTACTGTGACACAAACCTGCTATTTTTTTTTGATGAAGTCTTTTCTTGTGATTGTTTTTCAGTACGTGAAATAAAATACAATTTTCTATGATGTTGTTTTTCTGCTATTTCAGGGCAAAACTGAAAATAAAACAATCAATACAGTTACACATGGATGCAATTCATTTATCTACTATTCCAATATCAACTTTCTCCTGGTGTCTAATAGATTTGTGAAATGCTCTGCGTCCTTCGGGGCACTGACTTTGTGCTTCAATTCAGCTCATGACTGTTTTTTGTATTACCACATATCACTGTGGTAGTTCCCATATACACAATGTCACATACTCATACAAAAACCCCTGCCTGATACATATGTGTGTGTGTATGTAGGTAGTATTTTATACTCTTGTACTCTCTTGTACTCAGCAGGAGAATGTATTATATTTCAGCACCTTTTTACTGTAAAACTATAAAACCAGTTAAGACCATTTTACATTTTTTAAAATGAATAATTCGTTTATCATTTGCTTATGCTTATGCTTTGTACACCCTCCTGAAAAAGGGATTCACCATTATGATAATGATAAGTTCACAGTACTGTACCAATGTTCGTACTGTAACAGTCATATTCAAATACTACCCATACTGTATGATAAAGAAGCTCTTAGATTTGTACTGAGTGTTTAATTCAGCTTTCATTTACAGTATGAAGACCTTTGTCTGCCTTTAGAGGTTTTTGTAACGGTGTGAATCACTGTGGCCCCCACCATACACAGTGAAAAACCACAATGCAAAAACTCCACCATAGTGTGGCTGTGATACTCTTCTCTACAATACACAACATGCACAATACAGAGCTGTTCTCTTTTTTTCTTTTTTTTTTAATAATTCAAAAGCTGCTTCGACTGGAAGATTTAACCCTAATTATGAGCACAGTACATGAACATTTTAACAATTCCTAACAGGGATCATGGCATTGTGGCTATTAAATTTGATGTTCTGAAGACACCTGAGGATGAATCTAGCCCCAGGTAATCGTGAAATCGGGAGATATTACATGAATAGATAACTCACAGACAAATACCACCACTATACAGAGCTTGTTGTAGATTGATTAGAGACTTAAAGGTACATGGAAGAAACACTTTGTTACACTGACCTCTATGGGCTGAAAGGTTCCAGTCTTTTGCACTTTGCCACAAAGTGTGCTGTGTTGTCAGACAATAATATTACATGTGCTGTACTTTACAGCGGGTCAACAGTGCAAATAGAAGGCAGTAGATGGCAGCACAAGCACGATTTTCAACTTGTATAGTTCATCTCTGAGCTTGTCTTCACTGGCAGAATGCAGGCAGTACGATGATTGATTTGGTTTATGTGTTATAAGCTGCTGCCTGAATGTACACCACACATTATACACATTATAAACAGATTTCATACAGTGACACGGTTTCACTGTAGGCCTGCTTAAATTTAACAAAACTAACCATTTACAACCCTTGTATATTGTAGAATTGTATGATTTCATTGTGCTTTACTTGTGTATATATATTAGATGTTTCTATTTTAATCTTCTTACATACATGTTTCCACTCACATGTCCTTGAAATTTACTGCACCAACACCAAGTGACGGAGCTTCACAAAGCCTTTGCCACTAGATGGGAGTCTTTACTCACTATTTTGACTTCTATTAACCAGCTGGTAGATGTCCTTCTAACACACTGACCAGCTGACATTGTTAAACATTTTATGTCGTTAAATTGTCCATCGAACAACTTAAAACTGTTCTTGAGCAGGACATATTTTTATGCTAATTATGAATTTTTTTAGTCATATCCTCTTTAGTGGCAATTTTTTTTCTGAATGAATAAGCTTATTTCACATTCAAAATAACCTATATTTGTGTGTTAGTTACTTTTACACAGGCACAAATGATGATATATCAGAACATTTTCAAAATTTTCTGTGGTTTTAAATTGATCATTTTTGCAGCAAGGTTAATAATAATGAAATATAGGCTTAGTGAACAAATAATTAAAACAAAACATGTTCAGTAAATCTACTTAAACATAATATTTCTGCAAATAGGTTTAAATGCAACTGACGAGGACATTAGCAATTATTTGTTTTTTTGGTGGACCCTGTACCCTCTTAAAATGTTCCAGTCAAACAAATAGAGCCAATAAAAGGCCTCCAGCTCCTTTTGCTATACACTGCCATGATGTTCTAGATACTAACAAGAACACCATTATGAAATTAACCATCAACCATGAAATTACAGCTCTGTTCCATATAAATGTCTCCAGTGTGACATCACTAAAGTCTCTTCTTATCTTATCTTACTATAGCAAAACAGACTTAACAAATATGTTTGTATTGTAACTGGTATTTGTATCTGGAGTTTATAAAATATAATGTATATGATATCTTTGTTAATTTATCTAGCTTCATCAGTGTTTCACATATTAAAAATTGCTTACGATGTCTGTGACAATGTGTGTCTGCTGTGTGTCTGTCAGCCGCTTCACGCCTGGATACACGCTGAGATGCAAATATATGCAGTGAAACGCGAGTCTCATGCTTCAAGGAAGTTTATTTGTAGCTGTGACGGTTTCTACTAAGTTTCGCTGCTCCAGGTGTGTTCCCAGAGGTAAAGAGAGAGGGAGGAAGTGACTCTCTAATGATGGTATGTTTAGAAAGACCAGAAAATTGAAAAACCTTCAGAGCTTAACTGATAACAGAAGTTCACGCTATGTTGACTTGATGTGGTGTTATTTTAGATGTTCTTAGGCCCCTGCGTTGTGACTCAAACGGCAACAAAATCCTCAAAAGCTTTTGGTGTTTGTCACAAATACACAATCACTCATATTTTACTCTCTTTAATCTTTTATCATATTGTAAGTATCAAACAGCAAACATAAGTGAATATTGATAATCAAATTACAAAATGCAAAGCCACACACAGAATATATTCATTTCTATTATAGGTAAATTTGTAATTTACATATTAATCAAAAGTCAATACTACATTTCACTGTTGCATTTCAGTGATACAAGTCTTCTTCTGTAATCATAATGCATCAACTGTAACAATATTTATGTATACAAACAACTGCAGCTGCATTTTTCTATGGGTTAGAGAAGAACATATTTTTTAAAATCATTTTGTTAATCATTATATATGAGTATAATTTGTATATTGATTTGTTTTTTTTAAAAATAGATAAAAAATGAGAAAAAACAAATGGAGACCTGTCACTGTCTATGCCGTGCATCCATCTCATCCTTTATTGTTTCTTCATCTGAAAAACAAAAACAAAAAGACATCATTTAAAATGTATATGTGTTATATTCAACGGTCAAATACAGACTGTTAAATCTTTATTAAATTTAATTGGGAGTTTCGCCCAGCTGCAGAACTGACCCAGATAATCTCTGTGTCTTCAATAGAGCAGATTGGCTGCAGGTGACTCATGATTGTTTCATTTTAAGAACACTTTTTATGAACTTGTATGGAAAGTTTTATCCTCACACCAAGACACTGTAACGACTTACGATTTGTTAATTTAAGTTTGTATCTGTAATGTGTTTAATTCATTACATTGTGCGTGCCATCGAGCTTTAAAAGACACAAACCAGCAACATTTGCTGTGCTTGGAAACAAATCTTCACTCATTACATGTCGATCAGTCACACGTGTGCTGGTTAGCCGTGTCAAACAAGTAAACCAAGGGATTCATTTCACACCGCTTGATTGTGTTGTGAAAAACTTGACAGAAAATGGTGATGAATATTTCTGTGCGGTTCAAATTATTTTCTTCTCTTGCTACCCAGTCTTTAGTTTTAAGTATGACTTAAATGCGAAACAGGCCTGCATGTTTACCTTGATCAGGCTGAATATCATGCTGTAGAAGAGAGAGGAAATGAAGAGGAATATGAAGGAGGAGGTTGTGGACCACAGACTGCTGAACTCATCGTCTTCAATGGCATCGTCTGTGCAGCTCAGAGCACAACCCAGTTTTGACTCTGGATCAAAATCTAAGAAGAGGGAGGTATAGGTGATTTAGAGGTGTGTATGCATGTGTGTGTGTGTATATATACTGTATATATATATATATATAATTTTAGACAACACAGTCTCTCTTGAGATTTGCCCATTAACTTGAATTGAAACTTCACTCTTTGTTAACATGTCGTGTGCTGCGTTTCGACATTTCTTGTGACTTTGTGCTTGTTTTTCAGTTTCTTTTTAAAATATATATATTGTAGTCATTGATAAACATGTAACAAACGTTTCTCCATGCAACATTTATTTGAAACGATCAGCACACTCAAGCTGTTGTGACAAAGACAGATTGAAACACGATATGATGACAAACAATCCGACACATCAAGAAAGACTAATTACATCACAGAGGACACAGGTTCCCATGACAGAGAGTACACACAGAGACAGAGCAACACATGAGCACAAAATGCCACATTTAAAGCCAATCTACTAACGGCATTCTATCGAGTTACCCTTGGCCTTTGATACTGTCTTGTGAACGGACTCATTGCCACCAGCAAACCAGACGTTGCACTCAAACATAGATTCCTCCCACTTGTCCTTGGTGGTGGTGTAAACACTTGTAGCTGAGTAGCCATTTTGGGTCTTCTGTGGGGGGTAGTTAATGCCATCCATATAGATGTTGTCTTTTTGTCCAATATATTCTGACCAGGCAATGTAGTAATCCTGCTGCACAGTACTGGAGACCAGACACACCAGTGTGACTGATTTTTCTTTTTGAATGTCATCCTCCGGCATGACATGGATTGTTAGTGTTGGGTCACTTCCATCTGAAAGAGAAACCCAGTTTAATAGGGAGTTTCATATATAAGCTATATGTTTGTTGAAATGAGATATTATGTTTGTGTGTGCAGGTTACTGCATATCAACCAATCAGCCTCCATTACTCAGTAACATACTTCCTTTGTGGACAGTCAGAGCTTGAATAACTGGAGTCATATCCTCTTTAGTGGCAGAACAGCGTACGTTGTCGACACTCTTCCACTCAGTAAGACTACGAGTCATTGTGCTGGTTTTGATGTGCTGACTGTTCTCAAACGTTGTTAATGTACTAATGTTTTTGGTCACATCATGTCCATTAATTTGCCATGTGACTCTGCTTTCATCCACAGTGGCCTTGTCTTGTCCAGTAATGACACACTCCAACTTTGCCTGGTTGTTGGTGAAAATTTCTTTGGGACTTGGTTGGTTCAATGTCACTGTGATAAAATCTATACAAAAGAGAGCACCAGAGAAAACCATTCATTAACATCTGGAAACTCAGTAAAGTGTATGATTATGTCACCATTAGCTGACTGCAGTAGCCTGTACCTTTAGATGTCTTCTTCCTATATGTCCTGAGAACAGAGTCGTTGCCACCAGCAAGCCAGACGTTGCACCCAAATATAGAATTCTTCCACTTGTCCTTGGTGGTGGTGTAAGCGCTTGTAACTGAGTAGCCATTTTGGGTCTTCTGTGGGGGGTAGTTAATGCCATCCATATAAATGATGTCTTTTTGTCCAGTATGTTCTGACCAGGCAATGTAATAATCCTGCTGAACAGTGCTGGAAACCAGACACACCAGTGTGACTGATTCTTCTTTTTGGATGTCATTTTCTGGCATGACGAGGATTGTTACTTCTGGCTTTCTTCCATCTGAAAGAGAAACCCAGTTTAATAGGAAGGATCATATATAAGCTGTTGTTGAAATGAAATATTATGTTTATGTGTGCAGGTTACTGCATATCAACCAATCAGCCTCCATTACTCAGTAACATACCTCCTTTGTGGACAGTCAGAGCTTGAATAACTGGAGTCATATCCTCTTTAGTGGCAGAACAGCGTACGTTGTTGACACTCTTCCACTCAGTAAGACTACGAGTCATTGTGCTGATTTTGATGTGCTGACTGTTCTCAGACTTTGTTGATTCCCTAATGTTGTTGGTCACATCATGTCCATTAATTTGCCATGTGACTCTGCTTTCATCCACAGTGGCCTTGTCTTGTCCAGTAATGACACACTCCACCTTTGCCTGGTTGTTGGTGAAAATTTCTTTGGGACTTGGTTGGTTCAATGTCACTGTGATAAAATCTATACAAAAGAGAGCACCAGAGAAAACCATTCATTAACATCTGGAAATTCAGTCAAGTGTATGATTATGTCATCATTAGCTGACTGTAGGAACCCTGTACCTTTAGATGTCTTCTTCCTATATGTCTTGTGAACGGAGTCATTGCCACCAGCAAACCAGACGTTGCACCCAAACATAGAATTCTCCCACTTGTCCTTGGTGGTGGTGTAAGCACTTGTAACTGAGTAGCCATTTTGGGTCTTCTGTGGGGGGTAGTTAATGCCATCCATATAAATGATGTCTCTTTGTCCAGTATGTTCTGACCAGGCAATGTAGTAATCCTGCTGAACAGCACCGGAAACCAGACACACCAGTGTGACTGATTCTTCTTTTTGGATGTCATTTTCTGGCATGACGAGGATTGTTACTTCTGGCTTTCTTCCATCTGAAAGAGAAACCCAGTTTAATAGGAAGGATCATATATAAGCTGTTGTTGAAATGAAATATTATGTTTGTGTGTGCAGGTTACTGCATATCAACCAATCAGCCTCCATTACTCAGTAACATACCTCCTTTGTGGACAGTCAGAGCTTGAATAACTGGAGTCATATCCTCTTTAGTGGCAGAACACCGTACGTTGTTGACACTCTTCCACTCAGTAAGACTACGAGTCATTGTGCTGGTTTTGATGTGCTGACTGTTCTCAGACTTTGTTGATTCCCTAATGTTGTTGGTCACATCATGTCCATTAATTTGCCATGTGACTCTGCTTTCATCCACAGTGGCCTTGTCTTGTCCAGTAATGACACACTCCAACTTTGCCTGGTTGTTGGTGAAAATTTCTTTGGGACTTGGTTGGTTCAATGTCACTGTGATAAAATCTATACAAAAGAGAGCACCAGAGAAAACCATTCATTAACATCTGGAAATTCAGTCAAGTGTATGATTATGTCACCATTAGCTGACTGTAGGAACCCTGTACCTTTAGATGTCTTCTTCCTATATGTCTTGTGAACGGAGTCATTGCCACCAGCAAACCAGACGTTGCACCCAAACATAGAATTCTCCCACTTGTCCTTGGTGGTGGTGTAAGCACTTGTAACTGAGTAGCCATTTTGGGTCTTCTGTGGGGGGTAGTTAATGCCATCCATATAAATGATGTCTCTTTGTCCAGTATGTTCTGACCAGGCAATGTAGTAATCCTGCTGAACAGTGCCGGAAACCAGACACACCAGTGTGACTGATTCTTCTTTTTGGATGTCATTCTCCGGCATGACGAGGATTGTTACTTCAGGCTTTCTTCCATCTGAAAGAGAAACCCAGTTTCATAGGGAGTATTATATATAAGCTATATGTTTGTTTTAATGAGATATTATGTTTGTGTGTGCAAGTTACTGCATATCAACCAATCGGCCTTCATTACTCAGTAACATACCTCCTTTGTGGACAGTCAGAACTTGAATAACTGGAGTCATATCCTCTTTAGTGGCAGAACAGCGTACGTTGTCGACACTCTTCCACTCAGTAAGACTACGAGTCATTGTGCTGGTTTTGATGTGCTGACTGTTCTCAGACTTTGTTGATTCCCTAATGTTGTTGGTCACATCATGTCCATTAATTTGCCATGTGACTCTGCTTTCATCCACAGTGGCCTTGTCTTGTCCAGTAATAACACACTCTAACTTTGCCTGGTTCTTGGTGAAAATTTCTTTGGGACTTGGTTGGTTCAATGTCACTGTGATAAAATCTATACAAAAGAGAGCACCAGAGAAAACCATTCATTAACATCTGGAAATTCAGTCAAGTGTATGATTATGTCACCATTAGCTGACTGTAGGAACCCTGTACCTTTAGATGTCTTCTTCCTATATGTCTTGTGAACGGGTCATTGCCACCAGCAAACCAGACGTTGCACCCAAACATAGAATTCTCCCACTTGTCCTTGGTGGTGGTGTAAGCACTTGTAACTGAGTAGCCATTTTGGGTCTTCTGTGGGGGGTAGTTAATGCCATCCATATAAATGATGTCTCTTTGTCCAGTATGTTCTGACCAGGCAATGTAGTAATCCTGCTGAACAGCACCGGAAACCAGACACACCAGTGTGACTGATTCTTCTTTTTGGATGTCATTTTCTGGCATGACGAGGATTGTTACTTCTGGCTTTCTTCCATCTGAAAGAGAAACCCAGTTTAATAGGAAGGATCATATATAAGCTGTTGTTGAAATGAAATATTATGTTTGTGTGTGCAGGTTACTGCATATCAACCAATCAGCCTCCATTACTCAGTAACATACCTCCTTTGTGGACAGTCAGAGCTTGAATAACTGGAGTCATATCCTCTTTAGTGGCAGAACAGCGTACGTTGTTGACACTCTTCCACTCAGTAAGACTACGAGTCATTGTGCTGGTTTTGATGTGCTGACTGTTCTCAGACTTTGTTGATTCCCTAATGTTGTTGGTCACATCATGTCCATTAATTTGCCATGTGACTCTGCTTTCATCCACAGTGGCCTTGTCTTGTCCAGTAATGACACACTCCAACTTTGCCTGGTTGTTGGTGAAAATTTCTTTGGGACTTGGTTGGGTTCAATGTCACTGTGATAAAATCTATACAAAGAGAGCACCAGAGAAAACCATTCATTAACATCTGGAAATTCAGTCAAGTGTATGATTATGTCACCATTAGCTGACTGTAGGAACCCTGTACCTTTAGATGTCTTCTTCCTATATGTCTTGTGAACGGAGTCATTGCCACCAGCAAACCAGGACGTTGCACCCAAACATAGAATTCTCCCACTTGTCCTTGGTGGTGGTGTAAGCACTTGTAACTGAGTAGCCATTTTGGGGTCTTCTGTGGGGGGTAGTTAATGCATCCATATAAATGATGTCTCTTTGTCCAGTATGTTCTGACCAGGCAATGTAGTAATCCTGCTGAACAGTGCCGGAAACCAGACACACCAGTGTGACTGATTCTTCTTTTTGGATGTCATTCTCCGGCATGACGAGGATTGTTACTTCAGGCTTTCTTCCATCTGAAAGAGAAACCCAGTTTCATAGGGAGTATTATATATAAGCTATATGTTTGTTTTAATGAGATATTATGTTTGTGTGTGCAAGTTACTGCATATCAACCAATCGGCCTTCATTACTCAGTAACATACCTCCTTTGTGGACAGTCAGAGCTTGAATAACTGGAGTCATATTCTCTTTAGTGGCAGAACAGCGTACGTTGTCGACACTCTTCCACTCAGTAAGACTACGAGTCATTGTGCTGGTTTTGATGTGCTGACTGTTCTCAGACTTTGTTGATTCCCTAATGTTGTTGGTCACATCATGTCCATTAATTTGCCATGTGACTCTGCTTTCATCCACAGTGGCCTTGTCTTGTCCAGTAATAACACACTCTAACTTTGCCTGGTTCTTGGTGAAAATTTCTTTGGGACTTGGTTGGTTCAATGTCACTGTGATAAAATCTATACAAAAGAGAGCACCAGAGAAACCATTCTTAACATCTGGAAATTCAGTCAAGTGTATGATTATGTCACCATTAGCTGACTGTAGGAACCCTGTACCTTTAGATGTCTTCTTCCTATATGTCTTGTGAACGGAGTCATTGCCACCAGCAAACCAGACGTTGCACCCAAACATAGAATTCTCCCACTTGTCCTTGGTGGTGGTGTAAGCACTTGTAACTGAGTAGCCATTTTGGGTCTTCTGTGGGGGGTAGTTAATGCCATCCATATAAATGATGTCTCTTTGTCCAGTATGTTCTGACCAGGCAATGTAGTAATCCTGCTGAACAGTGCTGGAAACCAGACACACCAGTGTGACTGATTCTTCTTTTTGGATGTCATTTTCTGGCATGACGAGGATTGTTACTTCTGGCTTTCTTCCATCTGAAAGAGAAACCCAGTTTAATAGGAAGGATCATATATAAGCTGTTGTTGAAATGAAATATTATGTTTATGTGTGCAGGTTACTGCATATCAACCAATCAGCCTCCATTACTCAGTAACATACCTCCTTTGTGGACAGTCAGAGCTTGAATAACTGGAGTCATATCCTCTTTAGTGGCAGAACAGCGTACGTTGTTGACACTCTTCCACTCAGTAAGACTACGAGTCATTGTGCTGGTTTTGATGTGCTGACTGTTCTCAGACTTTGTTGAGTCACTAATGTTGTTGGTCACATCATGTCCATTAATTTGCCATGTGACTCTGCTTTCATCCACAGTGGCCTTGTCTTGTCCAGTAATGACACACTCCAACTTTGCCTGGTTGTTGGTGAAAATTTCTTTGGGACTTGGTTGGTTCAATGTCACCATGATGAAATCTATACAAAAGAGAGCACCAGAGAAAACCATTTATTAACATCTGGAAACTCAGTAAATTGTATGATTATGTCATCATTAGCTGACTGCAGTAGCCTGTACCTTTAGATGCCTTCTTCGTATATTTTTTTTGTCTGTGCGTCACCTCACATGAGTAAACAGCTTTACTGTCCCAGTCCGTGTTGTTGACGTTCAGGACACTGACAGCTGAAAATGTCTCTCCATTCATTTGGGCCTTCCAATCAGTAGAGCCAGTTACAACATTTCCATTCTCTTTCCAGTTGACTGAGAACTGTTTTGGCAAAAAATTCTCAATTGTACACACCAGTGCCTGAGTGTCTCCTCTTGGCACTGATAGCAAAGTTACCTCTGGAGCAGATGGAGTCACTAAACACATGGAAGAAGAGGAGAGATAGGGATACCTGTTTAAACTGACAACAGTCTGTGCTTATTCATCTCAAACTTTTAAGACAGAAATGTAAAATACCAGACAGATGAGGGGAAACATGAAAAGCAGTGATGGGAATGATAAAAAAAAATGAACAATTATGTATGCATGGACTCATAGACATAAAAAGTAATGATAGTTAATGTTTGAAATTAAAATCACATACTTTTCAAGATCACGTTCTTGGACCCTGCAGGGTGAGTCACGGAACATTGAAAAGACTTAGAGGAATCCCAGTCAGACTTTGATACTTCAAGCAGACTGAATCCTGTATAAACGTTGTTTTTCACAGATGTAGGATATTGAAGAGAGGTCAGGCTGGTTCCACTGCCATCGGTCCACTGGAAAGTCAGACTATTTGGGAGGAAGTCATGTGCAAGACAACCAAGAGTGATTTTATCTTTACGGCCAGCTTCGCATTGAATCAAAGGGAACACAGTTGGTGATTTAGATCGTCCTGTGAGAGAGAAAACATATAAATACTAATGCAGGAAAATTAACAAACACAGATGACCAATAGTTTAACTTAAAGATAATTACAAATATTAATAGAGAGAATAACAAGCTCCTTTGTTGTCTCTACAAGTATATGAAAAAAAGTGTCATCGTTTATGTTGAAATGCTGCAGCTCAAACATGAAATGATCTTTATTTTCTTTCCAGCAGCAAATTTATCCAGATTATCTTATTACTATTGTATGAATTACTTAATGATAATTAATAAGAAATTAATAATATATTTTAAAAAATGGTCGCAGAGTGGCATGAATTTCATAATGACACTGAAGAGATTTGAAGAGAAATCTATCCAAAGGTCATTTTAAGAAATAATACATTGTAATAAAAAATGATGATAATTTTAATTATTATTTTTGTTTATCTGTTAAGCACACAGGGTGGACTGGAATACAATGACACCAGTATTTACCCACACACTCTTTTGTGAAATATAATTAATCAGCTAATTTCCTTTTGTCCCATTTCTACCATCGTTCAACTGGAAATTTTAAAGTTGAAAATCATATAAATACAAATGCATTATCAATATGCTGCTCATCGTAGGAGAATTTGAGCATTTCACTGAAAGCATTCTTCACTATTCAAAGCGCAGTTTATCTTATGAAGCTTTAAAAACATTACATACATTTTTAATAGTCGCTGACAGCTACAGTATGACGGTAACCAGTTTGCACACTGAGATTGAAGACAATTTATTTTATAACTGACAAATAAGGAAATATTACTTTTGATTTCCATTCACACCTACAACCAATACAATGACCCTCAATTAACACTTAAAACTAAACCACGGCTTTGGTCTTTGGAATCATTACCGCATTACGATATATAATTTTAAGTAATTATTCATATATAAAATTTTATTTGGTAATAATTTTGTTCTCCTTTTGGAGAATCTAAGAATCTTGTTGAGAAGAATTACAGATCACTTAATGTAAAATATTCCTTTCAAAGTTAAATGTATTATTAATAATGGAGAGAACTGTGCAAATGCATACGCTCCTTTAAAAGTCTTTCTTATATTGTACACTGTAATTGTATTCTTTACCGTAAGTACATTACTTTCTATATCACAATATGCACTTGATGAGCTTTTTATTCAATGTTCAGTTGTTAAATTTAAACACAGACTGACCAGGTATATAAAAACACAAATAAAATATATATTCCTATGTTCAGATAAAGTAATTTGCCATAAAAAGGAAGACATGGTGTATAATCACATTTCACAGTGGTAAAAATGTATTGTTATGTAATGTGAGACATTAGTATTTTACTGTTTTAAGATCAACTCAAACCACCTCTTGCATTAAAGAAGAAACTTTTTTTCATGTTTTCTAAGAAACAGAAGCATCAAAAACATTTTTCTTCTCTGTTGTCTAGTTTGTCCAAAATAAGTACAACGCTAAATAAGACCAGGAGTTAAACTTCTCTATCACCAATAATCACATCTAAAAAGTAAAATAAACTAATCACTAAAATATGATGTTTAAAATGACTTACCTGAAGATACTGTGACTGAAGTTCCTTTACCCCAGAGATCTAAAGCATCACAGTGCTACATCTCCACTCACTGCTTGAACAAAAACCTGACACGCCTAAAACATGTGTTAAAACCTCAAGAAGTGTTTGAAATACACTGAAATCCTGGTCAGTCTTGTGCCCTGGTGTTATCCTGTGAATATGTGTTACGTGTTGATTCTTAATCAGTTCTTAAAGTTAAGATTTACAGAAAGACAACATTTACATCTGTGCACTGACTGTGACTTTTATATACCAATTAACTAACTTTTAACGACTAATTTACTCATTAAAAATGACAAACACAGAACTTACCTCATGTTTCAATGAGAAGTATTTTGTATTGTCCATTTTTTCAATCACTAGAATAGCAGAGTGTAAGATGATTGACTCAGGGGACCTGACTGCCAGCAGTGGGTAAGAATAAAACAAAACTCTAATTCTCTAAATAGTATATTTAACGTTACAAGTTGGTGAATTTATATTTGTTATGGTATATGTTTTGTATATTATTATGTACATATTTTAATCTGAAGACTTCAAATGATAAATTATGGAAAACATTACTTTGTTAATGCTGGTTACCATCATTTATACAGACCATGAAGTTCAATAAAACTCTTGCATCATAAGCTGCTGAATCAGTTCAATAAAGTATTATTCAGCATATTGAAAATACTAGGTCCTTTTCAATGTGTTATTGGACATGTAGAACCCTGAACAAAACCCAGAAAGACAGAACACTGAAAGAAAAATAAAAAATATATATGAAGAAATTATATCGACTCTACCTCCAGAATATAGCAGAAATTCATTTTGCATATCCATTTTTTCATTAGTCGTCAATCATCTGAAAATAACAATCATTATGTTTTTGTTATGAGCCTTTCATATACAGACACCACGGGTCCTTTTCCACGGAGTCCACCATGTTGAACTGCCATGTTTCTACAGTAGCCCAGAACGGACAAACATCGGCTCCATAGCGATTTTCATTCTTTTCTCAGCTTTCTTAGCGACCATAGTTTTTCCACGTTAAGTAGGAGAGCTACATCACTATAGGACACTAAATCCTAGAGACTGTTCCTGTAATGTGGCCCTTTTTGCAGCCATCAGTAGATATGAGGTGTCAAGAGCTTTGCTATGCTCAGCCTTAAAACAAGACATCATCCTGATAATGTGTCAACTTTGCTCTTTGTTTCAGTTAAGGACAATGTCACTGAATGAGAATCCAGAGGCTGTACAGGTCAATCTGTGAGATTCTCCAGGCCTTTTAATCACTGGTTCAGATTCCGCCGGAGTCTGACCATCAACACCTGTAAAGATATGGAAGAAATGAATGAGTGACAACATGAAATTAAATTCCAACAACTACAAATGAAACATCAGTGAAGATCTTCACCTGCCCAGCAGAGAGTTAAAAGCAGCAGTCCTGTCCTATAGTCCATCATGTTAAACTGTGTGTCCACTGTTCTCTGTCATCCTCTCTGCAGTCACATAAGTAGATGTGGAAGACATCTGAGTTTTGAACTGACTCCTCCTATGAGACAAAATGTTTGCATGTGTGTATCCACGTCACTTCTGTTGCTTTATTTATGAAACTATTAATGACTAAATGTTTTGTATTAACAAGGAAATATTATTTAAACATCATGTAAAGTCTAATCTCAAACAATGATAATGATAATTTTTGATGTGATTAAATCATGCTATTCATAATGTCATCTTAACGACGATCTTAATATTTACATCATCATCATCATCATCAAATCATGAATAAAGGCAAACATTTATCAAAATCAGCATTGAAATGACAATAACGATGTGGAAAAAAAGGAGCAACAGCCAAGAATGTTGCTTTTTATAAGTTAACATGTTTTCAATTCATTAAAACACATCTTAAATAGAAGGTCACCTTTTATTTACTGTCAGCACTTCCTACCTCGCTTTACTGATTCATTTTAATATGAGCTCAGTTTTTCTTTTCAGCATTTATTTTTTTGTTTATCTTCCTGCTTACTGATTGTTTTCGCTCAAACAGACACACAGTGGCAGCAGCAATCATCATACAAAAGGTATGAAAACTTCCGTCTGAAGCTGCTGGATTGCAAGTTTACATAAAAGACTTTTAATGGTACACACTGATTGTTTGCAGATGTTTCAATACAGAGAAACTTAGATCCTCTTCTAATCAGAGATCGTGCATGTGTTTTACAGTTTTTTGATCTATCTATCTAATGACATAGATGTGTCATTAAGATCACATTGCTGTTTGTTGTCTGCGGAGGTTTTTTGTGCAGCTGCTGCACTGTATTTAGACAGTGTCTGTTGAGCACAGAAGGCTCTTGACCTCAAGGTACTGAGTGCTGCTGGACACATCCTTAATCATAATGAAACGACTTTGAGAGGAGCTGGCATAGCTAGCAGAGTTTGAACCTGCATTCATCCTCCCAATCCACTCCAGAGCTTTCCCTTGCTTCTGTCATATCCAATAAATATAGGAGCTTGTCATGTCAAACCCAGATATGACACATGACGTCTTCATTGTCTGAGGCTGGTCCATTTTCTCACTCCAGACTCCTGTATCTGGAGTTCATAAAATTCAGTGTATATGATATCTTTGTTAATTGATCCAGCTTCTCATAGTGTTTCACATTGCTTACTGTGTCTGTGACAATGTGTGTCTGCTTTGTGTCTGTCAGCCGCTTCACGCCTGGATACACGCTGAGATGCAAATGTATGCAGTGAAACGCGAGTCTCATGCTTCAAGGAAGTTTATTTGTAGCTGTGACGGTTTCTACTAAGTTTCACTGCTCCAGGTGTGTTCCCAGAGGTAAAGAGAGAGGGAGGAAGTGACTCTCTAATGATGATATGTTTAGAAAGACCAGAAAATTGAAAAACCTTCAGAGCTTAACTGATAACAGAAGTTCACGCTATGTTGACTTGATGTGGTGTTATTTTAGGCCCCTGCGTTGTGACTCAAACGGCAACAAAATCCTCAAAAGCTTTTGGTCACAAATACACAATCACTCATATTTTTACTCTCTTTAATCTTTTATCATATTGTAAGTATCAAACAGCAAACATAAGTGAATATTTATAATCAAATTACAAAATGCAAAGCCACACACAGAATATATTCATTTCTATTATAGGTAAATTTGTAATTTACATATTAATCAAAAGTCAATACTACATTTCACTGTTGCATTTCAGTGACACAAGTGTTCTTCTGTAATCATAATGCATCAACTGTAACAATATTTATGTATACAAACAACTGCAGCTGCATTTTTCTACGGGTTACAGACAAATTATTATGAACATGTTTTTTTTAAAAACTAGATAAAAAATGAGAAAAAACAAATGGAGACCTGTCACCGTCTATGCCGTGCATCCATCTCATCCTTTATTGTTTCTTCATCTGAAAAACAAAAACAAAAAGACATCATTTAAAATGTATATGTGTTATATTCAACGGTCAAATACAGACTGTTAAATGTTTATTAAATTTAATCGGGAGTTTCGCCCAGCTGCAGAACTGACCCAGATAATCTCTGTGTCTTCAATAGAGCAGATTGGCTGCAGGTGACTCATGATTGTTTCATTTTAAGAACACTTTTTATGAACTTGTATGGAAAGCTTTATCCTCATACCAAGACACTTCTCTTGCTACCCAGTCTTTACTTGCCTGCATGTAACAAAACAGGCCTGCATGTTTACCTTGATCAGGCTGAATATCATGCTGTAGAAGAGAGAAGAAATGAAGAGGAATATGAAGGAGGAGGTTGTGGACCACAGACTGCTGAACTCATCGTCTTCAATGGCATCGTCTGTGCAGCTCAGAGCACAACCCAGTTTTGACTCTGGATCAAAATCTAAGAAGAGGGAGGTATAGGTGGTTTAGAGGTGTGTATGCATGTGTGTGTGTGTGTATATATACTGTATATGTATATGTGTATATATATATATATATATATATATATATATATATATATATATATATATATAATTTTAGACAACACAGTCTCTCTTGAATATTGCCCATTAACTTGAATTGAAACTTCACTCTTTGCTAACATGTCGTGTGCTGCGTTTCGACATTTCTCGTGACTTTGTGCTTGTTTTTCAGTTTCTTTTTAAAATATATATATAGTAGTCATTAATAAACATGTAACAAACGTTTCTCCATGCAACATTTATTTGAAACGATCAGCACACTCAAGCTGTTGTGACAAAGACAGATTGAAACACGATATGATGACAAACAATCCGACACATCAAGAAAGACTAATTACATCACAGAGGACACAGGTTCCCATGACAGAGAGTACACACAGAGACAGAGCAACACATGAGCACAAAATGCCACATTTAAAGCCAATCTACTAACGGCATTCTATCGAGTTACCCTTGGCCTTTGATACTGTCTTGTGAACGGACTCATTGCCACCAGCAAACCAGACTTTGCACTCAAACATAGATGTCTCCCACTTGTCCTTGGTGGTGGTGTAAACACTTGTAACTGAGTAGCCATTTTGGGTCTTCTGTGGGGGGTAGTTAATGCCATCCATATACATGATGTCTCTTTGTCCAGTATGTTCTGACCAGGCAATGTAGTAATCCTGCTGCACAGTATTGGAGATCAGACACACCAGTGTGACTGATTTTTCTTTTTGAATGTCATCCTCTGGCATGACATGGATTGTTAGTGTTGGCTTACTTCTATCTGAAAGAGACAATAGGGAGTTTCATATATAAGCTACATGTTTGTTGAAATGAGATATTATGTTTGTGTGTGCAGGTTACTGCATATCAACCAATCAGCCTTCATTACTCAGTAACATACCTCCTCTGTGGACAGTCAGAACTTGAATAACTGGAGTCATATCCTCTTTAGTGGCAGAACAGCGTACGTTGTTGACACTCTTCCACTCAGTAAGACTACGAGTCATTGTGCTGGTTTTGATGTGCTGACTGTTCTCAGACTTTGTTGAGTCACTAATGTTGTTGGTCACATCATGTCCATTAATTTGCCATGTGACTCTGCTTTCATCCACAGTGGCCTTGTCTTGTCCAGTAATGACACACTCCAACTTTGCCTGGTTGTTGGTGAAAATTTCTTTGGGACTTGGTTGGTTCAATGTCACCGTGATAAAATCTATACAAAAAAGAGCACCAGAGAAAACCATTTATTAACATCTGGAAACTCAGTAAAGTGTATGATTATGTCATCATTAGCTGACTGCAGTAGCCTGTACCTTTAGATGCCTTCTTCGTATATTTCTTTTGTCTGTGCGTCACCTCACATGAGTAAACAGCTTTACTGTCCCAGTCTGTGTTGTTGACGTTCAGGACACTGACAGCTGAAAATGTCTCTCCATTCATTTGGGCCTCCCAATCAGTAGAGCCAGTTACAACATTTCCATTCTCTTTCCAGTTGACTGAGAACTGTTTTGGCAAAAAATTCTCAATTGTACACACCAGTGCCTGAGTGTCTCCTCTTGGCACTGATAGCAAAGTTACCTCTGGAGCAAATGAAGTCTCTAAACACATGGAAGAAGAGGAGAGATAGGGATACCTGTTTAAACTGACAACAGTCTGTGCTTATTCATCTCAGACTTTTAAGACAGAAATGTAAAATACCAGACAGATGAGGGGAAACATGAAAAGCAGTGATGGGAATGATAAATAAAAATGAACAATGATGTATGCATGGACTCATAGACATAAAAAGTAATGATAGTTAATGTTAGAAATTAAAATCACATACTTTTCACGATCACATTCTTGGACCCTGCAGGGTGAGTCACAGAACATTTAAAGGGCTTCCTGGAATCCCAGTCAGACTTTGAGACTTCAAGCAGACTGAATCCTGTATAAACGTTGTTTTTCACAGATGTAGGATATTGAAGAGAGGTCAGGCTGGTTCCACTGCCATCGGTCCACTGGAAAGTCAGACTATTTGGGAGGAAGTCATGTGCAAGACAACCAAGAGTGATTTTATCTTTACTGCCAGCTTCGCATTGAATCAAAGGGAACACAGTTGGTGATTTAGATTGTCCTGTGAGAGAGAAAACATATAAATACTAATGCAGGAAAATTAACAAACACAGATGACCAATAGTTTAACTAAAAGATAATTACAAATATTAATAGAGAGAATAACAAGCTCCTTTGTTGTCTCTACAACTATATGAAAAAAAGTGTCATCGTTTATGTTGAAATGCTGCAGCTCAAACATATGATGATCTTTATTTTCTTTCCCAGCAGCAAATTTATCCAGATTATCTTATTACTATTGTATGAATTACTTAATGATAATTAATAAGAAATTAATAATATATTTAAAAAATGGCCACAGAGTAGCATGAATTTCATAATGACACTGAAGAGATTTGAAGAGAAATCTATCCAAAGGTCATTTTAAGAAATAATACATTGTAATAAAAAATGATGATAATTTGAATTATTATTTTTGTTTATCTGTTAAGCACACAGGGTGGACTGGAATACAATGACACCAGTATTTACCCACACATTCTTTTGTGAAATATAATTAATCAGCTAATTTCCTTTTGTCCCATTTCTACCATCGTTCAACTGGAAATTTTAAAGTTTAAAATCATATAAATACAAATGCATTATTAATATGCTGCTCATCGTAGGAGAATTTGAGCATTTCACTGAAAGCATTCTTCACTATTCAAAGCGCAGTTTATCTTATGAAGCTTTAAAAACATTACATACATTTTTAATAGTCGCTGACAGCTACAGTATGACGGTAACCAGTTTGCACAATGAGATTGAAGACAATTTATTTTATAACTGACAAATAAGGAAATATTACTTTTGATTTCCATTCACACCTACAACCAATACAATGACCCTCAATCAACATTTAAAACTAAAACCACGGCTTTGGTCTTTGGAATCATTACCGCATTACGATATATAATTTTAAGTAATTATTCATCTATAAAATTTTATTTGATAATAATTTTGTTCTCCTTTTGGAGAATCTAAGAATCTTGTTGAGAAGAATTACAGATCACTTAATGTAAAATATTCCTTTCAAAGTTAAATGTATTATTAATAATGGAGACAACTGTGCAAATGCATACGCTCCTTTAAAAAGTCTTTCTTATATTGTACACTGTAATTGTATTCTTTACCGTAAGTACATTACTTTCTATATCACAATATGCACTTGATGAGGTTTTTACTCAATGTTCAGTTGTTAAATTTAAGACTGACCAGGTATATAAAAACACAAATAAAATATATTTTCATATGTTCAGATAAAGTAATTTGCCATAAAAATGCAGACATGGTGTATAATTACTTTTCACAGTGGTAAAAATGTATTGCTATGTAATGTGAGACATTAGTATTTCACTGTTTTAAGATCAACTCAAACCACCTCTTGCATTAAAGAAGAAACTTTTTTCATGTTTTCTAAGAAACAGCGGCATCAAAAACATTTTTCTTCTCTGTTGTCTAGTTTGTCCAACATCAGTACAACGCTAAATAAGACCAGGAGTTAAACTTCTCTATCACCAATAATCACATCTGAAAAGTAAAATAAACTAATCACTAAAATATGATGTTTAAAATGACTTACCTGAAGATACTGTGACTGAAGTTCCTTTACCCCAGTAGTCAAAAGCATCACAGTGCTACATCTCCACTCACTGCTTGAACAAAAACCTGACACGCCTAAAAAATGTGTTAAAACCTCAAGAAGTGTTTGAAATACACTGAAATCCTGGTCAGTCTTGTGCCCTGGTGTTATCCTGTGAATATGTGTTACGTGTTGATTCTTAATCAGTTCTTAAAGTTAAGATTTACAGAAAGACAACATTTACATCTGTGCACTGACTGTGACTTTTATATACCAATTAACTTACTTTTAACGACTAATTTACTCATTAAAAATGACAGACACAGAACTTACCTCATGTTTCAATGAGAAGTATTTTGTATTGTCCATTTTTTCAATCACTAGAATAGCAGAGTGTAAGATGATTGCTGTTAGGTTTTTGTATGGACGTATATCTCAGTGCGTCCCACGTATACCACAGTGAGAAACCGTAATACAAAAACCAAACACTGCTGTACTGGAGACTCAGGGGACCTGACTGCCAGCAGTGGGTAAGAATAAAACAAAACTCTAATTCTCTAAATAGTATATTTAAGGTTACAAGTTGGTGAATTTATATTTGTTATGGTATATGTTTTGTATATTATTATGTACATACTTTAATCTGAAGACTTCAAATGACAAATTATGGAAAACCTTTCAATGTGTAATTGGATGTCGAACCCTGAACCAAACATACTTTAAAACATAATTATAATAAAATGAAATAAAGAAATTATGTGTGGCTCTATTTACAGAATATGGCAGAAATAAGTTTTGCATATCATTTTTTTTCATTACTGATCAATCACCCAAAAATAACAATCAATATGTTTTTGTTATGAGCCTTTCATATACAGACACCGCGGGTCCTTTTCCACGGAGTCCACCATGTTGAACTGCCATGTTTCTACAGTAGCCCAGAACGGACAAAAATCGGCTCTATAGTGATTTTTATTCTTTTCTCAGCTTTCTGAGCGACCATAGTTTTCCCACGTTATATGACACTAAATTCTAGAGACTGTTCCTGTAATGTGGCCCTTTTTGCAGCCATCAGTAGATATGAGGTGTCAAGAGCTTTGTTATTCTTTTTACAGATAAGGTGCTGCTCAGCCTTAAAACAAGACATTAGCCTGATTATGTGTCAACTTTGCTCTTTGTTTCAGTTCAGCAGAAGTGGTGAAAGAAGTATAGTGTGGGGAGATGAATTCTGAATTAGGGGTTATTTTTAAATAAACTACCATGAACTGGTTTTACAGCACTTTCTTTCAGGGACTGTCACAATGCCATCTGTTTTTGCACAGCTCTGTGGCTTCCTGTATCACTGTGAGCGTCGAGCACAATAATAAACAGCAGAATCTTCAGTCTTCAGGCTGTTCATCTGCAGATACACCTGGTCCACGTCGTTGTCTCTGGAAATGGTGAAGCGATTCTTGACTGATGTGGAATAAGCTTTAGTGGCTCCACTTGGAGCTGAAATAAAGGCAACCCACTCCAGTCCTTTTCCTTCAGCTTGTCTGATCCAGCCAATCTCAGCGCTACTATCTGATATTCCTGCATATGTACAGGTCAGTTTGTGGGATTCTCCAGGCCGCTTCATCGCTGGTTCAGACTCGGTCAGAGTCTGACTGCAAACACCTGGAGAGAAAGACAGTTTGATCACATCAGAGCCAAACAGAAAGCTTGACAGTGAAGAAGAAGAAGAAGAGTGCAGAAGTCTGTATTCACCAGAAATCAGTGATAGGATCAGAAACATTACACATGTAGTTAAAGTCATTGTGGAAATATGTTGTATGTCTCGCTGGTGGTTTGGTTTGTCTTCAGTTTGCAGTCACATAAATAAAGATGGAAGAGATCAAGATTTGCATTGACTCCTCCTCACAGTGCTGGAAAAAAAATCTACTACCTCAGACTATATTTGTTTTTGGTTTGATTTGGTTAAACTATCCTTTTAAGATATTCATTGTTCTGGCTAATATTTGATTAATGCACATGTTTTTCATTGAGGTCTCAGAACTGTGTGTATAAAACACACAGATTAAATTGCAGACTTTTAATTGGATATTTTAACTTAATCACATATTTGCTGACTATAAGGAACATCATAGATACTCGGATGAAAACAATAATTGTGTGTTAGTCATTTTCTTCACTGCAGTTACTTTCATCTATGTTCCATGTAAGGCCATGACTGTGATGAAAAACAGTCTTCCCTTGTCTTAGCTCTAGAGTTTAAAAGGTGGGACTGCAACTGTTTGTTTAGTTTTAGCATGAGTTAAGACCTTAATCGTATGAGATAGTTGGGGTTTATCAGCCCAGTAAAGATGAGTACTGTAGGATTTTGTACAGCTGCTCAACCAACTTCAGTCACTGTGAGTGTCGAGCACAATAATAAACAGCAGAATCTTCAGTCTTCAGACTGTTCATCTGCAGATACACCTGCTGTCTGCTGTTGTCTCTGGAGATGGTAAACCGGCCTTTGACTGACTGAGAGTAGTAGATGCCGCTACTAGCAGGAGAGATCAAAGCAATCCACTCCAGTCCTTTTCCAGGAGCCTGTCTGATCCAGTTCATATCGTAGCTACTGAATGTGAATCCAGAGGCTGTACAGGTCAATTTGTGAGATTCTCCAGGCCTTTTAATCGCTGGTTCAGATTCTGTCAGAGTCTGACCATCAACACCTGTCAAGAGGGTTAAAAACATCAAGTGAAATAAAGTGACAAAAAGAAAAACTGTTTGACTGAGATCAGCAAAGATCTTCACCTGCCCAGCAGAGAGTTAAAAGCAGCAGTCCTGTCCTATAGTCCATCATGTTAAACTGTGTGTCCACTGTTCTCTGTCATCCTCTCTGCAGTCACATAAGTAGAGCTGGAAGACATCTGAGTTTTGCATTGACTCCTCCTCACAGGGAGGAGAGAACTGGATTAGTGTTGGCATTTAGTTATTTAATTATTTATCCAGTTTATCTGTACAATTTTAGTTTTTTGGGCATGTTTTAATTTTATTTGCAGAATATAAATCATAATAAAATTAGTATTAACAACACATCCACATTTCTTTTAACAAATAAAATGTTAATTTGGATTCAGAAATCTGTAAGATTTACAAATAAGGTTTAGAGTAGTTCAAATCTGATATATCTTGGCATCATGGTTTCTCATTACTCCATGTCAGCATATTGTGCAGCTAAACAATCTACAGTATTCCTCTTGACAACGACATCCAAAAGAATTATTGAAAGCTCATTTTATTGTTAAATCAACAACATTCATGGTTTGTACATGAATGTGACATTTGCAATTTAGTATTTCATAATTTCACAAACGAAAGAACATTTCTATTACTGTGAGCTATGTAACATTATTAAAGAGTAAATATACATTGTAAAATACAAACATTACCACAAGGTTTTGTAAGTGCTAAAAAAAAAATGTTATTGTTGCATATTATTATTTGTTGTCTGTGGCTGCACTGTATTTAGACACTGTGTCTGTCGAGTGTTCTGAAAATATGTCAAACTGTCCCAATGTTCAGCCACGAGTGGCTGATGTTGTGTTTATAAGAGAGGAAGAGTTTGCATAGACCTCCCTCTACAGGTTTACAGAAGGAACATGTGACACAGATACATTTTTCATAAGTAGAGTATCTCTACAACAGCAGAGGAAACTCAAATATCAAAGTCATGGGAATTAAATTCTGGACTGGTGGAGTCATGAAAAAATGTGATACTCTTCAATGACTTTAATTAGTGACAATCAATTAGTGAAGGCTTTTTTTTTTTTACAAATCAAATCAAAAATTGGTTTATGTGTTTGTGAAAAAATATATCATCTGTATAAGATGAAATAAGTCCATATATTTTAATGGAAAGAGGATTTTTTTCACTATTTCAAGGCATCACAATACACAAAACTAAATTCTTAAAACAGGTCATGAAAATCAATCTTCTCTGAGTGTCCTCTGTACTGATGTGTTCATTAGAAGTCACATGAGATCTTTAAAGTGTACTGTCTTTATTGACATTCACACTGAGAACGTGTGTCAGGTTGAATCACATGGCTTCTGGTATTTGTGCAGGTCTGTTGGTGCTTTCAGTCACTGTGGGCAGACGTGCACAGTAATAAACAGCTGTGTCTTCAGGCTGCATACTCTGTCCTTTCAGAGTCACTGTTCTAGCAGAAGTGTCTCTGCTGTAGCTGAACTTGTTCTTCAGAGCATTATTTTGACGAAGGCCACCTCCACCCCACTGATGGGAAATCCAGTCCATTGGTTTTCCTTCACACTGTCTGATCCAACCTGTTGCATAGTTGTCATCAGTCATGGAATATCCAGAGACCTGACAGGTGATGGTCACAGACTGTCCAGGCTGCACAACCATTGATTCTGGCTGCACGAGATTAATACTGTTCACACCTGTGGAAACAGAAATCAACATTATCGCCATCATTCATCTAAATATGTTTATTTGTGTGAATCCACTGAAAGCTCCTCACAGGGTCCAGCTGCCAGCAGCAGTATCAGAGCTACAGAGAACATGGTTGATGTTGAAGCTGAACTGATGTGAGCTCTTCTGTCCTCTCACTGACACACAAACACACACTTCACTTCCTTATAGGTAACATCCAAGAAGTCTAATTTGCATACTCGACATTGTAAATCAGATGACTAAAGTATATTTAAATAATTCAAATTTATTTGTAGGGAAATATGTAACTACAATTAATATTTATTTCATTCATAAATACACAGTATATTGTATATGTGCATACTTTTCATTTTTAATATAAGGTTAAAGCCCAGTAGTAAGACTACCAGGTTCAGACTACTTCCATGTGTTGAGATCATCAGTGGTCTGAGGGCTCCTCCTCTGGTGGAACATGGTGCCTTCATGTGTTTACAGCAAAAACAAAATGTGCCATCATGTGTTTTTTGTTCAGGTGGTTTGTTTTATTATAGGACAGTAATACACAGCAATGTCTTCAGGCAGCACATTCACAGTCACTGTGTTGATAGAAGAGTCTGAGTCAATAAAACTATGAAGCTCCAGTAGCTATGATTCCAATCCAATCCACTTCTTTCGCTGCATGCTGTCTGATCCAAGAAAATAATATGATGAAAAAATACGTCACACTTGTCCTGTTAGTCTGGTAAAGATCGGTAATGTGGGATTTTGTACAGCTGTTCAACCAACTTCAGTCACTGTGGCTGTCGAGCACAATAATAAACAGCAGAATCTTCAGTCTTCAGACTGTTCATCTGCAGATACACCTGCTGTCTGCTGTTCTCTCTGGAGATGGTAAACCGACCTTTGACTGACTGAGAGTAGTAGATGCTGCCACTGCCACTGCTGATATAAGCGAGCCATTCCAGTCCTTTTCCAGGTGCCTGTCTGATCCAAGCATTATTAGGGGTGCTACTAAACCCTGAATATGTGCAGGTCAGTCTGTGGGATTCTCCAGGCCTTTTAACCACTGGTTCAGACTCAGTCAGTGTTTGACCCTCAGTACCTACAGACAGTTAAACAGACCATTAGTTTCTGTAATGCAGCCAGATTGTCAGAAAAACAAGTATTGTTCTTACCTGCACAGTTAATAGACAGGATGAGAAAAACAACCAAATAATCAGGTCTGATCATTGTAAAAGCCAGTTGTCTCTGTCCAGTCTGCAGTGTGTATGTCAGTGATTTAGTCTCTGTCCTTCACTCTGCAACACATATGTAGAGATGGAAGAGATCAGAGTTTTGCATTGACTCCTCCTCCTCACAGAGAAACACACCACATCTTATATGTCTGGGAAACAAACAAGATTTAGTTCATCATTTTACATTGTATTCATATTTTTTATGAGCCATCCATATACTGGATTTTACTTTCTCTACTCATTTCTGTTCCTGTTCTGCTGCAATGATAAATTTCCTCTGATTTGTATCACAATTTATTTCAAAAGACTTCCTGAAACAGGACATCAGAATTCAGTTTTTGTACATCAGTTGCTTCAAAATGTAAAACATAAACATATGTTTTACTTAAGAACAAATAAAATCATTAAATTGTAACTGACATTTATAGTCATGACAGTTAATCACAATCAATTTTTCAAAAGTGATACAGAGACAACTGAATGTTCCCAGTGGTGGTAAATAATGGACTTTTTATTAAATGTACATACTGTGTTACGTGTAGTGCTAGCTGCAGTAACTGTTGTTTTAGCAATGGTAAAAAAAAAAAAAAACAAACAGAAAAATTAGCACTGGTACTATTAGTATATTATAGTTCTGTATACAGTAGCATGAGCAGTGGTAATTGTGGTAGTTAGTAGACCAGCAGATGTCACTGCAATGGGAGCAGGAGTTGTAAGTATTACCATCCTGACTCCAAAACACAAGCAGGTGAACAGGTAAAGTCGTAACAGGTGAGAGTATCATGATCAGGTATGAAAGGTTCAGTCGTTCACATTGAGGATGAGGCGAGGTTCATCAGTTTGTGAAACACAGTTTAAGAACGTTTGTGGACTCACAGGCTGAATGAATTTCTGGATTTCACCGTCTACAATCCAGATTATTACACAAAGATTCAGAGAATCACAGAAATCTGTGCAGGTAAGGGGCAAGGACCAAAACCAACACTGAATGTCCTTCATGACCTTCGAACCCTCGGGCAGCACAGGCTGCATCAAAAACCCACATGACTGAAAACATCCTTCAGAAATCTGTTGTCGAGAACACAGAACATCTCTGGATCTACACATGAAGTTCAGACTTGACAAAGATCCTCTGCAGCCACTGTGTGTGTTTTTTTCTTCTTTACCAGTATAATAAGATTTTATAAGCACCATCACGTCGTCATGGCGACCATCATTAGCATCATCTGGCTCTCCGTGCACTTCCTCTGACTAACAACAGGGTGGTGGTGTTTCTCTTTGATATTTAATGTCAGCACCAGCAGCAAACACAGAAATCCACCATATGATAAACAGCCATGGTGGAAGAGCTTATTTATTGGTGTGACACCTATCACTTAACAGCGTAAAGAGACATGTAATGTCACACATGTTTGGCCTGCTGAGACAGTTGCAATATGCTGTCATTCTATGCTGTCACACCTTTCAGAGTTATCACATACATAACAGACCAACTATTCCTTCAAATAACATGTATCACAACTGTTTCTACATTTTTAGGTCATTTTAATGTTTTATTTGCACACACAAAAGACTGCATGAAATCCAGATAATGAAAAGATAAGACGTGTCAGGAGAGGTCAAGAAGCCACGGGCTGATACAACAGACCTCCCCTCCCTAAAGGAGAAAAGGCAAACGAGAGAAATAAAACATGAAAAATGCGGAATTTAACATAATATAAGTAAATAAACAAATAAAATACAGTTTACAGTATGATAGAGTATATTCATACAGTACCAGTCAAAAAGTAGGACATACCTTCTAATTCTATATTATTATAAAAAAAATATTTTCTACATTTTCGATGAATACTGGCGACATCCTAAATATGAAGTGAAGTGTGTTCTTTATTTGTATTATAAAAATAATGAAGTGTCATTTCATAGTTAGAGATTAGAAGATGTGGGTGGAGGGCTCAGTGTGAAAAAGGCTTACAGACAACAAGAGGAAAGACAAACGACCACAGAGAGGCAGAGGAGTTCATGAGTGTGCACAGCTGCAGATATGAATCTTTTCTCAGTGGTTATTAAAACTAATAAAAAAACGCTGAGACCGAAACAACACTTCCTTTCGTGCAGCAGACGGGCTGTGTGGGTTTCCGCTCTGTAGCCTCCTCACTGTTAGCTGCATTTTTTTACATTGATAACACAATAACAGTTACAACCATCAACTCTGGTTAAGGTTTTATGAGAGTTTCTCACAATTAGACACAATTAGAAAAGGAGGTCAGGCACTGAACCTTCATTTTCTATTATTATACAAGTCACACTTAAAAGGCGAAATAAACTAGTGGATCAAAATAATACTACAGCACAGAATTTACAGACAGACAGACAGACAGACATACAGACAGGCCAGTCTTCTCTGCAAACTGTTTCAGTCATTTTAATGTTTTATCTGCACACACAGAAGACTGCATGAAATCCAGATAATGAAAAAATAAGACGTCAGGAGAGGTCAAGAAGCCATAGTCTGATACAACAGACCTCCCCTCCCTAAAGGAGAAAAAACAAACGAGAAAAATAAAACATGAAAAATACGGAATTTAACATAATGTAAGTAAAATACAATGAATAAACAAATAAAATACAGTTTACAGTATGATAGAGTATATTCATACAGTACTGGTCAAAAAGTAGGACACACCTTCTAATTCAATATTTTTTCTTTATTGTTATTATTTTCTACATTTTCTATGAATACTGATGACATCCTAAATATGAAGTGAAGTGTGTAATTTATTTGTATTATTAAATAATGAAGTATCTTTTCATAGTTAGAGGTTAGAAGATGTGGGTGGAGGGCTCAGTGTGAAAAAGGCTTACAGATAACAAGAGGAAAGACAAACGACACAGAGAGGCAGAGGAGTTCATGAGTGTGCACAGCTGCAGATATGAATCTGTTCTCAGTGGTTATTAAGACTAATAAAAAAAACTCTGAGAGCGAATCAACACTTCCTTTCATGCAGTGTAGGTTTTGCGCTGTGCAGCCTCCTCACCGTTAGCTGCACTTTTTTACATTGATAACACAATAACAGTTACGACCATTGACTCTGGTTAAAGACAAAATAACAATTTTATTGATTCTGTAAAGGTCACAGTTTAATGACAGTTTCTCCAGCCTGACCCCAACTTGCAACATAATACAACATAGTAGGACATGTGGGAAAGGATCAGAGCGTGCAGACATTTTTAACAACATTAATACAAAGACAATTTCTAATTTATCTGATCATTTTTGACAGGTTTCAAATCTGACTGTAAATTATGTCATATATAACTTCATGAAAATATATTGCTGCAATAACTTTTGTTTTTCTCTGTGACGCATTTTGTGACTCTGTCTTGAAATGTGTCACATAAATGTGAAGCTTAATTTACGTATAATTATCTTGATGAAGTTGTAATAGTGAAGTGTCATTTTCTTGGTTGATAAAAAATAAACACAGTCATCATTTTGCCCACATTCAAACTTCAGCCCCACTGATGGAGATGCTGTGTCATCATTTTATAGCAGTTGTACATAGCTACAGAGCAGCTCGCTCTGCTGTTTGTTCATGTGTGTAAACAACAGTGTCATCAGCGTAGAGATTTACATCCACACTGACACAATTAGAAAAGGGGGTCAGGCACTGAACCTTCATTTTCTATTATTATACAAGTCATAAAAGTGGAAATAAACTAGTGGATCAAAATAATACTACTGCACAGAATTTAACAAATATAATGTGTATAAATGTATTTATATTGCTAGCATGACTGTATTTAATCTGTGCATCAAAAGATAAGTTGAACAACCAACAACAAGACAACAAAATTCAACATTTCGGACTGCTGATCAAAGTGATCAATGAGATGAATTGATGAGATTTGATGGTGAGAAAAGGCGAGCAGAAAACAGTCAGTCAGCATGTGTGCAGCTGGTGGACGGTCCCTTGTTTCTGAGCATCATCAGCAGAGAGAGTCCACAGCAGTACACCAGACTCTTCGCTATCAGCACTGTGTACAGCAGACACAACAGCTTCACCCTGCACTGAGACTGGAAGAACACTGACAGACAGACAGAGAGACAGACAGACAGAGAGACAGACAGACAACCAGACAGACAGACAGACAGGTCAGTCTTCTTTCATCAGCATAATTTGAACTTTTCCAGATGGGACAATCATCTTTCCATGAAGACAGGGGTCGGCTACAGTTTGAATGAAAGCTCAAAGCCCCTTATTGAATACAACAAGTCAGGGCCTGATCGAGGTTTTTAGGGGCCCAGAGCAGGATTTGATTTTCTGTTTTCATCGAGAACCAAAAATTGGAGCTAAAAGAGGCTAAAAAGCTCCGTAGAGCTGCAGAGTTGGTGACAGTTTTCTGTGGGTTCACATCTACCAGAGACACCTTTCACTTTACACAGAGTCATCAGATTCATTCAATACAGAAATATTTAACATATATACAAAGTGAACAGACTGATATGCAGTCCTAACTGCAGCAAAACACTGGAGCTGTCCATGCAGAGAGGCAGCAGTTGATCTTACAGTCAGCTTGCTCCGGAGCTGGCAGGTCTGCTGGCTCTCTCTCTGGAGGACAGGAGGCTGCTGGAGCTGGAAGCTCTGCAACAAAAAAGGAATCAAAAAGAAATGTCAGTCCTCTGCTCCAGCGTCTCCTCATGAAGCTGAATCACTGCTGAACACAGTCACAAAGCCTTTATTACCTTGTTTTATTTGGGCCTCCACTGTGCTCCCCATGTGCTGGGCGGAGCAGCGGTATTTATATGCGCTGCTCTCGTGTCGATGGATCAGTAAGATGGAAGCGGCGCGTCCCGACTCTCTGAGCTCCAGCTGCTCTCCAACATCACGGGGCACCGGGTCCATCTTACCGTCCCCCTTTTGTCTTTCCCAGGAGAACTTGACCCGAGGAGGAAACATGGCTGAGGCCACACACACCAGGAAGCTCTTCTCGTCCGGGTGGGCTCTGGATGCTGCTGGGTACACGCTCACCACGGGCTTCACTACCTTATCTGAAGTAGTACAGACACACATTGACACAGTCAACAGCAGCCTGCAGCACTGCACGTTACATAGTTACAATATCAAGTTACATAGTTACATATTTACCTACAGACAGAATGTAACTGTCATTTTAATGGTTACAATATCCAGAACATGTTATACATTTACCACCATATAGTTTAGCCCAGCCACTAAAAACAAATCAATACATCAATAATTTCATCAATATTTGAACTTTTAGACACAATTACAATGATATGTTGGGATTTGTCAAATGGAATAAAGACTGCTGTATAATATAATATAAAAAAAGATCAGACTTGATTCATGACGGGAACTTCACATAGAAATATAATAAAATAATGCAAGTCATGTATGAATGATAAAGTGTGCAGTATCTAATGCATAATATTTACGACCATATACTTTATATACTTTTTATATACATTATATTTTTTTGTAAAATATATTTATATATTTATAGTCGTATATTTGAAATGATGTGATGCGCCATATAATATTTATATTTAGTGTATTAAGATACAAATATGTATGTATGTTTGACATTATATCCTATATCATTTATAGAAACATGTAAATTAGTATGCATATGTTCTATTTATTCTAATATCATATGCAGTAAGTGTTTGCCTTCATGTAGAAATATATCTTCCGATAAAACACATATGTACCATCATAAAAAAATACAGTTGTCATGAAGTTTGACCGTTTCAAATGATTTATTAATTATCCTTCAACATATTTAAATTTAATTTAATTTAATTTAATGTAATTTAATTCATATACTTCAAATACATTTACTGAAATAAACTAAATGATATTTCATATCATACATTATCCTGCTTTATTAAAACAAGAGATGGTGCTGAATTACTGAGATGATCAAATACTGTATATTTGTAACATTGCCAATATCATACTTTTTCTATATAAAAAGTATGTTTTTGGAACAATAGCTGCATGGCTGAAAGAATTCTCTACTAATGATGAAAACACTAACATGTAAGCCTGAAGCAGCAGAAACTCATTAAAAACACATTTTGAACTTGTTCAATAAACAACTGAAGGAAAATGAATGTCTATTCTTACCTGTTACATACAGTGTAGTTCCAGAGCCAAAGATGTCGTAGTACCAATTACCATCAAAGAGAAAAAAGCTAATACAAAAACCTGCCTGTTGTTGAATGTGTCAGCTGAGAGTCCAAATGAACACAAAGTCACTCCACAATAACTGACTCCAACACCTTTGCAGGCACTCTGAACACTTTCTAAACACTTTGACATCCATAATCAGTCCGCTGTCTGCGAGGAGCTGCCGAGTGCCTTTCCCTTTCATAACCCTGCTCATCCCTCCTTCACACAGGAGGATTTCCAACAGCTGGGCAGATGCAAGCCTGGCAAGTCACCAGGGCCAGATAGCATGCCAGCTAAGGGGCTCAAGCTCTGTGCCATGGAGCTCTCTGCCATCCTCCACTCTATCTTCTGCCAGTCCTACAGGACAGCATCAATACCCACATCTGGAAAACATCCACCACCATCTCCACCACCATGTGGAAAAACTGATCCTGAACACCATCCTGCCAACTTGTCAAACCATGGTTGAATGATAGCCTTCCAATCACTACGCACCAAACTCAGATCTCAAATCAAATCAAATCAAATCACATCAAATCACGTTTATTTGTATAGCCCTTTACAATAGCCAAAATGTACCCAAAGTGCTATATAACAAAGCCATAAAACAATACATAACACATACACAACAAACAAATACATTTAAAAGTGCTGTAGTGCTGCAAGGTATTAAAAGCCTTCCAGAAAAACATAGAAAGGAGCAGACAGAATGAGTGCACCTGAGAAACAGTACTGCCCTCGTCAGAATTGAACACCAATCTTAAAAAGTCTTAAGTTTCAATTTTAAAAAGCTGGGATTAGTAGTGGTTGAAGGCTACCACTGTCTGGAAGGTTTTGGTTTAGGTACCTTGAACGTGATTTTTCTCTTAAAAAGCTGTATGAACCCTGTTTAGAAGAATTACAGATCACGTAATGTAAAATATTCCTTTCAAAGTTAAATATATTATTAATAATGGAGACAACCTGTGAAAATGCATACGCTCCTTTAAACGGCTCTGTTATATTTTACGTATACATTACTTTCTATATCACAATATGCACTTGATGAGGTTTTTACTCAATGTTCAGTTGTTAAATTTAAACACAGACTGACCAGGTATATAAAAACACAAATAAAATATATATTCCTATGTTCAGATAAAGTAATTTGCCATAAAAAGGCAGACATGGTGAATAATCACATTTCACAGTGGTAAAAATGTATTGTTATGTAATGTGAGACATTAGTATTTTACTGTTTTAAGATCAACTCAAACCACCTCTTGCATTAAAGAAGAAACTTTTTTCATGTTTTCTAAGAAACAGCAGCATCAAAAACATTTTTCTTCTCTGTTGTCTAGTTTGTCCAACATCAGTACAACGCTAAATAAGACCAGGAGTTAAACTTCTCTATCACCAATAATCACATCTAAAAAGTAAAATAAACTAGTCACTAAAAATATGATGTTTAAAATGACTTACCTGAAGATACTGTGACTGAAGTTCCTTTACCCCAGTAGTCAAAAGCATCACAGTGCTACATCTCCACTCACTGCTTGAACAAAAACCTGACACGCCTAAAAAATGTGTTAAAACCTCAAGAAGTGTTTGAAATACACTGAAATCCTGGTCAGTCTTGTGCCCTGGTGTTATCCTGTGAATATGTGTTACGTGTTGATTCTTAATCAGTTCTTAAAGTTAAGATTTACAGAAAGACAACATTTACATCTGTGCACTGACTGTGACTTTTATATACCAATTAACTAACTTTTAACGACTAATTTACTCATTAAAAATGACAAACACAGAACTTACCTCATGTTTCAATGAGAAGTATTTTGTATTGTCCATTTTTTCAATCACTAGAATAGCAGAGTGTAAGATGATTGCTGTTAGGTTTTTGTATGGACGTATATCTCAGTGCCCCCCAGCCCATCACAGTGAGAAACCGTAATACAAAAACCAAACACTGCTGTACTGGAGACTCAGGGGACCTGACTGCCAGCAGTGGGTAAGAATAAAACAAAACTCTAATCAAACTCTAATCAACAAAGTTATATTTAAGGTTATAAGTTGGTGAATTTATATTTTGCATTAAATCTATTATTATGCACATACTTTAATCTGAAGAATTCAAATTACAAATAATGGAAAACTTTTTTAATGCTGGTTAGCATCATTTATTCAGACCATAATGTTCAATAAAACCTGCTGAATCAGTTCAATAAACTATTATTTAACATATTGAAAATACTAGGTCCTTTTCAGCGTGTCAGTGGACACGTGGAACCCTGAGCAAAACACATTTCAAAAAAATAAATTAATAAATAAAGAAATGATCTGGTCCCTATTTACAGAATATGGCAGAACATGTCTGCATTAGAAAATTCTGAATTAGGGGGTTTTAATACAGCTGGATTGGACTTGTCTCTCAGAGAATCAATTTTCTGACCATCAACGTCACTACTGTCACTTTACTTTGGTATTTAATTGTTTGGAATTTTGACTTTTACTGTCATTGTACTGTCAATGTACTGTCATTGTTTTTTTTACATATATTTATTTATTTAAGAGTAAACAAACAGAAAAACGAAACTATGTTTTATAGTTGACAGTTTATAGTAAACAGTGTGTACTATTACCCTGTTTTATGATTAGCATCTTTAGTACAGGAGATTATTCCTGGTTCCAGGTTCCATCAAGCAGTTAAACTCATTTCAGCTTTATCAACATAAGTAAACCGGGGGGTTGCTGTGGCCTCAATGGGCTCACTAATTAGATTTTGTAATTACACTTTGTGTAGCTAATTTAATTTAATTTAATTTAATTTAATTTAATTTAATTTAATTTAATTTAATTTAATTTAATTTAATTTAATTTAATTTTTGGGATTAATTTAATTTGGGAAATATGGGAAAGAAAATAAGACTTCAGTATTCAGTCATGACACATGACAATAATCAGTTAAATAGAGGAAGTAGTTTTTGTATTGCTATACTATTATTGTGGTTCACTGTGGTTCTCTGGCACAGTAATACACAGCAGTGTCTTCAGGCTGCACGTTCTGTCCATTTAGAGTCACTGTGTTGCTGGAAGAGTCTAAGTGGACACTGAACTTGTTCTTTAGTGAATCTTTGACGTCTGTGTCGCGACTAATCCACTCCAGTCCTTTCCCTGCAGGCTGTCTGATCCAAGCTGTGTAGTAGCTGCTAACAGAATAAGAGACCTGACAGGTGATGGTCAGACGTTGTCCTGGCTGCACAGTCACAGAGGCTGGCTGTGTCAACTGTTCACACTTCACACCTGTTAAAAAAAGAAAATATTTTGATGCTAATGATCACGTAATACTGGGAAAAAATTGAACTGTTAACTAGAAAATAAAAACCTTCACATAACACAATTTTACAATTTAAATCCAAACACCAAATGAAAGATCAGTGAAGATCTTCACCTGCCCAGCAGAGAGTTAAAAGCAGCAGTCCTGTCCTATAGTCCATCATCTTAAACTGTGTGTCCACTGTTCTCTGTCATCCTCTCTGCAGTCACATAAGTAGAGGTGGAAGACATCTGAGTTTTGCATTGACTCCACCTCACAGGGAGGAGAGAACTGGATTGGACTTGACTTTCAGAGAATCAGGAGTCTGACCATTAACAACTCTACTGTCGCTTTACCTCAGAAGGTAATTATGCTTGTACAATTTTATTTTTACTTTTATTATCTTAATTTTATATAACTCTTATTTCCCCAAAATCATTTATCATCATTTTTACACTTTTTATGTAAAACACTGGATGGGCTTTCATTGAAGCACAGCAATGGAAATAATAATTTCATTCTGTGATGAACACTGTAGTTCAGCGCTTTCTCGCCTGAGTCTTTCACAGTTTTCTCAAACTGTTCAAAATGTTGATGGTGTGTTTATAAGAAAGGTTATTTTTACAAAATGGACATTTAGATTGTGAGTATATGTATTTGTTAAAAGACATAGCTACTGTTTCAGATCAAATTAACTTCAAATGTTTTTTTTCCCTGTTGTGTTAACATTAAAACACTCAAATCACTTTAAATCTGTCTCTCAGAAACAAAAATGACCCCTATGCTTCAGTAGATAAAATAAAATGGAGAACATGTGTGTGTGTTTGAGTCACACAGGTTTTTGTGCAGGTCTGTTGGTGCTTTGCATCACTGTGGGCCGACGTACACAGTAATAAACAGCTGTGTCTTCAGGCTGCATACTCTGTCCTGTTAATCTCACTGAGCTTGTAGAAGTGGATGTGTGATAAAGAAACTTGTTCTTCAGAGCATTATTTTGATAAAGGCTACCTCCACCCCATCGACTCAAAATCCAGTCCATTGGTTTTCCTTCACACTGTCTGATCCAACCTGTTGCATAGCTGTTATCAGTCAAAGAATATCCAGAGACCTGACAGGTGATGGTCAAAGACTGTCCAGGCTGCACAACCATTGATTCTGGCTGCACGAGATTAATACTGTTCACACCTGTGGAAACAGAAATCAACATTATCTCCATCATTCATCTGAATATTCCATGTTTCTAATTTATTAATTAGTGTGAATCTACTGAAAGCTCCTCACAGGGTCCAGCTGCCAGCAGCAGTATCAGAGCTACAGAGAACATGGCTGATGTTGAAGTTGATGTGAGCTCTTCTGTCCTCTCACTGACACGCAAACACACACTTCACTTCCTTATAGGTAACATCCAATGCTAATTTACATACCAGTGATAGTAAATCAGCTGACTAAAGCATATTTAAATAATTTCAAATAAATAAATGAAATGTTCGGGTTTTCATTGCTTTTTTGATATTCAGTTGTCTTAGTGCAATTTTACAGTGCTAGATGAAAACTGATAATTCAGTTTGATGTTCAGAATTGAAATTATTACATTTTGTTGAACTGGAGGGTGTTCCATTTAAAAATATATATATTTTACATATATTTTAAGTTAAGTTAAGTCCAGTTATTTCATATAAGAAAATATATTTTTCACTTTCACATTATGACTTATTCTAGATTCCACATAATTCAAATAAGACATTATTGTGTATTAAATTGAAGAAATGTTTCATATTTGTTTAATTTCAGCAAGGAGATTGTTGTGTTATCTTTGACCCATTTATCAACATATTATTGTGGTTTATCAATTGAATTTTGGACTTTTCTCAGGAGCATGTTTCAGAGCACTGTCTTCGTCTCCTTTCAGCTTTCCCCTTCAGGGGCCGTCACAGTGAATCAGTTGCCTCCATCTAACCCTGATTTACATGTTTTACGTCGGATGCCCTTCCTGACACAACCCTTTGTATTTATCCGAGCTTGGGACTGGCACAATAAAACACTGACTTGTGCCCCCTTGTGGCTACGTTATGTTTCAGAGCATTGTATTATGCATTATTTAAGAAATCAAATGTTAATATAGAATACAAATTGTATAATAAAATATAAGTTGTATTATGAAGAAAAATAGGATATAATATAATAATATATTATATATAATATAATATATTATATTATATATAATAATATATTATATATAATTTAATAGGATATAAATTATGGGATATTTATGTGAAGGAAAAGTATTTCACGCTTGTGCTCTTATAGTTTAAGATCAGGAATGGGGGCATTTTGTACAGCTGTTCAATCAGCTTCAGTCAACATCATTTAGAGATATTATTGTGTCTTTATTTGTAGAAATGTTATTACTTTTTTGTTGTTATGTTGAGTAACAATATTTAACAGGCACAGTTTTCAGGAGTTTCCATTATTTGATATCAAAAATATAAACAAATAAAGTGAAAATAGATAATAATGAAAAATAATGAGAAGATTAATATGAACAATAAAATCATCCATAATAAAAAAATTTAAAAAATAAATAAATCATTCATCCGCCTCATAAAAATTTGTATTGCAGGATTTTGTACAGCTGCTCAACCAACTTCAGTCACTGTGACTCTCGAGCACAATAATAAACAGCAGAATCTTCAGTCTTCAGACTGTTCATCTGCAGATACAGCTGCTCTCTGCTGTTGTCTCTGGAGATGGTAAACCGGCCTTTGACTGACTGAGAGTAGTAGATGTAGCTACTATCACTCTGAATCCAGGCAAGCCATTCCGGTCGTTTTCCAGCAGCCTGTCTGATCCAAGCAGCATGAGGAGTGCTACTAAACCCTGAATATGTGCAGGTCAGTCTGTGGGATTCTCCAGGCCTTTTAATCGCTGGTTCAGACTCAGTCATTGTTTGACCCTCAGTACCTACAGACAGTTAAACAGACCATTAGTTTCTGTAATGCAGCCAGATTGTCAGTATTGTCAGAAGTATTGTTCTTACCTGCACAGTTAATAGACAGGATGAGAAAAACAACCAAATAATCAGGTCTGATCATTGTAAAAGCCAGTTGTCTCTGTCCAGTCTGCAGTGTGTATGTCAGTGATTTAGTCTCTGTCCTTCACTCTGCAACACATATGTAGAGATGGAGGAGATCAGAGTTTTGCATTGACTCCTCCTCCTCACAGAGAAACACGCCACATCTCAAAAACACAGTTCAAATCTTTCTTGTTTTCTTGTGATCATGCTGTTTGAGTAATTTAACTGTAATGTTTGTTTATCACCAGGTTACAGGTATTTATTTATTCCGCTAACCAGCTTCTGGTCAGCCATACTGGAGAATGCACACACAAGTATTTAATGTAACACTGAGAAACAGGAAGTCACAAGGCACGACATCAGCTGTTACTTTCACAGTGTGCATACATGATTGTGTGTGTGTGTGTGTGTGTGTGTGTGTGTGTGTGTGTGTGTGTGTGTGTGTGTGTGTAGACTATCACTGTCATACTGTAGTATAATCTGACTTTGTGTCTTCCGCTGCCACTGTTGTTAGTTATTCATCAGTTTGTTATCACATATTCATGTATAAATGTTGTTTTATCTTAATTTGTGAAATTATTTAACAGCTGTAGTTGTTTAATTTCACCTACCAGATTGTTGTGTTGTCTTTGATCCCTTTATGAACAAATGACCATTATTGTGTTTTTATTGGTTAATGGTTGAGTAAGAATGTTTCTCAGTAGACGTGTTCAAGCATTCGCAATTTTTTTTTTCAAATATGAAATATAAAACAATATATTTCATGACAGATATGGTAAATAAAATATAGAACAGCATAAGGTATATATTATGTCATCTTTTTCATGCTTGGCTTGTATCAGTGAAGTGAAGATGAGTATTGTAGGATTTTGTACAGCTGCTCAACCAACTTCAGTCACTGTGACTCTCGAGCACAATAATAAACAGCAGAATCTTCAGTCTTCAGACTGTTCATCTGCAGATACAGCTGCTCTCTGCCGTTGTCTCTGGAGATGGTAAACCGGCCTTGGACTGACTGAGAGTAGTAGATGCTGCTACTGCTATACATGGAAGCAATCCACTCCAGTCCTTTTCCAGGAGCCTGTCTGACCCAGCCCATCCAGTTGCTACTGAATGACAATCCAGAAGTTGTACAGGTCAATCTGTGAGATTCTCCAGGCCTTTTAATCGCTGGTTCAGATTCTGTCAGAGTCTGACCATCAACACCTGTCAAGATAACAAAGAAAACATCATACAAGATGCAACAAATTTACAAGTTAAAAACAAAAATCAAATGAAAGATCAATGAAGATCTTCACCTGCCCAGCAGAGAGTTAAAAGCAGCAGTCCTGTCCTATAGTCCATCATGTTAAACTGTGTGTCCACTGTTCTCTGTCATCCTCTCTGCAGTCACATAAGTAGAGGTGGAAGACATCTGAGTTTTGCATTGACTCCTCCTCACAGGGAGGGAGAACTGGATTGGTCTTGTCTCTCAGAGAATCAATTTTCTGGACCATGAATGTCACTACTGTCACTTTACTTTGGTATTTAATTGTTTGCAATTAATTTTTACTTTTATTGTTTTACTTACATATATTATTTATTTCTGCGCTTGTGGCCATTTATTTAAGAGCACACAAATAGAGAAAAACAAAACAATGTTTTATAGTTTACAGTTTATAGTAAACAATGTGTACTTTTACCCTCTTTTATGATTAGAAGCATCTTCAGTATCAGTAAGTAAACCAAGAGGCTGCTGTGGCCTCACTGGGCTCTAATTGAATTTTGTAATTACACTTTGTGTAGCTAATTTAATTTAATTTAATTTAATTTAATTTAATTTAATTTAATTTAATTTAATTTAGGGAACAAAAATAAGACTTCAGTATTCAGTCAGTTAAATAGAGGAAGTAGTTTTTGTATTGCTGTACTATTATTGTGATTCACTGTGTCTCTTCTGGCACAGTAATACACAGCAGTGTCTTCAGGCTGCACATTCTGTCCATTTAGAGTCACTGTTTTGCTGGAAGTGTCTAAGGCGATACTGAACTTGTTCTTTAGAGAATCTTTATAGTATGAAGCTCCAGTATTTCTCATTCCAATCCACTCCAGTCCTTTCCCTGCAGGCTGTCTGATCCAAGCTGTGTAGTAGCCAAGAGAATAAGAGACCTGACAGGTGATGGTCAGACGCTGTCCTGGCTGCACAGTCACAGAAGCTGGCTGTGTCAACTGTTCACACTTCACACCTGTTAAAAAAGAAAATGGTTTGTATGATCAAGTCATACTGCAAAAGAACAAGTGTTACCTAGAGAACAAAGAGACTCACATCCAGCTGCCAACAGCAGCAGCAGAGCTACAGAAAACATGGTTTATGTTGAAAGTGACGAGCTGTGAACTCCACTGACAGCCTGATGTGAAGTTTTTATAGCTGAGTAACAAGGAAGGTCCGTGAGTTTGCATAGGATCAAACACAGGAAGCACCATGTTGGTCTAACTGGGGCCAATAGAAGAGTCTGTTGACTATCTGCAGAGTAAACACATGCCAGGAAATGGCCTATGCCTTACGTAAAATCTTTTATTACAGATTCATCTGTAACATTTTGAAAATGTCCCTGCATTTATAGAAAAGAAACAACTGTTTGTTTTTACTGTAAACTATTAACAGTGTTTTGTATTGACAACAATTCATTATTCAAACATTTGTCAATTCTTGTACAATTGCAAGGTTACTGTCCTCAATGTAAATGAACATGAATCATGGATCATGGAATACGTATTCAATAAAATCAGCATTGCAATAACAGTGATGATGTTCACCCATAGAAACAAAAGGAGCAATCTTGCGTGATTAACATTAGTAGTATTAACTTTATATGTTGTTGTTTTTTTCTCACTTGCTGAACTTGCTGACAGCAGGACAACAGAAACACAGTGACAGCAGATGTTTGGAAGCATGCAGAGATAACTTGGAGCCTCTAGAGGAAAACTGCTGCTCAGGACACAAGATCTGAGAGTCTCCTTTTAGTGACAGAGGAGAGAAACTTGACACTTACTGCCCTCTAAAGGTTTTATACCAGAAAGTACAACATTCTTTTTCACTTTGACAGTCCACCATTATCTGTAACTGATTATCCTCATCAGGATTCAGGTGCGGTTGGAGCCTATCCCAGCTTACTTTGGGTTAGACCAGAGAGGAGAGTTACACCCTGGACAAGTGTCCAGTTACTACATCATTTGCAGACATTATTGTGTCTTAATATGTAAAAATGTTGCTTGTTTAGTTTAATCTCAGCAAAACTGAGTTTGTGTATGACAATTTTGATCTTGTTGAATTTTCTCATGACTCCCTGTCAATATGTTGTGGAGCAAATGAATTAAATTATACAATATCCCTTTGATCACCAGCATGCAAAATAAAACCACTTTTATTGTCATCTCATCATGATCACCAATGTTTTAAATATATTCAAACAGTTATTATTATTTATTATTTATTATTATTGCCCAGGAGCCTGTCGGATTGGTCATTTCTACTCTGGCTGCTATATTTGTCATTCAGACTTTTAGTCATTGGCAAGAACTTTATGAAATAAAATGCTGAAAGACAGATGCCAAACTGGGCTTCTTGCTGTTGGACTAACAAGTAATATTAACGCGCTGCTATGTCTTTTGTCATAGCACTTGCCTGATGTTTGACAAAGTTGTTGACTCGCTCAGTTCTGAACATAATCATAGGTTCAGGTATTTGGTCGGGTACTTTAATGTCTGTGCATTGTATGTTAACTCTTATCTGTAATTACTTGAAATGATGACAATACTGATGGAACACAGTGCATGGTATATTAGCCCAGTAAAGATTGGTAGTGTAGGATTTTGTACAGCTGTTCAACCAACTTCAGTCACTGTGGCTGTCGAGCACAATAATAAACAGCAGAATCTTCAGTCTTCAAACTGTTCATCTGCAGATACAGCTGCTGTCTGCTGTTGTCTCTGGAGATGGTAAACCGGCCTTGGACTGACTGAGAGTAGTATTTGCTGCTACCACTACCACTATCAATCCAGGCAATCCATTCCAGTCCTTTTCCAGGAGCCTGTCTGATCCAGGCCATGTAGTAGCTACTGAATGTGAATCCAGAGGCTGTACAGGTCAATCTGTGAGATTCTTCAGGCCTTTTAATTGCTGGTTCAGATTCTGTCAGAGTCTGACCATCAACACCTGTCAAGATAACAAAGAAAACATCATACAAGATGCAACACATTTACAAGTTAAAAAGAAACATCAGTGAAGATCTTCACCTGCCCAGCAGAGAGTTAAAAGCAGCAGTCCTGTCCTATAGTCCATCATGTTAAACTGTGTGTCCACTGTTCTCTGTCATCCTCTCTGCAGTCACATAAGTAGAGGTGGAAGACATCTGAGTTTTGCATTGACTCCTCCTCACAGAGACGAGAGAACTAGACTGGAGATATTTCTTGAAACTGAGGATTTGATATAAGACTAAACATCTGTAAAACACAACCACAATTATTCTGATTATTCAAAAATCTGTCATATAAAACATGGAGGATTTATGTTAATATGTGAACTCACCTTGACCAAGCCTCTGTGTCTCATTAGTCACTTCATTATGCTGAAAGTCACTAATGAGAAACAGGCATAATGGGCAGCACATGAGAACATTTACAATAATATGAATAATTTATAGTTTCATTCTGATCACCACAACAATTTGTTTTTAAAAGGCCTGACTTGCTTCAGACATTCTCATACATCATATACGTCACTGTTGATTGTTTTTTGTAGTCTGGTGTGTGGTTCTCAAGGAAGTCTTGTTGTCTTAGACTCTTCACCTCTAAGGCCTTGGACTGACTGAGAGTAGTATTTGCTGCTACTACCAGTATCAATCCAAACAATCCATTCCAGTCCTTTTCCAGGAGCCTGTCTAACCCAGGCCAGGAGAGAACAAGATTAGACTTTTTTCCCAAAACAATCACTAATTGACATATTTATGATGCATATCTGAATATCTAAACAGAACACAAGAATTTAACGCATTCTGCAATGTCATAGGTTAAAGCAGCTAATGAAAGACAAAGAGGCAACTTTGAGGGAGTTCTCATTTTTACTCTGTAGTGTAGTTGAAGTAACTTGCACTTTGAATCTTAAAGAAGTGCCTTATGTCCAGTTTTCTTTTCTTTGACATGCTTCAAATCCTAATTACCAAGCACACACACACAACACAAACACAAATATAAATGATGTACATGATGCCGCTGATATTAAAATCCGTCTAGCTGATGTGACCCAGGCAGAACAAATGCATGTTTCATGTTGACTCTCGCGGTTGCAGATACATGCACTATATGTCCTGTGCTATCCAACTAGCAGGTTGCAGCTTTTACAAGCAGATGGAGTGCCAGTGGGGACAGCAAATGACATGTACATTAGCGAGAAACAGCAATTTACATATTTTAATATTAGGCCCAAACATCCCTTACGAAATCTCACATTAACCCAGTGGCTCACCACAGCTTATAACAAGAAATATGAAAGGAAGGAAACTCTTTATAATGTATATATACACAGAATATAGACAAATACATGTACAAATGCAAAGGCAAATAAATTCACCCTCTATGCAGCTCAGCTTGACAAACTTAACCAACTTGTCAGGGGAGAGAGTAGGAAAATAAGGAGATAAGGAATAGCCAGTGATAACTGTGAAAACTTCACAGTTGAACTTTTCCGTGAAATCTTCTCCACGTCTAAGAAAGACATCACGCAGTCATGGGGGCACTAAAAGTTTAGTGCTTACTGTTCCCATAAGAGAAGGGTTTCTTCTGCTATAAAGAAATCATATGAAACTACATGTTCTCTCCATGTCTGTGTGCATCATGTAAATAGCCTGAAAGCTTCAGTCTGATTTTGCAGGTTTACTAAAGCACTTTTGTTTCAGTGTTTGCAGATGTTTTAAAGACATAAAGACAAACTTGGAGCCTCTAGAGGAAAACAGATGATCAGGACACAAGCTCTGAGAGTCTCCTTTTAGTGTCAGAGGAGAGAAAAACTTGGCACTGGCTGCCCTCTATTGGTTTTATTGTGTAACTGCAACATCATATTTTACTCATGTTATGACTTGCTTTAGATTCCACATCATTTACAACCATTACTGCATCTTCATTTGTAGAAGTGTTTAATATTTGTTATAGTTTAATCACCAAAGAGATAGTTGTGTTCTCTGTGTTGTATATGTAAGGATAGAATATGAATATGAAGAGAAAGTATGTCATGCTAGTGCTCTATCAATCTTCTAAAGATCAGTATTGTAGGATTTTGTACAGCTGTTCAACCAACTTCAGTCACTGTGGCTGTCGAGCCACAATAATAAACAGCAGAATCTTCAGTCTTCAGACTGTTCATCTGCAGATACACCTGCTGTCTGCTGTTGTCTCTGGAGATGGTAAACCGGCCTTTGACTGACTGAGAGTAGTAGATGTAGCTACTGCCCACCGCTGATATAAGCAACCCATTCCAGTCCCTTTTCCAGGAGCCTGTCTGATCCAAGCATTAGCATAATGAGCATCAAACCCTGAATATGTGCAGGTCAGTCTGTGGGATTCTCCAGGCCTTTTAACCACTGGTTCAGACTCAGTCAGTGTTTGACCCTCAGTATCTACAGACAGTTAAACACATCATTAGTTATTGTAATGCAGCCAGTTTGTCTTTGTAACAGGAGGTTTGTCAGGAAAACAAGTATTGTTCTTACCTGCACAGTTAATAGACAGGATGAGAAAACAACAAAATAATCAGGTCTGATCATTGTAAAAGCCAGTTGTCTCTGTCCAGTCTGCAGTGTGTATGTCAGTGATTTAGTCTCTGTCCTTCACTCTGCAAACACATATGTAGAGATGGAGGAGATCAGAGTTTTGCATTGACTCCTCCTCCTCACAGAGAAACACATCTCTCTCGTGATTTTAGATCACCCATTTATTGTATTTTATTTTATTTACTTATTTATTTTAAATTATGATTAAACGTTTTCAAGTAATTGAACTGTAACACTTGTACTTACGTATTTATACTAGATGTATTTCTTTATTCTGCTCAATAGCTTCTGGTGAGCCATACTGTACAGTATATATTGTATATACTGTAAACGTCCAAATATATTCTGAACACCTGTTATTTAAAATCGGGAGGCAGAGGGTCATCTGAAATCATGTCTTCTGCTGTCACCTGTAGGTCTTTTGTGAAAAAATGTTGGTACAGTTATACATAGTGTAAGTTGAGTTTTGAATGTTTCAGGAGTCTTACCATCAACATTACTACTGTCACTTCACCCAGTTTTATGTTTACTTATATTCTTATTAAAATGTACTCATACTTAATATCAATACAAAACCTGTTAAGATTGAGATAAGATTAAAAAAAAAAAGTTCCTGTCCTATAGTCCATCATGTTAAATTAATGAATTAATTGAATTCTAAAGATGAAGATTGTAGGATTTTGTACAGCAGACAGAATAAAATCTGGGGGAGCAGGAAATATAACCAGTCCAAGCAGGATCTTAGGATATAATGATGTGAAGAGACTGAAGAGGACATTTACAGAGGAAGTTAAGATGACAAAAGGGAGAGAGTAACTGAAGAAAAAACTGGCACTGGCTTTTAGTTGTTGGCAAGAGATTCATGAAATAAAATGTTTGAAGACAGATGCTGAACTGGGGCTTCTTGATGTTGGACTAATATGTAATATTAATGGCTGCTATGTTTTTTGTCGTTACACTTGTTTGATAAACATAAAATAAGTATTGCACTCTGAAACATGAACTGCTAAATCACAAAAATACTTATTTCTAATTGATATAACCTTTAAGAGCCATAATACTTCAGTGGTACATAAATGTCTGTGTATTCATTCATTTGAATTTTTTTTAACTGATGATGTAAGACAGGGTATGGTCTATCAAGCCCAGTGAAGATGAGTACTGTAGGATTTTGTACAGCTGTTCAAACAACTTCAGTCACTGTGAGTCTCGAGCACAATAATAAACAGCAGAATCTTCAGTCTTTCAGACTGTTCATCTGCAGATACAGCTGCTGTCTGCTGTTGTCTCTGGAGATGGTAAACCGGCCTTGGACTGACTGAGAGTAGTAGCTGGCCACTACCAGTATCAATCCAGGCAATCCACTCCAGTCCTTTTCCAGGAGCCTGTCTGATCCAGGCCATGTAGTAGCCACTGAATGAGAATCCAGAGGCTGTACAGGTCAGTTTTTGTGAGATTCTCCAGGCCTTTAATCGCTGGTTCAGATTCTGTCAGAGTCTGACCATCAACACCTATAAAATGAAAAAAAAAAAAACATCACATACAACAAATTAATAATTTAAATTCAAACATCAATTGAAAGATCAGTGAAGATCTTCACCTGCCCAGCAGAGAGTTAAAAGCAGCAGTCCTGTCCTATAGTCCATCATGTTAAACTGTGTGTCCACTGTTCTCTGTCATCCTCTCTGCAGTCACATAAGTAGAGGTGGAAGACATCTGAGTTTTGCATTGACTCCTCCTCACAGGGAGGAGAGAACTGGATTGGATTTGGCTTGAATCAAACGCATGAAGCACAAATGTTGTTCTAACTGGAGCCAGTAGAAGAGTCTGTTGACTGTTATTATGTCTGCAGAGTGAAACATGCCTGGAGATAACCTCTACTTTACTTTAGATTTTTTTCATTTTTAATGTCAATATTAATATGAATCATGGATAATCGAAGATATATGCAATAAAACCAGCATTGCAATGATAATGATGATGTGCACCCATGGAAACAAAAGAAGCTGTAGTATATTTTTAGCCATCTATAGTGTTACGCTGTCTCCTCTAAGGTTAAAGTGGATATTATATTATAGTGTGAGAACTTGCAATGATCCTCTCTTTGTGAAGCCCAACCATTTGTGCAACGACCCAACGGACCATTCGGACCATTCGGCCTGAAGATCCACAGAGATGCATCTCAGACTCGCTTGTTCCTTTGAATAAAGTCCTAATTATTCACATCAAGACGAGTTGGGGCTCTTTTCTTCCCAAGCTTCTACAGACCGACTTCGGCAGCCACGAGAATTCACTACAAAGCAACCACCAAGAATGTTGCTTTGCAGAAGACATGTTTACAGTAATTCTAAGATGTTTTCAAGTCATGAAACACATTTTACATATGACGCAAGCTGTTATTGTATAACATAGATAATATACTGTCAGCACATCCTACATTACATTAATGATCAACTTTAAACATGTGAGCACAGCTTTTTAGAATTGCAGCATTTATATATTCATTTATTTTCATTTTCTGACTGTAATTGCTGCAAACAGAAATACAACTTCAGTCAATGCTAAAAGACTTTTTATTGTATCAGTGTTTACAGATGTCTGAAGACATACATAGAACGTTGGAGTCTCTAGACGAAAACAGCTTTGATACATTATGATATATACATCTTGCTTGTGCTCTGTCAGTCCAGTGAAGTTGAGTACTGTAGGATTTTGTACAGCCATTCAACCACCTCCAGTCACTGTGACTCTCGAGCACAATAATAAACAGCAGAATCTTCAGTCTTCAGACTGTTCATCTGCAGATACAGCTGCTGTCTGCTGTTGTCTCTGGAGATGGTAACCGGCCTTGGACTGACTGAGAGTAAAAAGTGCCGCTACTATCAGAATAGATCATAGCAATCCACTCCAGTCCTTTTCCAGGAGCCTGTCGGATCCAGGCCATACTGTAGCTGCTGAATGTGAATCCAGAGGCTGTACAGGTCAATCTGTGAGCTTCTCCAGGCCTTTAATCGCTGGTTCAGACTCTGTTGGAGTCTGACCATCAACACCTGTTAAGATAAAGATAAAATAAAAACCTTCACCCAGCACAAATTTTAAATCCAAGCATCAAATGAAAGATCAGTGAAGATCTTCACCTGCCCAGCAGAGAGTTAAAAGCAGCAGTCCTGTCCTATAGTCCATCATGTTAAACTGTGTGTCCACTGTTCTCTGTCATCCTCTCTGCAGTCACATAAGTAGAGGTGGAAGACATCTGAGTTTTGCATTGACTCCTCCTCACAGAGAGGAGAAAACTAGAATCAAGTAAATAAAATTTCAAGAGTCTGACCAACAACATCAGAAATGAGACAAGTGGTAATTCTGTTTATTTTGTAAACTAATAATGACTAAATGTTTGCTCAAAAATTATGTAAATTCTTTAAGGCTGCAAAGACGAATGATCATTTTTACCATTTTAAATGTGAATATTAACATGACTTAAGTTACTGACTACATTTGCTGCAAACAGGAAGACAGCGACATAAGTCAGGATCAGTCTAAATACTTCAACTTTAGTCTGATGCTGCAGGTTTGCATAAAAATGTTTTTAATGGTTTCAGTGTTTGCAGATGTTTGAAGACATACATGGAACATTGGAGCCTCTAGAGGAAAACAGCTGTCTGGATCTGAGAATTTCCGTTTAGTGACAGAGGAGAGAAACTTGACACTGACTGCCCTCTAATGGTTTTATACAAGAAACTACAACTTTATTTTTCACTCTCACATTATGGCTCACTTCAGATACATTTTCAGACAATATTGTGCTTTTATGTATGTGTATGAATGGTTCATTTTTATAGCATCTCAGCAATAAAATTGTGTATGTATATATATATATATATATATATATATATATATAGGAAAAATACTTGGTGCTTGTGCTCTCTGTCCAGATGATTGTATCTACCAATGTAGTGTTTATGTACAGCTGTTGAACCATCTCCAGTCACTGTGGCTCTCGAGCACAATAATAAACAGCAGAATCTTCAGTCTTCAGACTGTTCATCTGCAGATACAGCTGCTGTCTGCTGTTGTCTTTGGAGATGGTAAACCGTCCTTGAACTGACTGAGAGTAGTGGGTGCTACTACTATAGATATAAGCAATCCATTCCAGTCCTTTTCCAGGAGCCTGTCTGATCCAGTTCATCTCAGCGCTGCTGAATGTGAATCCAGAGGCTGTACAGGTCAATCTGTGAGATTCTCCAGGCCTTTTAATCACTGGTTCAGATTCTGTCAGAGTCTGACCATCAACACCTGTTAAGACAACAAAGAAAACTTCATACAAGATACAACACATTTTCAAGTTAAAATCAAACGTCATTTGAAAGATCAGTGAAGATCTTCACCTGCCCAGCAGAGAGTTAAAAGCAGCAGTCCTGTCCTATAGTCCATCATGTTAAACTGTGTGTCCACTGTTCTCTGTCATCCTCTCTGCAGTCACATAAGTAGAGGTGGAAGACATCTGAGTTTTGCATTGACTCCTCCTCAGAGGGAGGAGAGAACTGGACTGGATTCGGCTTGCATCAAAAACATGAAGTACCAGTGTCACTGCATTTACAGAAATGAAACAACTGTACTGTACTGTAATGACTAAATGTTTTGTATTGACAACAATTCATTATTCTAAAATTATGCAAATTCATGTAAAACTGCAAAAAAATGTAATGTCAGTATTAACATTAATAATCAACTTTAAACATATGAGCACTGCTTTTTATAAATGCAGCATTTATTTATTCATTTATTTTTCATGTACTAGCTGAAATTGCTGCAATACAGTGGCATGAATCAGGGTCATGTAAGTAGTTTAACTTCAGTCAATGCTAAAAGACTTTTAATGGTATCAGTGTTTGCAGCAGTTTGAAGACACACAGAGAACGTTTCATTTTCAAGTTTCATTTTCTAGAATATCTTTTCTGATGAACACTTTTCAGGACTGTATAATGCATCATTTAAGATTTATTGTAAATATATAGAAAGATTTTGAAGAAAAAATATGGATATGAATATGTAGTGAAAATACTTGTGCTTGTGCTCTCCGTCCAGATGATTGCATTGTAGGATTTTGTACAGCTGTTGAACCAACTCCAGTCACTGTGGCCCTCGAGCACAATAATAAACAGCAGAATCTTCAGTCTTCAGACTGTTCATCTGCAGATACACCTGCTGTCTGCTGTTGTCTCTGGAGATGGTAAACCGGCCTTGGACTGACTGAGAGTGGTGGATGTTGCTACTGTCATACATGGCAGCAAGCCACTCCAGTCCTTTTCCAGGAGCCTGTCTGACCCAGGCCATCCAGTAGCTGCTGAATGTGAATCCAGAGGCTGTACAGGTCAATCTGTGAGATTCTCCAGGCCTTTTAATCACTGGTTCAGATTCGGTCAGAGTCTGACCATCAACACCTGTCAAGACAACAACAAATCTTTCACATACCACAAACTTGCAACTTAAATTCAAACATCAAATGAAAGATCAGTGAAGATCTTCACCTGCCCAGCAGAGAGTTAAAAGCAGCAGTCCTGTCCTATAGTCCATCATGTTAAACTGTGTGTCCACTGTTCTCTGTCATCCTCTCTGCAGTCACATAAGTAGAGGTGGAAGACATCTGAGTTTTGCATTGACTCCTCCTCACAGGGAGAAGAGAACCAGACTTGAGATATTTTTTGAAACCGGGGATTTGATATGAGACTAAAAAAACATGAAGATCCACAGAGATGCATCTCAGACTAAAAACACAACCACATTTATTCTGATTATTAAAAAATCTGTCATCTAAAACATGCAGGATTTATGTTAATATGTGAACTCGCCTTGACCCAAGCCTCTGCGTCTCATTAGTCACTTCATTATGCTCAAAGTCACTAATGAGAAACAGGCATAAAGGGCAGCACATGAGAACATTTACAATAATATGAATAATCTATAGTTTTATTCTGATCACCAACAATTTGTTTTCAAAGGCCTGTACAGGCACAATGGGTGGAGATTGAGCATCAGTGTGTGAATTTTCATATTACCAGTCAGAGATTCTGGAGATACGGTGGTGATACATAAAGTCTAAATCTGTGGGAAAAGGAGGACTCCTGCACTCTGAGAGTGTGTGGGCTATAAACAATGAAGATGTTGATCAGTGTTTCTTCTACAGTGTGTGTGGAAACATTTTTCACACATGTGAATGTGAGGATTGTACTTAGAAGAACATTTAAGTACAAGCAACACTGTCAGTCTCATAAACTTTCATTCCATTCAAAAGTGATGTGTCACCCCAATGAGGTGTATTAGAACTTGACACTGACTGCCATCTAGTGTTTTTATTAAAGCAACTCAAACATTATTTTCACTCCCATATTGTGACCTACTTTATAGATAATTTAAACATGAATGTGGCTCTAATGTCAACATGTTTATTGGGGCATAGTTGCTTTGTGTTGTGTTTGTGTTACATTATATATTTATGTCTTTATTGTTGGTTAGAGGTGTTTTAATTATTAATTTCATGATTTACGAGGTGGGATTTTGTGCAGGTTCAAACTACTTCAGTCACTGTGTCTCTTGAGCACAATAATATGGTAAGCTAGCCTTTGACTGACTGAGAGTAGTGGGTGTTAGCACCAGCACTATTAAGCCTGGCAAGCCACTCCAGTCCTTTACCAGCAGCCTGTCTGACCCAAGCATTATTATAATCACCACCAAACCCTGAATATGTTCAGGTCAGTCTGTGGGATTCTTTAGGCCTTTCGCATGTTAAATGTAACACTGAGAAACAGGAAGTCACAAGACGTTTTCATAGTGTGCATGTATGTGTGTGTTCAGGACGCGGCGCCTTAATCTTGTGTCATCTGCCTTCATATATTCTGCTGCCACCTGTAGGTCTTGTAAACAATGTTCTGTGGAGTTTTTGTAAAGCCTCTCTGCTTACTTTAACCAGTGTGGTGTCTCTGGCACAGTAATACAACAGCAGAGTCCTCTGGCTTTAAGTTAGACAGTCTCAGATTCACCATGCTGTTGCTATCATCTCTACTGATTTCCACACGTCCTTGCAGACTGCTAGCATAAGTGTTTTTACTGGCATCGGAACCAGCCAACCCCTATCCATTCCAGTGCTTTTCCTGCAGGTTGTCTGATCCAGCTCATAACACAGCAAGTAAATGTGAAGCCAGATCCCTGCAGGAGAGATTGAGAGTCTCCCCAGGCTTTTTCACTACTGAACTGGAAGGAATGGACTCCCATGCTCTGACCTGTGCAACCTGATGAGATGAAAGGAGAGAAGGATCAGAAAAGAAAATGAGACAGCCATCTTGGAAGTTTACTGGTATCTCTGACTGATCATCAGTTGATGTTGTGATAAAAAGACAAATCAACAAGAAGAAGTAGAACTCACAGGGCAAGAGAGAGAGCCACCAGCAGAAGAGCGAATGTGTTCATCATCCTCAGGCTGGAAATGTGACCTGTGATGCTCCACACAAAGTACAAGAGCAGCAGGACAGAAGTACACTGCACCAACTGAACATTTGCATCAGGATATCATGGGAGGGAGTGGCTCATGAGGCTTTTTGTTAGAGTTTCATTAAATCGTGTCATTTATCTTGTCTTCATGTTTTAATGTTAATGATGATGTGGTTTATAGTTTTTATTAATTTGGTTTTGTTTGTTTGTTGTAATTGTCCATATATGAAACAAATGATGTGACAGAAATGGCTATCAAGAGATGTACCCATATTTTTATTCAGATACAAATAACTTTAAGTCTGTTTAATTGCAAAAAATAAATTCTCTCCAGATCATGAGAAATTTACATTTCTCAATGAATATAACTTTTAAAGCCATGTCGTACTTCAGTGCTACTCAAATGTCTGTTGTGCCATTTTGAAGTGAGTGGAATCTTCTGCTTTCAGCAATCTTGACCTCAATGTTGTCTTGACCATCAGTCTAAATTTTAGACTGATGTCAATGTACAATGTGTACAATACGATGTGACAACAGTAAAATTTATAAAACACATATCACATGTATCTCATATGGAAAGAAATGTAATCTTATCTAAATCTCTTCTAGGTGATGTTGTCTTCAGGGGAAGTCAGATTAGATATTTGTAGAAACATGAAAATACTCAACTCAATTATTTTATCAACTCAGTGTGCACTGTCTTTATTACACGGAGAACATCTGTGTGTGGTTGAGTCACATGGTTTGGGGTATTTGTGTAGGTCTGTTGGTGGTTTGCATCACTGTGGGCAGACGTGCACAGTAATAAACAGCTGTGTCTTCAGGCTGCATACTCTGTCCTTTCAGAGTCACTGTTCTAGCAGAAGTGTCTCTGCTGTAGCCGAACTTGTTCTTCAGAGCATTATTTTGACGAAGGGTACCTCCACCCCACTGATGGGAAATCCAGTCCATTGGTTTTCCTTCACACTGTCTGATCCAACCTGTTGCATAGTTATCATCAGTCAAAGAATATCCAGAGACCTGACAGGTGATGGTCACAGACTGTCCAGGCTGCACAACCATTGATTCTGGCTGCACGAGATTAATACTGTTCACACCTGTGGAAACAGAAATCAACATTATCGCCATCATTCATCTAAATAATATGTTTATTAGTGTGAATCTACTGAAAGCTCCTCACAGGGTCCAGCTGCCAGCAGCAGTATCAGAGCTACAGAGAACATGGTTGATGTTGAAGCTGAACTGATGTGAGCTCTTCTGTCCTCCTCACTGACACACAAACACACACTTCACTTCCTTATAGGCAACACCCAAAAAGGCTCATTTGCATACTGGTCATCGTAAATCAGCTGACTAAAGTATAGTTAAATACTCCAAATTAAGATGAAATGCACAGGTGTCCATTTCACACAAAGAACAGATGGAACTTGAAACTCCGACAAAAGACTCATGAATGTGGTTAGAATTCAGATTATTTTTGAAACTTCTTGTGGACTCATTTTTACTGTAGTTGAATCACAGGCTTTTAAAACCGACTTGAACTGCTGTTATTTCTATCTAAAGAAATTTACAATTTGTGTGCTCAACAATGAGGAAACAACCTAAAGTTAACAAGTGTATTGCTGGATGATCAGACAGCAGGGCACCCCTTGTTGTGAGGGAGTAGTAATCCAATTGGCAGTAGCTGTGTGGCTACATATTGTAGTGATTCCAGCATCAACTTCACTTTTCAGCTTCTTCTTTTAACTAAGTAACTAAATATTACACACATATTTCCAATGTGTGTATATTATTGTCAATTGTAAGTTTAATTTTTAACATAATACGTTAAATACAGCACTTTTCTTCCCCTTAAAATGTCTGGGCTGGGCTGAGTTTCACTGACACATCAGGCTGTTCACAGCTCGTCACTTTCAACATAAACCACGTTTTCTGTTGCTCTGTTGCTCTCTCTGGATTTGTCACAGTTTCTTTTTTAACAGGTTTCAGTGTTTGCAGATGTTTAAAGACATGAATAGATCATCCTCTAGAGGAAAACAGCTGCTCGGGAACTGAAACCTGTACGGCAATGTGCAAAACCTACATGCAAAAACTACATGGGTGTTGACTGTCAGTCCGTTTAGATCAATGAGAGGCAAATCTGAGAGTCTGCCCTCTAATGATTTTACAAGAAACTGCAACATTATTTTTTACTCTCGTATTATGACCATTTTAAACACTTCCACAGAAACGTTCAATATTCTTTGCAGTTGAATTTCAGTAACAAGATCTATCTTAGGTCCTTTTATGAACAACTGATCTTTATTGTGTTTTTATTTTTTTCTATTTTCTTTTCTCATTTCATCCTAATGTTTAATGGTGGAACTGTTTTCAGGACTTGTCTCCCTTCAGAATCACTCATAACATTTGTGTTCTGTAGACACTGACTGCAACTATTCATTTGTTTTTGTGGTTGAGTTACTTGTGTTTGTTATATTGCTGTTTTATTTTCATCTGGAATAGAGGAAGTAGTTTTTGTATGACTCTCCTATTATTGTGTCTCACTGTGTCTCTCTGGCACAGTAATACACTGCTGTGTCCTCAGTCTTCAGACTGTTCATCTGTAGGTACAGTTTACTGTTGGAGTCGTCTCTGGAGATGGTGAATCTGCCCTGGACTGACTGGAGTAGTAGATAGGAGTACTAACTGTGCTTATAAAAGCGATCCACTCCAGTCCTTTTCCAGGAGCCTGTCTGATCCAGGCCATCTCATAGCTGCTGAATGAGAATCCAGAGGCTGTACAGGTCAATCTGTGAGATTCTCCAGGCCTTTTAATCGCTGGTTCAGATTCTGTCAGAGTCTGACCATCAACACCTGTTAAGAGGGATAAAAAAACACCAAGTGAAATAAGAATGTAACAAAAATAAAAGTGATTTATGATTGATATCCATGAAGATCTTCACCTGCCCAGCAGAGAGTTAAAAGCAGCAGTCCTGTCCTATAGTCCATCATGTTAAACTGTGTGTCCACTGTTCTCTGTCATCCTCTCTGCAGTCACATAAGTAGAGGTGAGAGATGTGTGAGTTTTGCACTGACTCCTCCTATGAGACAAAATGTTTGCATGTGTGTATCCACGTCATCCACGATTCTGGTTACTGGAGTTTAAGAAACCTGTTTGTGCGCAAACAGAACAAGTCTAAAGGTAGTGTCGAGTTATGTAGATAATCACTGATGTGAAAAATGTATGACAAATGGTTTAAGTGAGCAGAGCAGAGAGCACCGTGGCAGTAACACCGATAACCGGAAGTGACAGAATACGCTTACCGTAAAGCACATTTTTCCATTAATTAATGGCACAAAACAAGTACTGTGATTACTTCATACAACAAGTTCAGTTTTATTTTGCTTTGGAAAGTCATGAGCTAGTGTCTGTGTGTACAAAAATGTGTCTTAAACTCACCACCTAACCTCAGCTGGCCACTTCACTTAAGATTTGTATCAGGACATCATCAGGAGTGACATGTACTCTGTGAGAGTTTCATTTAGTCGCATCATATTTTTTCTTCTTGTGTTTTATCGTTAATGTTGTTTAATGGTTTCACCGTTTCAGATGTTTAAGGACATACAGAGAAACTGGAAGTCTCTTCTTAATTAAATATCATGTCTGTGATTTATAGTTTTATTAATTTGGTTTATTCTGTTACAGTCACTGCTTTCATACAAAACAAAACAAAATGTCGACCTGCTCCTTTTAATATTTACATATAATAATTTTATTGTCTGTCTCATTACATCAAATTGTCAGTATTCTCTCCAGACCTTGAAAAAGTCCAAAAAGAAGTTCTCATCAAACAAATATGACAAAAATAAAATGTAGAATAAAGTATATATCAAATATTTCATACTTGGCCTCCACAGTAACAATGAGTTGGATTTTGTACAGCTGTTCAACCAACTCCAGTCACTGTGAGTGACGAGCACAATAATAAACAGCAGAATCTTCAGTCTTCAGACTGTTCATCTGCAGATACAGCTGCTGTCTGCTGTTGTCTCTGGAGATGGTAAACCGGCCTTTGACTGACTGAGAGTAGTAGATGCTGCTACTAGCACTACTGATATAAGCAACCCACTCCAGTCCTTTTCCAGGAGCCTGTCTGATCCAGTGCATACTGTAGTCACTGAATGTGAATCCAGAGGCTGTACAGGTCAATCTGTGAGATTCTCCAGGCCTTTTAATCACTGGTTCAGATTCTGTCAGAGTCTGACCATCAACACCTGTCAAGATTTAGAAGAAATAAATACTGATAGTGACATGAAATGAAATTAAAACAACTGCAAATGATCAGTGAAGATCTTCACCTGCCCAGCAGAGAGTTAAAAGCAGCAGTCCTGTCCTATAGTCCATCATGTTAAACTGTGTGTCCACTGTTCTCTGTCATCCTCTCTGCAGTCACATAAGTAGAGGTGGAAGACATCTGAGTTTTGCATTGACTCCTCCTCACAGGGAGGAGAGAACTGGGTTAGTGTTGATATTTAATTAATTATTCATCCTGCTTATCCATTCATTTTAAGTTTTTCGGACATGTTTTAATTCTCACAGGGAGGAGAGACCACGATTCGACTTAAATGTCTCTTGTCTGTCTTGTCTGGTGAAACTAGACAGATAATGAACAACCATCTATTGAGGTCAGTCGAAGTTCGTTTTTTGAGTTTGTTTTAAATTGGGTAACTTCTTCATCAGCATCAACATGGCAACAAAACAAACACACACAGTAAAACCAGTCAGAAACAGCAAGGTCCACTCTTTCACAGGTTCTTGACATATAGCATTGATTTGCAGTTATGACCAAAAAACTATAGGCTATATCACAGAGACGGACAATATAAATAAATTACCTAAAATTATTTTAGCTCAGCACTGAAATTGTTTACCATAATCTAATATTTAGTTATGTTTCAGTGAAAACATGAAGAAAGTTCAGTCTGTATTTCTCCCTGATGTTCTGATGTCAGGTGTCATGTGGTGACCGGGGGCTTGTTCACTTTGGGAAATATGTCATTGGGGCATGTATGTCCATATGTAAGCTATATATGTGCATGAACATAAATTAAATTATTGATTGACATTAAAATTAAACAGTCACATTTCACCTCATAGATATTGATTTGTGTTCATTTCAAATTGTTGGGTCACCTCAGTGAGGTGGATTACTGCTGAGGGAGCAAACATGTGAGAAAGGAAGACATGGCTTTTCTTCCAAGACTCCAGCACAGTTTGTCTTGCAGTATTAATTATCCATTCAGCTTTCATCACAATGTCTCACAAGCACAAGAACAAACAGCAGCTCCCTCAGTCTTTGTGAGATGGTGAACTGAAACTAAATGAACACATGAAACTGCAGTCCCTGCTGAGTCAGCACTTAAAATGTTCTAATAGTGTTTTAATAAAGTGAGCTCACAAAGAGTGTGAGTATAAAACTGTAGTCCAGTCCAGGGTTTGCCTGTCAGTCATTTAAGATCAGTGAGATATGAGAGTCTCCTTATAGTGACAGAGGAGAGAGAAACTTGACACTGACTGCCATCTAGTGTTTTTATTAAATCAACTGCAACATTTTATTTCACTCCCATATTGTCCAACAGGTGTAAATCATTATTATTATTATTATTAGTATTACTATTATTATTATTATTATTATTATTATTATTATTATTATTATTATTATTATTATTATTATTGTTGTTGTTGTTGTTGTTGTTGTTGTTGTTGTTATTATTATTATTGTTGTTGTTGTTGTTCCATTAGTACTGTACAAGTACTGTACTGAGTACTGTAGGTTTTTGTACAGCTGCTCAACAAACTTCAGTCACTGTGGCTCTCGAGCACAATAATAAACAGCAGAATCTTCAGTCTTCAGACTGTTCATCTGCAGATACAGCTGCTGTCTGCTGTTGTCTCTGGAGATGGTAAACCGGCCTTGGACTGACTGAGAGTAAAAACTTTTGCTACCATCATAATAGATCAAAGCAATCCACTCCAGTCCTTTTCCAGGAGCTTGTCTGATCCAGTGCATGCCATAGCTACTGAATGTGAATCCAGAGGCTGTACAGGTCAATCTGTGAGATTCTCCAGGCCTTTTAATCGCTGGTTCAGATTCTGTCAGAGTCTGACCATCAACACCTGTCAAGATAAAGATAAAAACCTTTACATACCACAAAGCAACAACTTAAATCAAAACATCAAATGAAAGATCAGTGAAGATCTTCACCTGCCCAGCAGAGAGTTAAAAGCAGCAGTCCTGTCCTATAGTCCATCATGTTAAACTGTGTGTCCACTGTTCTCTGTCATCCTCTCTGCAGTCACATAAGTAGAGGTGGAAGACATCTGAGTTTTGCATTGACTCCTCCTCACAGGGAGGAGAGAACTGGATTGGACTTGGCATTGAGAATCAAATTTCTTAGGAGTCTGACCATCAAGATCACCTTTGTCACTTTACTCATTTTTTATTTTTAGTCATTCATTATTTGTTTTACCCTATCTGCTTATTTTGTGTATGTGTATGTATTGCTACAACTATTGATTTTCCTCTCATTTATATTGTGACCTTTTCTTTTAAAACAAACAGGTAAATGTTCAAATATCAAATATCCTGTTTTGGGAAGAGAGGCGTCTTAGCCAACTGTTCAGCACAGGAGATCGTTCATACTAGTTTCCATCAAACAATTGAATTCATTCCAGCTTTGTTACAGTATTGACATCAGGCTGCTGTGCTCTTACTTCAGTAATTGGATTTTGTAATGACAGTTTCTGTAACTTTTGGCACAGTGCAACACATCTTTGTAATTCATATCTTCCTGAAACAAGAAAATGGAACAGTTTCTTCAAAATAATGAAATTATAAAAAAAAAAGGAACACAAAAAATTAAATTGTAGTTCTCTACACTTCTGTAAGATGCGACACACAGACAATAAAATAAGATTTCAATATCGTGATTCAGTATTTTTATGATTTACATGATTTTTTTGTAATCACAGTCATTTTTTGTTGAGACAACTGAATGTTCTCAGTGGTGGTAAATAGAGGAAGTTGTTTAGAAAAGTCAATAGAAAAGTCTGTTGACTGTTATTATGACTGCAGAGTGAGAAAATGCCTTGTAATCATCTCTGCTTTCCACATATGTTCATTTCATTGCACATTGCACACGTTTTCGAAATGTAACATTTCGAAAACGTTCTTTGTTCACTTAAATCAACTTTGAAATAACGATGATGTGCAGCCATTGAAACAAAAGGAACAAGCACCAAGAATGTTGCTTTATATAAGATATGCATTTAGCATGTTATCATTCCATTAAAACACATTTCAAATATGAGATGAGATGTTATTTACTGTCAGCACCTCCTACATCACATGCATGATCAACTCGACGTATAAGTACAGTTGTTTGTTTAACTGTAGCATTTATTTTATCACTTTGTGATTATATTTGCTGCAAACAGGAATAAAATGGCCACAGCCAGGGTCATGCAAATATTATGGTAATTTTCAGTCATGCTGTTGGTTTGCAGGTTTTCAAGGACTTTTAATGGTTTCAGTAATTTGCAGATATTCAAAGAACTTGATGGCTCTTGAGAAAAACATCTGCTCCGGAACTGAAATCTGTGACGACATCTACATCAGAGTGTCGTGTGTCAGTCACAGACTAATGAGAACACCAGATCTGAGATTCTGCACACCGTAATGCTGAGACACTAGTTAATTTATATGAGAAACTGCAACATTATTTTTCTCTCTTATAACTCATACTAGATTCAACTTTTCTACAGAAATGTTTAATATTCTTTACTGTTTAATTTCAGTGAATGGATTGCTGCATTTCTCAACAACCTTTATTGTTTATTTAATTAGGATTGATCTCTAACAATCAGGAACAGTTTTCAGGTTTTTTGTAAACATTCATGACCAGCAGGACAACGTGTCTCCATAGCCACCTCACTTTCATGTGCTGAGCTCTTACCGTGGGCTTCGTGCAATGATCAGAGAGGAGAGATAAATGCCAACACTGTTTATATCATGCGGTACTCGGGCAGCATGATCATTCAGTTAATCCGTTGTTTTTGTCTGTATGTTTTCTGTAGACACTGACTGTGCTGCTGTTTTGTTTTTGTGGTTGGCACAGTAGGTTTGTGCCATCTGCAGTGGAGGAAGTAGTTTTTGTATGACTCTCCTGTTGTGGTATCTCACTGTGGATGTCTGGCACAGTAATACACTGCTGTGTCCTCAGTCTTCAGACTGTTCATCTGTAGGTACAGTTTACTGCTGGAGTCATCTCTGGAGATGGTGAATCTGCCCTTGACCGACTGGGAGTAGTAGATGTGACTACTGCCTGTGTGTATGAAAGCAATCCACTCCAGTCCTTTTCCAGGAGCCTGTCTGACCCAGTTCATAGGGTAGCTGCTGAATGTGAATCCAGAGACTGTACAGGTCAATCTGTGAGATTCTCCAGGGCTTTTAATCGCTGGCTCAGATTCTGTCAGAGTCTGACCATCAACACCTGTCAAGACAACAACAAAAACCATGACATACAAGAAATTTACAACTTCAATCCAAACATCACATGAAAGATCAGTGAAGATCTTCACCTGCCCAGCAGAGAGTTAAAAGCAGCAGTCCTGTCCTATAGTCCATCATGTTAAACTATGTGTCCACTGTTCTCTGTCATCCTCTCTGCAGTCACATAAGTAGAGGTGGAAGACATCTGAGTTTTGCATTGACTCCTCCTAACAGGGAGGAGATAACTAGACCTGGTCCAAATTGTCTACTGAAGTACTTTCATATTTAATATTTTTTGCTTTTCATGATTTTGTTTTTCCAGACAACACATGCTGTAGCTGATGGGGAGAGAGATGGAGCAGACAGGCTTCTAAATATATTGTAAATACTTTTAAAACAAGGCTCGAAGATTATGATAAAGGATATTCTGTGTGGTCTTTTTTGTGTCCGCATGGTTTTTGTGTCTCAAGGTTCCCCGGCTTCATCTAACAGTCCAAAGGTTATCCAGGTTAATAGGTTACTGGTGACTCCGAATTGCCCACGTATGAATGTGAGTGTGAATGGTTGTTTGTCCCTGTGTGTCAGCCTGTGATAACCTGTCAGCTGGGATTGGCTCCAGTCCCCACGACCCTGCTTAGGTTAAGTTATTATGGAAAATGGATGGACAGATGGATGTTGCAATCATTTGGAAAATAAATTTCCAGAAATAATTTAATTTATTTAATTGTCAGTCAAAGTCAGGTCAACACAATAAAAAAGTTCTCAATTACCTTAACTACATATTAGAGAAGAGCAGAGCTGCAATCAAACTGATGAAGTATTCTTCAGATGTTGAGTGGTTATGATGTCGAACATAAATTTATGTGAACAGAAGATTTATTTATTTTTTTTACATTTAGGTTTTTGTACAGCGTTGCTGCTTCCTGTATCACTGTGAGTCTCGAGCACAATAATAAACAGCAGAATCTTCAGTCTTCAGACTGTTCATCTGCAGATACAGCTGCTGTCTGCTGTTGTCTCTGGAGATGGTAAACCGGCCTTGGACTGACTGAGAGTAGTATTTTCTGCTACCACTACCACTCTCAATTATGGCAATCCACTCCAGTCCTTTTCCAGGAGCCTGTCGAACCCAATGCATCCAGTAGTCACTGAATGTGAATCCAGAGGCTGTACAGGTCAATCTATGAGCTTCTCCAGGCCTTTTAATCGCTGGTTCAGATTGTGTCAGAGTCTGACCATCAACACCTGTCAAGACAACAAAGAAAACATCATACAAACAATGAAAAACACATGTACAACTTAAAAGTAAACCTCAAATGAAAGATCAGTGAAGATCTTCACCTGCCCAGCAGAGAGTTAAAAGCAGCAGTCCTGTCCTATAGTCCATCATGTTAAACTGTGTGTCCACTGTTCTCTGTCATCCTCTCTGCAGTCACATAAGTAGAGGTGGAAGACATCTGAGTTTTGCATTGACTCCTCCTCACAGAGAATCACTTTGGTTTTGTTTATCACCTATTGTTTATTGTGAGTAGACTCAAAAATGATGTGTAAATTGTTAAATGTCATAACTTAACCCTGAAAACCCATAACATTCTGTTCTGATTTTAAAAAATAACTTTAGGAGACTTGATGTGATGTGATCAAACCGAGCCGTTTAGACATATAAATAATAAAGACACAGATTTTAACTCAAATGCAGAACTATTCAATAGTTTGTATTTTTGGTTGGTCAAGTAAACACCCGAGAAGAAACACGTCATATATTGATGATAGGCTACAAACTCATTTTTCTCACATGATTTCCAGTAAAACATGCAATCATCATTTTTCACCTGAAGTTTTCATCCCAACAAGTGATATGTAATTAAACAGGGTGAAACAGTGAAATGATTTACATTCCAACATTTTGAGACTATCATCACATTACTGATTCAGTTACTAATGCACTAATGTGTTAATTAAAAGGGTTAAGAAATGGTTTATATGATGATAGTGTCATTAAGGTTTCCAAAACAGAAAACAGATCATCTTAGACGATCTCAAGACTCTGGTGGCTTCATGTCACAAGTGTTAGGGTACTGACTTTTTGTTGTCGTTGTTGTTTTAGTGAATCTTTATAGTGTGAATCTACAGTACATCTCAGTCCAATCTTTCATCATACCTGGAAAAATATTTCAGCAAACTGTTGATGCTGATCTTCACAGTTTTGTGACAAACGGATCATACAATAAGACATTTACAATGTGTTTTAAATGTTGTCTGTTCTGTTTGTTTTTGTTTTGTGTTTTGTTGAATAAATATCATCTCCATCAGTTTTCTTTATTTTATTAAATACAACCAGAAAACATGAAACAAAAACACAATTATTTTTATTGTTACAGCAGCGATGAGTACTGTGGGATTTTGTACAGCTGCTTAACCAACTTCAGTCACTGTGAGAATCGAGCACAATAATAAACAGCAGAATCTTCAGTCTTCAGACTGTTCATCTGCAGATACAGCTGCTCTCTGTTGTTGTCTCTGGAGATGGTAAACCGGCCTTGAACTGACTGAGAGTAGTAGATGCTGCTACTGCCAGGATTAATCCAGGCAACCCACTCCAGTCCTTTTCCAGGAGCTTGTCTGTTCCAGACCATACTGTAACCACTGAATGACAATCCAGAGGTTGTACAGGTCAATCTGTGAGCTTCTCCAGGCCTTTTAATCACTGGCTCAGATTCTGTCAGAGTCTGACTATCAACACCTGTAGAAAAGAAAACCATCATAAAATGATAAATACAAACGACAAAGAACAAATTTCCAACTTAAAAGACTTAAAAACATCAAATGAAAGATCAGCAAAGATCTTCACCTGCCCAGCAGAGAGTTAAAAGCAGCAGTCCTGTCCTATAGACCATCATGTTAAACTGTGTGTCCACTGTTCTCTGTCATCCTCTCTGCAGTCACATAAGTAGAGGTGGAAGACACCTGAGTTTTGCATTGACTCCTCCTCACAGGGAGGAAATGAAAGCATTGGACCTTGAGGCCTCTTGATAAAATGAAACTAAACAATCACATTATACATCCAAGAGATTGATTTGTGCGTTACAAATCTCATGTCATGGTGTGTAGCTAAAACTGTCACCTCAGTAGGTGGATTACTGCTGAAGGATGCAAACGTGAGAAAGGAAGACAAATGGCAACATGTATTATTAATTATTGTTAATTCAGCAGGTCATTTGGCTATCACGAGCTGTGTCCCCTCACAGTGGGTCCCCTCTAGTTACCCACCTCCTAGTTACCGCCTTGTGTTTGTCCCACCCCTAATCACCCACAACTGTGTCTGATTACCTCATTCCCCAGTGTAATTAAGCCCTACGTTCTCTTGCCCCTGTGCCAGACTGTTAGTCTCCTATGATTGCTGTGCCCTACTTTCATTTATGGTTACCAGTTTTTGTATCTCACCTGTTTTTGAACCTGCATTTTCCTCAGCCCTTTTGGAGTGTTTGCCTGATTTTCTGATTAGATTTTTATGTACCGAACCTTTGCCTGCTATTAAAGACTGTTTATGCCTTCTAGCTGCATCCTGAGTGTTGCATTTAAGTCTAGTTCCTGTTTTGTAAAGAAGTGATGATTTATGTCAACAAAAACAAATTGATAAAAACATGTGTGTATATATATGTATCATATATTTAAATAAACTCAATCTTCTCTAAGTCTGTTGGGTAGTTAGATCTTATACTCTGTGTAGGCTACTACTAATTATTATTATTATTATTATTATTATCGTTGTTGTGTTTTTGTACATTACCTATTTTTTTACATATATATTTTGAATTTGTATTTATTTTTTGTATTTATAATTTATTATCTTATTGTTTACTGTTTTGATGGGCAACTATTTTTGTAAAAATAAAATAATATGTCAAAGACAAAGCCATTCAGTTTCTTGTGTGTTTATATGTAAATTGGTAGTGCTGTGATGTAAGGGGGTGGCACTACCTAAAATCTTGCCAAGGGCACCAACTTGGTTAGGCTGGGACTCTGTGTACATGACGTATTTCTTTCATGCATACATGTATAATGATTTCAGCAGATTGTTTTGCTTTATTGCTTGTTTTGTGAGAAACTGCCTTTTTCTCTGTAAACCCTTTTGTGTGTTGCACTGTTGAATGTTCCTTCTTGTCGAAGAATAATAAGTTTAACTTAAATTTGATGCATTGAATAAAATCTTTCTTATTGAAGGGTGACTTTTGAAAAATTCAGTTCAGTTAAGATCAGTACAGTAGGATTTTGTACAGCTGCTCAACAAGCTTCAGTCACTGTGACTCTCGAGCACAATAATAAACAGCAGAATCTTCAGTCTTCAGACTGTTCATCTGCAGATACAGCTGCTGTCTGCTGTTGTCTCTGGAGATGGTAAACCGGCCTTGGACTGACTGAGAGTAGTAGATGTTGCTACTACTAGGATGAATCAAGGCAAGCCACTCTAGTCCTTTTCCAGGAGCCTGTCTGATCCAGACCATCCAGTAGCTACTGAATGTGAATCCAGAGGCTGTACAGGTCAATCTGTGAGATTCTCCAGGCCTTTTAACCGCTGGTTCAGATTCTGTCAGAGTCTGACCATCAACACCTGTCAAGACAACAACAAAAACCATGACATACAAGAAATTTACAACTTCAATCCAAACATCAAATAACAGATCAGGGAAGATCTTCACCTGCCCAGCAGAGAGTTAAAAGCAGCAGCCCTGTCCTATAGTCCATCATGTTAAACTGTGTGTCCACTGTTCTCTGTCATCCTCTCTGCAGTCACATAAGTAGAGGTGGAAGACATCTGAGTTTTGCATTGACTCCTCCTCATAGGGAGGAGAGAACTGGATTGGAGTTGGTTTTCAGAGAATTGTTATTCTGACCATTTAATTGTGCTTGCACAGTATTTTGTTGTTGTTGTTTTCTTATTTTTGTTTCATATAACTCATATTTGTCTTTCTTTCTTTTTTTTTACTTTCTCATGTTGCTGCAAAAAGGAATCTCCTCTGATTTGTATCGTGCAGTTTATGTAACTTCTTGCACATAGCAACACATTTTTGTAATTCATAACTTTGTTAAACAGGAAATAGGAAAAGTAACAGAAAACACAAAATAAAAGTCTGTTTAGTCCATAAACTATAAATGACTAAATGTATTGCACTGACAACAATTCATTGTTCAAACATTATTAGTTTAAAAAGATCTAAAACACTTTAAATGGTTTCAGTGCTTGAAGTCGTACAGAGAAACTTGGAGCCTCTAGAGGAAAACAGCTGGTCATGATGCAAGATCTGAGAGTCTCCTTTAAGTGACAGAGGAGAGAAACTTGACACAGACTGCCCTCCAGTGATTTTATGTGGTGAACTGCACTCTCAAATTATGACTCACTTTAGATTTTGCATTATTTACAAACAGTGTTGTATCTAAATTTGTTGAAATGTTTGAAGTTTGTTAATCAGCAACAAGGTTGTCGTGTTGTTTTTGAGACTTTTATCAACAAGTGATCTTTGTTGTTTATGTATGTAATTTTTGATAATAATCTTTCTCAGTTTTCATTGATTTTGTGTAATGTGTCATTTGAAATATTTAATGTTAATACTGAATATAAAGGGGAAAAAAAGTATTGAATATAAATATTAACAGATTTTGTACAGCTGCTCAACCATCTCTAGTCACTGTGGCTGTCGAGCACAATAATAAACAGCAGAATCTTCAGTCTTCAGACTGTTCATCTGCAGATACAGCTGCTGTCTGCCGTTGTCTCTGGAGATGGTAAACCGGCCTTGGACTGACTGGGAGTAGTATTTGTCGCTACCACTAGGCTGACTGATGAGTGCAAGCCACTCTAGTCCTTTTCCAGGAGCCTGTCTGATCCAGGCCATAGCAGAGGTGCTGAATGTGAATCCAGAGGCTGTACAGGTCAATCTGTGAGATTCTCCAGGCCTTTTAATCGCTGGTTCAGATTCTGTCAGAGTCTGACCATCAACACCTAAGGTAACAAAGAAAACATCACATAGAACAAATTTACAACTTCAACAATCCAAACAACAAATGAGAGATCAGTGAAGATCTTCACCTGCCCAGCAGAGAGTTAAAAGCAGCAGTCCTGTCCTATAGTCCATCATGTTAAACTGTGTGTCCACTGTTCTCTGTCATCCTCTCTGCAGTCACATAAGTAGAGGTGGAAGACATCTGAGTTTTGCATTGACTCCTCCTCACAGGGAGGAGAGAACTGGATTAGACTTTTTTTTCAGACAAAATGTGCATTTTTGTGTGTGTGACAGAATTCTGTCTGATACATCATGATTTCAGAACCTCACTCGAATCTTATATTACAAGCTGCAGTTGGTGAACACAGCCAGAAACAGCTTCACAGATCACATTTCCGTATAATAATTTTCAAGGAAGAAAGGATTATAAGTTGTAGAAATGGACAAAAAGAACTGCCCAAAGACAAGGTGTTCGGTAAGTCAAAAGGCTTAGGATCATTCATTTCATGAGATGTTTTTAACAAATTATAGGTTTATTAATTTGACATGAGGTGTAATCACACAGGCACTTAGGAGCAAGTCTTGATCATTTTTCAAATGATCCTATTTTTATTTATGCTGATCAAGTTCGTAGGTTATTCTATTGTGATAATTCACATGATTTTTCCAAAGACTGCCTAATTTTGGAATTATACTTTGCTTAGAAATACAATGGTGGATTTCTGGAGATCAGGCAGTGACATATAGTAATTTAATAACATGATTTGTACATTTAAGTAATTCAAATTATGCTTAGTTATATAAAAATACTTGGTCAAGAAACTTGACTCATTAACAAATCAAGAGAAATAGATGTTTTGTATTGAGGGAATTAGGGACATTAATTTTATGAGTGTGCCTGATGAGTACTGTAGGATTTTGTACAGCTGCTCAACCAACTTCAGTCACTGTGACTCTCGAGCACAATAATAAACAGCAGAATCTTCAGTCTTCAGACTGTTCATCTGCAGATACAGCTCCTGTCTGCTGTTGTCTCTGGAGATGGTAAACCGGCCTTGGACTGACTGAGAGTAAAAAGTGCCGCTACTATCACCATAGATAAAAGCAAGCAACTCCAGTCCTTTTCCAGGAGCCTGTCGGATCCAGTTCATAGCATAGCTGCTGAATGTGAATCCAGAGGTTGTACAGGTCAATCTGTGAGATTCTCCAGGCCTTTTAATCGCTGGTTCAGATTCTGTCAGAGTCTGACCATCAACACCTGTCAAGAAAGCAAAGAAAACATCATACAAACAAAGAATACAACTTAAAACTAAACATCAAATGAAAGATCAGTGAAGATCTTCACCTGCCCAGCAGAGAGTTAAAAGCAACAGTCCTGTCCTATAGTCCATCATGTTAAACTGTGTGTCCACTGTTCTCTGTCATCCTCTCTGCAGTCACATAAGTAGAGGTGGAAGACATCTGAGTTTTGCATTGACTCCTCCTCACAGGGAGGAGAGAACTGGATTGGATTTGGGTGTCTCTTGTCCGTCTTGTCTGATTAAACTAATCTGAATTTTTGATGACCAGGAACAGCTCATCTGAGTGAGACAAAGTTAAAAAGTTTCTGACACATTTTTAATTAGATAACGTGTTCATCATCATTAATATAGCAGCTAAATAACAACACAATAACACCAAAGAGAAACAGCATGGTCCACTTCTTTACAGGTTGCAGATACTGTACATAGCAGCACACTGTGCTCATATGTGTAACTTCTCCACTTCATGTTATTTATATTTATTTATTTGTTTGTTTGTTTGTTTTCATGACTGATTATTTACGTTATCTGATTTGTGGTTCCCTTTTGTGCCAGCAATTGATGTCTGAAAATTGTGCCCTGTGTGGAAGGATCGCTACTACTGTCAGTGTTGGGCTACTTTGTTATTTTTGTGTGCAGTGTGAGAATGAGATGGTGAACTACAACCAAATACTAAACACATGAAACTGTAGTTACTGCTGATTCAGCACTTAGAATGTTCCATTAGTGTTGTGGTAAAGCAAGCTCAAGGGATGTAACTGTATTTCAGTTTGACTGTCAGTTAAGATCAAGGAGAAAAGTGGGTTGTGAGAGTCTCCTCATAATGACAGAGGAGAGAGAAACTTGGCACTCACTGCCATCTAGTGTTTCATAACGGTAATGGCAACATGTAGTATTTACTTTATTCAGTTATCGAAAATGAACCAACTCCAGTCACTGTGGCTATCAAGCACAATAATAAAGAGCAGAATCTTCAGTCTGTTCATCTGCAGATACAGCTACTGCCTGTTGTATTTATTATTTATTATTGATATTTGGTATTTATTTAATCCACTAACCAGCCTCTGGTGAGCCATACTGGGTAATGTATAAATGTTTAATGTAACACTCACAAGCCACAACATAATATATTTCACATTTAATGTTATCAAATGTGAAATATAAACAATAAATTATATGACACATATGAAAAATTAATTATATTAGCACAAAGTATATATTATGTCATACACTTCCTTCTTGGCCCAGAGAAGATGAGTACTGTATGATTTTGTACAGCTGTTCAACCAACTCCAGTCACTGTGGCTGTCGAGCACAATAATAAACAGCAGAATCTTCAGTCTTCAGACTGTTCATCTGCAGATACACCTGCTGTCTGCTGTTGTCTCTGGAGATGGTAAACCGGCCTTTGACTGCCTGAGAGTAGAAGATGTCGCTACTATAGATATAAGCAATCCACTCCAGTCCTTTTCCAGGAGCCTGTCTGATCCAATGCATTCCATAGCTGCTGAATGTGAATCCAGAGGCTGTACAGGTCAATCTGTGAGATTCTCCAGGCCTTTTAATCGCTGGTTCAGATTCTGTCAGAGTCTGACCATCAACACCTGTCAAGAACAGTACGATGCAAAACCATCAAATACAATAAATTTAAAACTTAAATTCAAACATCAAATGAGAGATCAGTGAAGATCTTCACCTGCCCAGCAGAGAGTTAAAAGCAGCAGTCCTCTCCTATAGTCCATCATGTTAAACTGTGTGTCCACTGTTCTCTGTCATCCTCTCTGCAGTCACATAAGTAGAGGTGGAAGACATGTGAGTTTTGCATTGACTCCTCCTCACAGGGAGGAGAGAACTGAATCGAATTTTGCTCTCAGAAATGAATTATCAAAGTTATTTCTCCAAATTATTTCATTTAATGTTATTTTTAAGTAATGGTGTAAAGGTTTCTAGCCTTTTTCACCTTGATTGTATTGGGGGGGGGGGGGCTTAAGCTACTGTTTAAGTCATAGTTAAAGTTAAAGTTGGCTGTCAGATGTTATTTGTATTACATCAGGCAAAATGATTTCCTCATCTTTTGAAGGCATTGAAATACACAAAAACACATTTATGAAAACATACATCATATGTATCGTATATTGAAAGAAGCTCAATCTTCTCTAAGTCTCTTTTAAGCTCATGTGGTCTGCAGTTGAAGTCAAATGGGATCATATAGAAACATGGCATGAAAATAATTTTCCACAACTCAGCAGACATCATCATTTCTGCCATAGTTTTTTGGAACCAGACGATGCTGAATAGTCCAGCAAGGTGATGACAAAGGGGGCAGTGCCATTTTGTGGCCTGCCTTGAAACCAGACTCAAACATAAATTAGGTCCTTTTAGTCATCTTCGCGTCCATGTGCTGAGCTCTTAATGGGGGCATCCTAAAATGAACAGGGAGGAAAGATAAATGCCAACACTGTTTGTTCAGATCATGTCTTTGTCTTCCAGCATGCTGGTTTTATTTATTTGTTTTTTGTTGGTTTGTTTTTTCTTGTCTTTTTGTAGACACTGACTGAAACTCCTGTTTTGTTTTTGTGGTTGATACAGCAGTTTTGTGTTTATTTTTGTCTGCAGTAGAGGAAGTAGTTTTTGCATGACTCTCCTGTTACTGTCTCTCACTGTGTCTCCTCTGGCGCAGTAATACACCGCTGTGTCCTCAGTCTTCAGACTGTTCATCTGTAGGTACAGTTTACTGCTGGAGTCATCTCTGGAGATGGTGAATCTGCCCTTGACTGACTGGGAGTAGTAGATGTGACTACTGCCTGTGTGTATGAAAGCAATCCACTCCAGTCCTTTTCCAGGAGCCTGTCTGACCCAGTTCATACGGTAGCTGCTGAATGTGAATCCAGAGGCTGTACAGGTCAATCTGTGAGATTCTCCAGGCCTTTTAATCGCTGGTTCAGATTCTGTCAGAGTCTGACCATCAACACCTGTCAAGAACAGTACGATGCAAAACCATCAAATACAATAAATTTAAAACTTAAATTCAAACATCAAATGAGAGATCAGTGAAGATCTTCACCTGCCCAGCAGAGAGTTAAAAGCAGCAGTCCTGTCCTATAGTCCATCATGTTAAACTGTGTGTCCACTGTTCTCTGTCATCCTCTCTGCAGTCACATAAGTAGAGGTGGAAGACATCTGAGTTTTGCATTGACTCCTCCTCACAGGGAGGGAAAAATCAGACCGGAGATTTTTCTTGAAAGTGGTCACTTAATCTAAGACTTAACATCTATTAAAAACACACCACATTTATTCTGATAATCAAAACAATCTGTTATCTCAAACATAAAATATATATTTAAATGTAAACTAGCCTTGACCAAGCCTCTGTTTCTCATTAGTCACTTCATTATGCTCAAATTCACTAATGAGAAACAGGCATAATGGACAGCACAACATTTACAAATATATGAATAATCTATAGTTTTATTCTGATCACCAACATTTACTAGCATTTCTGAAAGATGCTTTATTGTCATCTTACTTCACATCTCTCTTAACTCAAGCTCTGGCATGAGCTTAAAGGCTAACTTTTGGTCCTCTCTCAATCAGTCCACACACACATGTTTATATATTGGCTACACAATGCTTCTTAGTCTGTATAACCCATCCCGCTGGTCCAGATTTCCCCTAGGTTTGGTGCCAGTAACACAAGAGTTAGAAGAGTTAGTTCATCATCCTGAGGGTGGAGATGTGACCTCTGATGCAGCCCAGCCCAGTGATCAGCACAGTGAAAATGAGAATATGTTCCATTTAGAAACAACCTGACGACATTGATCATGTGAATCCCAGGAAATGTTTTTTTTCTGTAAGATTAGTTGTCAATCCATCTTTAATCACAGATTCAACATAATTTACAGACATTATTGTGTCTTCATTTGCAGAAATGTTCTTACTGTGTAGCATTATTATTACTACTACTATTATTATTATTATTATTATTATTATTATTATTATTATTATTATTATTATTATTACTATTATTATTATTATTATTATTATTACTATTATTATTATTATTATTATTATTATTATTATTATTATTGTTATTATTATTATTATTATTATTATTTGTTGAATGTTGAGTGACAATATTTCTCAGGGACAGTTTTCAGAAGTTTTCATTATTCAATAACATTTGATATCAAAAACAGAAACAAGTACAATTAAAATAAATGAAAACCAAACAATGAAAACATTAATATGAGAAGTAAAATTCAGAATAGCATGTGGTATATATTATGTAAGATATTTCATACTTGATCTTTATCAGCCTCATAAAGATGAGTACTGTAGGATTTTGTACAGCTGTTCAACCAACTCTAGTCACTGTGAGTCTCGAGCACAATAATAAACAGCAGAATCTTCAGTCTTCAGGCTGTTCATCTGCAGATACAGCTGCTCTCTGCTGTTGTCTCTGGAGATGGTAAACCGGCCTTGAACTGACTGAGAGTAGTAGGTGCCGCTACTACCAGGATTAATCAAGGCAAGCCACTCCGGTTTTTTTCCAGGAGCCTGTCGGATCCAGGCCATCCAGGAGCCACTGAATGACAATCCAGAGGTTGTACAGGTCAATCTGTGAGATTCTCCAGGCCTTTTAATCGCTGGTTCAGATTCTGTCAGAGTCTGACCATCAACACCTGTCAAGAAAGCAAAGAAAACATCATACAAACAAAGAAGACAACTTAAAACTAAACATCAAATGAAAGATCAGTGAAGATCTTCACCTGCCCAGCAGAGAGTTAAAAGCAGCAGTCCTGTCCTATAGTCCATCATGTTAAACTGTGTGTCCACTGTTCTCTGTCATCCTCTCTGCAGTCACATAAGTAGAGGTGGAAGACATCTGAGTTTTGCATTGACTCCTCCTCACAGGGAGGAAAAAATCAGACTTGAGATTTTTCTTGAAAGTGGTCACTTAATCTAAGACTTAACATCTATTAAAAACACACCACATTTATTCTGATAATCAAAACAATCTGTTATCTCAAACATAAAATATATATTTAAATGTAAACTAGCCTTGACCAAGCCTCTGTTTCTCATTAGTCACTTCATTATGCTCAAATTCACTAATGAGAAACAGGCATAATGGACAGCACATAAGAACATTTACAATAATATGAATAATCTATAGTTTTATTCTGATCACCAACAATTACTAGCATTTCTGAAAGATGCTTTATTGTCATCTTACTTCTCAAGTTAAATTTACTAGTTAAGTGACTGTGAATTGTATGAAATTACATGTTCAGAAATAAACAGGCTCTGATATGAGTTAAGAAGCTAACTTTTGGTCCTCTCTCTATCAGTCCACACACAATGCTTCTTAGTCTGTATAACCCTTGCCGCTGGTCCAGATTTCCCCTAGGTTTGGTGCCGGTAACACAAGAGTTAGTGTGTTCATCATCCTGAGGGTGGAGATGTGACCTCTGATGCAGCCCAGCCCAGTTATCAGCACAGTGAAAATGAGAATATGTTCCATTTAGAAACAACCTGACGACATTGATCATGTGAATCCCAGGAAATGTTTTTTTCTGCAAGATTAGTTGTCAATCCATCTTTAATCACAGATTCAACATAATTTACAGATATTACTGTGTCTTCATTTGCAGAAATGTTGTTACAGTGTTTATGATTATGATTATTTGTTGAATGTCAGATACTTCATACTTGATCTTTATCAGCCTCATAAAGATGAGTACTGTAGGATTTTGTACAGCTGTTCAACCAACTCCAGTCACTGTGACTCTCGAGCACAATAATAAACAGCAGAATCTTCAGTCTTCAGACTGTTCATCTGCAGATACAGCTGCTCTCTGCTGTTGTCTCTGGAGATGGTAAACCGGCCTTGGACTGACTGAGAGTAGTAGATTTCACTACTACTAGGATGAATATAGGCAATCCACTCCGGTCTTTTTCCAGGAGCCTGTCGGATCCAGGCCATCCAGTAGTTACTGAATGTGAATCCAGAGGCTGTACAGGTCAATCTGTGAGATTCTCCAGGCCTTTTAATCGCTGGTTCAGACTCTGTCAGAGTCTGACCATCAACACCTGTCAAGACAACAGTAAGACACAAAACCATCAAATTTATAACTTAAATTCAACCATCAAATGAAAGATCAGTGAAGATCTTCACCTGCCCAGCAGAGAGTTAAAAGCAGCAGTCCTGTCCTATAATCCATCATGTTAAACTGTGTGTCCACTGTTCTCTGTCATCCTCTCTGCAGTCACATAAGTAGAGGTGGAAGACATCTGAGTTTTGCATTGACTCCTCCTCACAGGGAGGAGAGAACTGGATTGGATTTTAGAGTATCGTGTTTCTTGAGTCTGACCAACAACATCACTACTGTCATTTTACTATTTTATTTTATTTTATTTTATTTTATTTTATTTTATTTTATTTTATTTTATTTTATTTTATTTATATTCTTATTGTAGTTTCATATAACTCATATTATTTTTTTGTCCCATAGTTGCTGACACAATAAATTTCCTCTGGTTTGTATCATGACCTTTCAAACAAACAAATGTGAAATATTCTGTTTTGAGAAGTGAAGCATCTTCAGCCAAACTCTTCAGCACAGGAGATCATTCGTACCAGGTTCCTTCAAACACTTTAATCAATTCCAGCTTTGTTACAGTATTGACATCAAGCTGCTGTGCTCTTACTGGATTCACTAATTGCATTTTCTGTAACAATACAACACATCTTTGTAATTTATAATTTTCTGAAAATGGAAATAGGAAACAGGATCAGGAAAAAAACATTTGTACATCAGTTGCTTCAAAAGAAAAAGACAAATATACATTCTTAATTGTAATTATCTACATTTCTATAAGTGGAAACTAATTTGGACATTTAGTGTAACGTGGATTTTGCATGTTCTCTCCATATCTGTGTGCATCATGTGAATAGTTTGAAAACTTCAGTCTGATTTTGCAGGCTTGTGTAAAAGACTTGTATTTGTTTCAGTGTTTACAGGTGTTGGAAGACATAAAAACAAACTTGGAGCCTTGGAGTTCTCAGTCTCCTTTTAGTGACAGAGGAGAGAAAACTTGACACTGACTGCCCTCTAATGGTTTTACTCAAGTAACTGTACCATTATTTATGTTCTTTTCTTATAAAAAGAAAAAGACAAAGATGCTTTTATTAAAAAAGAATTAAAAACATTTTTAAATTGTAATTATCTACATTTCTGTAAGTTGAAACAACGTGGATGTGTTTTCTTGTCTATGTGTCAGCTCCCTGCCTTGAAGACCAAGGGACAGAGAATTAAAATGGTTCAGCCATATTTAAATTGTGGGTTGTCATTGTGGGATCCAGCCTAAAAAAGAGCAACATAACATAAGTTATGTTCTTTTTATTGTAACAAATCAAACAAACTAGATAACTTAAGATTAGACTAAAGATCTTCAGACAGTTTCTCTCTTTAACAGAGGTCATAGTTGAAATCATTAGTGATGTGATGGCTCCTCCTCTGGTGACTTCATGTTACAGTTGTTTCAGGGGTTTTTGTTCAGGTCTACTGAAGCTTTGTGTTACTGTGGCTCTCTGGCACAGTAATACACAGCAGTGTCTTCAGGCTGCACGTTCTGTCCATTTAGAGTCACTGTTTTGCTGGAAGTGTCTAAGTCGATACTGAACTTGTGCTTTAGAGAATCTTTGTAGTATGAAGCTCCAGTATATCTCATTCCAATCCACTCCAGTCCTTTCCCTGCAGGCTGCCTGATCCAAGCTGTGTAGTAGCTGCTGAGAGAATAAGAGACCTGACAGGTGATGGTCAGACGTTGTCCTGGCTGCACAGTCACAGAGGCTGGCTGTGTCAACTGTTCACACTTCACACCTGATAAAAAAAAAGAAAATGTTTTGAAACAAATGATCAAGTTATACTAAAATAACTGTTAACTTTGACAAATCCATAGAGACTCACATCCAGCTGCCAACAGCAGCAGCAGAGCTACAGAAAACATGGTTTATGTTGAAAGCGACGAGCTGTGAACTCCACTGACAGCCTCATGTGAAGTTTTTATAGCTGAGTGACAAGGAAGGTCACTGAGTTTGCATAGAATCAAACACATGGACCACTAATGTTGTTCTAACTGGAGCCAATAGAAAAGCCTGTTGACTGTTATTATATCTGCAGAGTGAAACATGTCTGGAAATCACCTCTGCTTTACATTGCATATATTGTATATTGTATGCAATGTATATTGTATCTTGATATTTTAAATGCATTACACTCTAAATTGTAACATTTTCAAAATGTCTCTGCATTTACAGAAATTAAACATCCAATAACTTTTCTGTAAACTATTAGTGACTAAATGTTTCCCACTGACAACAATTCATTATTCAAACATTATGGAAATGTGTGTTTATGTGATGAACTGCACTCTCAAATTATGACTCACTTTAGATTTTGCATTATTTACAAACAGTGATGTATCTAAATTTTTCAATATGTTTTAAGTTTCTTAATCAGCAACAATATTGTGTTGTTTTTGAGCCCTTTATCAACAAGTGATCTTTGTTATGTTTATGTATGTCATTTTTGATAATAATCTTTCTCAGTTTTCATTGATTTTGTGTAATGTGTCATTTGAGATATTTAATGTTAATACTGAATATAAAGAAAAAAAGACATTTAAAAAAATGTATTGAATATGAATATTAAGGAAAATAGCGCAGTTAATCCAACAGCCCAGTACTGTGGGATTTTGTACAGCTGTTCAACCAACTCCAGTCACTGTGACTCTTGAGCACAATAATAAACAGCAGAATCTTCAGTCTTCAGACTGTTCATCTGCAGATACACCTGCTGTCTGCTGTTATCTTTGGAGATGGTAAACCGGCCTTGGACTGACTGAGAGTAGAATTTTCTATTATCATTGTTTTCAATCCAGGCAATCCACTCCAGTCCTTTTCCAGGAGCCTGTCTGACCCAGCCCATATGGTAGCTACTGAGTGAGAATCCAGAGACTGTACAGGTCAATCTGTGAGATTCTCCAGGCCTTTTAATCGCTGGTTCAGATTCTGTCAGAGTCGGACCATCAACACCTGTCAAGAGAACAGTAAAACACAAAACCATCACATGTAACAAGTTTACAAGTTAAATACAAACATCAAATGAAAGATCAGTGAAGATCTTCACCTGCCCAGCAGAGAGTTAAAAGCAGCAGTCCTGTCCTATAGTCCATCATGTTAAACTGTGTGTCCACTGTTCTCTGTCATCCTCTCTGCAGTCACATAAGTAGAGGTGGAAGACATCTGAGTTTTGCATTGACTCCTCCTCACAGGGAGGAAATGAAAGGCCTGGACTTTGATCCCTCTTCTCTTTCTTGTCTAATGAAACTAGACTGATGGTAAGGAACTATCCAAAGACAAGCAATATAAATAAATTACCTATAATTATTTCAGCTCAGCACTGACATTGTCGGATGATTTCTTTAGTTCTGTTTCAGGGAAAGCATGAAGAAAGTCCGGTCTGTGTCCATAATGCTCTGATGTCAGGTGTCATGTGGTAACCAGCGGACTGTAGGACACAAGTCATTTACGAAAATATGTCATGTATGTCTATATTTAGGCTATACATTTATGTGTGCATGAAATGATGCAGCTACATAATTGATTGACATTAAACTAAACAATCACATATTATATCTGTAATGCCTCCTGGGCACGGGACAGTGTAAACAGCTGAAGCTGCCTATAACAGGATAAGTGAGACAATGAAAATGTGCTGCCGTTTAGTTAAGTTGCTCACATCAAAATTTTTATTGACCTTCATTTTAAGTCTGCTCTTACATACATACAATACATACTGTATATATTTTTCAAAGCTCATTCTGTATGACATCCATCTCTGAATTCATCACCAGTATATCTTAACCTGTTTTTATTCACGCTGTAAATATAGTGACCATTAACTCACAAACAGAAACATACTTTGAACTCATTGCAGCTAGCAATGGAAAACATGTTCATTCCTGAATCTAACCAAAGAAAGACATCTCCTCCTGACAATATAATAATTCAGCAACTCTAAAGTTTGTAAAATTCAAGTCAAACTCATTATTATTTCAGTAAAGCTTTTATTCATTTATGTCTTTACTGTTTGTTTTTTTGGTTGGTTAATGATGTTTTCATTATTCGTTTTCATGTTTTATGAGTATTCCAATATAATTCTTTCTCAGGATCTCTTAGTCCTGTACAAATGAGTACTGTAGGATTTTGTACAGCTGTTCAAAGAGCTTCAGTCACTGTGACTCTCGAGCACAATAATAAACAGCAGAATCTTCAGTCTTCAGACTGTTCATCTGCAGATACAGCTGCTGTCTGCTGTTGTCTCTAGAGATGGTAAACCGGCCTTGGACTGACTGGGAGTAAAAAGTGCCACTACTATCAGTATAGATAAAAGCAAGCCACTCCAGTCCTTTTCCAGCAGCCTGTCTGATCCAGCCCATATGGTAGCTGCTGAATGTGAATCCAGAGGCTGTACAGGTCAATTTATGAGATTCTCCAGGGCTTTTAATCGCTGGTTCAGATTCTGTCAGCGTCTGACCATCAACACCTGTCAAGACATCAACAAAAACCATCACATGTGACAAATTTACAATTTACAAGCACACATCAAATGAAAGATCAGTGAAGATCTTCACCTGCCCAGCAGAGAGTTAAAAGCAGCAGTCCTGTCCTATAGTCCATCATGTTAAACTGTGTGTCCACTGTTCTCTGTCATCCTCTCTGCAGTCACATAAGTAGAGGTGGAAGACATCTGAGTTTTGCATTGACTCCTCCTCACAGGGAGGAGAGAGAGACTTTGGACTTGGTTGGCACCTCTTGTTTATTGTTATTATAGTCGAAAAATGTATTTAATTCAGGCATTGCTATTTAAAAATTCAAATCAAATTGAAACTTTGTGCTTATTGTGACTTCTAACTGTCTAATCCAAAAGCTAAATCTTATCATTACAATCATTACAAGCTAAAAGCAAATACACGACACACTTTAGAAGACGTGGCATGTTGAGAAAACATCTGTGAGTAAATAAACGTAATCCAATGTTCCAAAGTGACAGTAAACCATGAAATCATTCACCTCCTGTTATGGTGTATGCATGATGTTAAAAATGTAATTGAAGTGAGATGCAGTGAGATGATTTAAAATTAAATATGTTGACCTTTTAACATCTCTATGAACTTGGTTGAGGATTAGTGATTCAGTTACTTATGCACTTTACATTTAATCCAAATATTTGAGTAATGGAATATATGATTTTAATGTAAATAAGAAAATATTTAATACAAAACAGATTCCTGTTGAATTAAAATAAGAAGAACTTCTTTATAAATTCTTAAGGCTGTTTCTCTCTTTATCAGTGAACTAGTGAAATGATTAGTGATCTAAAGGCTCCCCCCCTGGTAGCTTCATGTTAGTGTTAGTGTGTAAGTGTCCAGACACTGAGGGGTGTTTGTTCAGTTGTCTACTGAAAGTTTACTTTTGCATAGAGAAGGACGGGCAATAAAAGAAGGATCAGCCGTCCTGTCACAAGTAGTCATCACTTGGAATTGTGTTCTAGCGATGTTCTAAATTATTTACTACCAGCACGAGAGAGAAACCCACCACACCTCACATCTCTGGGAAAAAACGTGATTTAGATCTTTTTTTTTTATATTGTATTAATATTTGTTTTAATTATAATGATGCTTGTTAAGTAATTTAATGGCAATATTTATTTATACCCATTTTACTGTAAATGTATTCTTCTTAAGATTAATTAAAATTGTAATTATCTACATTTCTGTAAATTGAAACAAATTTACACATTTAGTGAAATGTGGAGTTTACATGTTCTCTCCATGTCTGTGTGCATCATGTGAATAGTTTGAAAACTTCAGTCTGATTCTGCAGGTTTACATAAAATATTTTTAATGGTTTCAGTTTGTTTGAAGACATAAAAACAAACTTGGAGCCTCCAGAGGAAAACAGATGATCAGGACACAAGCTCTGAGCGTCTCCTTTTAGTGACACAGGAGAGAAAACTTGACACTGACTGCCCTTTAATGGTTTTACTCAAGTAACTGTATCATTGTTTTTCACTCTCATGTTATGACACACTTTAGATTTCACATCATTTACAACCATCATTGGATTTAAATCTGTAGAAGTGTTTAATATTAATATAATAGTGTAATCACCAACAAGATTGTTGTGTTGACTTTGAACCTTTTATCAACAAGTGATCGTTGTTGTGTTTTTTATCAATTTAATTTTCATTATGGGGTATTGGGAGGAACACTTGTCAGTACTTTGTATAATGCATTAATTTAAATATTCATTATTATTAGAAAATAGAAGAATATAAAGACAAAAGCAATAGAAAAAAATATGGAAAAAAGTATGGTATATGAATATGAAGGGGAAATACTTCATGCTTGTGTTCTATCAATCTTCTTAAGATGAGTACTGTAGGATTTTGTACAGCTGTTCAACCAACTTTAGTCACTGTGGCTCTCGAGCACAATAATAAACAGCAGAATCTTCAGTCTTCAGACTGTTCATCTGCAGATACACCTGCTGTCTGCTGTTGTCTTTGGAGATGGTAAAGCGGCCTTGGACTGACTGAGAGTAGTAGATGCTGCCACCACTATGGATAATAGCGAGCCACTCCAGTCCTTTTCCAGGAGCCTGTCTGATCCAGTTCATAGCATAGCTGCTGAGTGAGAATCCAGAGACTGTACAGGTCAATCTGTGAGATTCTCCAGGCCTTTTAATCACTGGTTCAGATTCTGTCAGAGTCTGACCATCAACACCTGAAAAGATAACAACAAAAACCATCACATGTGACAAATTTACAATTTACAAGCAAAAAGCAAATGAAAGATCAGTGAAGATCTTCACCTGCCCAGCAGAGAGTTAAAAGCAGCAGTCCTGTCCTATAGTCCATCATGTTAAACTGTGTGTCCACTGTTCTCTGTCATCCTCTCTGCAGTCACATAAGTAGAGGTGGAAGACATCTGAGTTTTGCATTGACTCCTCCTCACAAGAAGGAGAGAAAGAATTTGGACTTGGTTGGCACCTCTTGTTTATTGCAAGTTGAGAAAATGTATTTAATTCAGGCATCGCTATTTAAAAATTCAAATCAAATTGAAACTTTGTGCTCATTGTGACTTCTAAATGTTTGCTCAAAACTAATCCAAAAGCAAAATCTTATCATTACAATCATTACAAGCTAAAAGCAAATACACAACACACTTTATGTGTAATTGAAATGAGATGCGGTGAGATGATTTAAGATGAAATATGTTGACCTTTTAACATCTCTATGAACTTGGCTGAGGATTAGTGATTCAGTCACTAATGCACTTTACAGTTAATCAAAATATTTGAGTAATGGAATATATGATCTTAATGTAAAGAAGAAAATATTTAATACAAAACAGATTCCTGTTGAAAAAATGTGATTTAGATCATTGTTTTACATTGTATTAATATTTGTTTTAATTACAATGATGCTTGTTAAGTAATTTAATGGTAATATTTATTTATACCCATTTTACTGTAAATGTATTCTTCTCTGCAGTTTTTGTTAAGCCATGCATAAATGATACAAATATATTCTGATCACCTACTGTTTAAAAGCAACAATGGGAACATTATTAACCATTATAGTACTATAACAGCACATGTTAAATTTAACTCTGATGAACAGGAAGTCACAAACCACAACATCTGCCTTTATTTTTAAAGTGTGCATGCATGTGTGTGTGCATGTGTGTATGTGTTCTGTAGACTTTTTGTAAAGCCTCTTTGCTTCTTTTAACTAGTGTGTGTACTTTGCACAGTAATACACAGCAGAGTCCTCTGGCTTTAAACTGGATAGCCTCAGATACGACATGCTGTTGCTATTATCTCTGGTGATTTCAACTCGTCCTTGCAGACTGCTGGCATACCCAGTTGCAGTTCCATCACTTTTGACAAACCCCATCCATTCCAGTGTTTTGCCTGCAGGTTGTCTGATCCAGTTCATACCACAGCAGCTAAATGTGAAGCCAGATCCCCTGCAGGAGAGACTGAGAGTCTCCCCAGGCTTTTTCACTACTGAACTGGAAGGAATGGACTCCATGCTCTGACCTGTGCAACCTGATGAGATGAAAGGAGAGAGGAACCACAGAGGAAAATGAGACACCTATCTGGGAAGTTTACTGGAGTCACTGACTGACCATTAGTTGATGTTGCACTGCAAAAGACAAATCAACAAGAAGAAGTAGAACTCACAGGGCAGAGAGAGGGCGACCAGCAGAAGAGCGAGTGTGTTCATCATCCTCAGGCTGGAAATGTGACCTGTGATGCTCCACACAAAGTACAAGAGCAGCAGGACAGAAGTACACTGCACCAACTGAACATTTGCATCATGATATCATGGGGAGGGAGTGGCTCATGAGGCTTTTTGTTTGTTTTGAGTTTCAGTGTTTGCAGACATACAGAGGAACTGGAAGCCTCTTCTTAATTAAATATCATGGCTGGGGTTTGTAGTTTGTATTCATTTGGAGTCATTATTTGTTGATATTTTTTGTAGAAACAACACCAGTTCACTGTTATTATATGACAGTTTGCCTGTTTAATCACTAGATTCTGTCAGAGTCTGACCATCAACCATCAAGATCTTCACCTGCCCAGCAGAGAGTTAAAAGCAGCAGTCCTGTCCAATTGTCCATCATGTTAAACTTTGTTAAACCGTTAAACTGTGTCCAGCATGTTTAACCCCTCACATCATATGTTTTTTGTCTCAAACTTATAAAATCTAAAGACTGTTTTCTCTTTAACAATAAAGTGTTCAGACACTGAGAGTTTTTTGTTCAGGTTATTGATATTTGTGTTATAGTGGTTCTTTTAGAGTCACTGTGTTGCTGGAAGAGTTGATAATGAACTTGTTTTTTGTAATATGTGATGGCTCCGACTGCTCCATTAACAATCCACTCCAGTCTGTTTATTCTGTAAACTATAAATGACTAAATGTACTACATTAACAACAGTTCATTATTCAAACATTGTTTGTTTTAAAAAGCAGAATGTTTTTTGGATCTTTTTGTTGTTGTTGTTGTTGTTCTTCTTTTATTTTCTCGCTTACTGAACTCACTGACTGTATTTGCTGCAAACAGAAATACAGTCACAGAAGCCAGAATCATGTAAACAGCATGCAAACTAGTTTTGTATGTAAGATTAATTCTGGTTTCAGTGTTTGAATATGCTTGAAGAAACTCTAGAAATCACTTTATAGAAGAAAACAACTGCTCTGGACATCTGATCTGTTGTTTTATCAGGAATTATTTTTAAGACAGTCAGGTTTCTGGACAATGGGACAACACATTATTTAGTCCTTTATATATATACAACATATTTTGCACATCTCAGTGCTCTCAGTCCAATAAAGATGAGTACAGTAGGATTTTGTACAGCTGCTCAACAAACTTCAGTCACTGTGGGTCTCGAGCACAATAATAAACAGCAGAATCTTCAGTCTTCAGACTGTTCATCTGCAGAAACAGCTGCTCTCTGCCGTCGTCTCTGGAGATGGTAAACCGGCCTTGAACTGACTGAGAGTAGTAGATGTAGCTACTGCCAGTGCTGATGGTAGCAACCCACTCCAGTCCTTTTCCAGGAGCCTGTCTGATCCAGGCCATCCAGTAGCTACTGAATGACAATCCAGAGGCTGTACAGGTCAATTTATGAATTTCTCCAGGCCTTTTAATCGCTGGTTCAGATTCTGTCAGAGTCTGACCATCAACACCTGTCATCACAGCAAAGAAAAGAAAAAACATCATACAAACAGCAAAACACAATAACAGCTTAACTGCAAACATCAAATGAAAGATCAGTGAAGATCTTCACCTGCCCAGCAGAGAGTTAAAAGCAGCAGTCCTGTCCTATAGTCCATCATGTTAAACTGTGTGTCCACTGTTCTCTGTCATCCTCTCTGCAGTCACATAAGTAGAGGTGGAAGATATCTGAGTTTTGCATTGACTCCTCCTATGACAGAAAATGTTTGTGTCTGTGTATCAGTCCATAGAAACTTTCATGTCTTTAATTCATGAAAGTAAAACCTTATAAGAACTTTATATTATAAGCAGCAATTGGTAAACACACAGTCAAACACAACAGGACTGGACAGGACTTGTCATTGTCATTTAGGAAGAAATCACATTTAAGACATTTCCGTAGGATAATATTCAAAGAAGATAGGAGTACACTGTAAAAGGAGATGAGAAAAACTAAATGACTGGAGAGGTTTTCAAGTCAAAAGATTTATTGGCATTCATTTCACAGGATTTTTAATTTATCAGTTATGTTGTAATTATAATGAATTACCGTGAGGTTGAATTACTGATCTAATCAAATGGTTTGAGCATTTCTTTAAATCTTCCTGTTTATTTATGCTTGTAAGTGGTGTTTGTGGGTTATTCCATTGCGGGTGATTGTCACATAATTTTTCAGAAAATGAGGCTTTAAATCCCAATAAACATATCACAGAAAAAAAAAACTTTTCTACCTGAACTGAAAATGTTTTAAAAAACATTTTAATTTACACTACATATCACATTCACCCATTCATCCACTGACAGGACTGTGAGGTGCCATCAGAAGAGAGCTTGGCTTCAGGTTCATCGTGCTGCAAGGACACTTGAATTCGGATAGGATGAAGACGGACTGTGCTTGTGCATTCTGGATGAGGAACAGAGCTTGCTGTGAGCCACAGAGTGAGCAACTAATGCATCCTCCTGATGATGTGGTGAATGGATCTGTATTCTTGTAGTCCAGTCTAGTCTCAGTGGTAACTGAGAGGTCAATGACAAAATATGCCTTCCCTGGAAGGAAGACAGGTGGCAGATTGTTGTTGGCAGATTTTCTTCAAGTTACACTGTAGGTGAGGTCCTGAGGTGGCATGTAAATAGGCAGAAGGCAGAACCTGGGCCTTAAACCTGACTGATGGGGTTCAAGCAAGTTGTTCTGGTAAACTTGAGTGTAGACAGCTCGATCAAGTGTTTTAGAAGAAAACAGAAGAATGACAGGTCTTTAATTACATTGGAAAGGTTTTAATAAAATCAAACGTTTCTCTAGTTGTGATAAACAGGCATACTGTCATATTGTAACAGTGAACCGGTGTTGAAATCATCAGTGGTCTGAGGGCTCCTCCTCTGGTGTCTTCATGTAAGTGTTCAGGCACTGAGAGGTTTTTGTTCAGGTCTGCTGATGGTTTGACTTATTGTGGTTCTCTGGCACAGTAATACACAGCAGTGTCTTCAGGCTGCACGTTCTGTCCATTTAGAGTCACTGTGTTGCTGGAAGTGTCTAAGTCGATGCTGAACTTGTTCTTTAGAGAATCTTTGTAGTATGAAGCTCCAGTATGTCTCATTCCAATCCACTCCAGTCCTTTCCCTGAAAGCTGTCTGATCCAAGCTGTGTTGTAGCTGCTAAGAGAATAAGAGACCTGACAGGTGATGGTCAGACGTTGACCTGGCTGCACAGTCGCAGAGGCTGGCTGTGTCAACTGTTCACACTTCACGCCTGTTAAAAAAGGAAATGCTTTGTAAGCAATGATCAAGTTATACTGCAAAAGATGAACTGTTAACTTTGACAGATCCAGAGAGACTCACATCCAGCTGCCAACAGCAGCAGCAGAGCTACAGAAAACATGGTTTATGTTGAAAGTGACGAGCTGTGAACTCCACTGACAGCCTGATGTGAAGTTTTTATAGCTGAGTGACAAGGAAGGTCACTGAGTTTGCATAGGATCACATGAAGCATCAATGTTGGTCTAACTGGAGCCAATAGAAGAGTCTGTTGACTGTTATTATATCTGCCGAGTGGAAATCATCTCTGCATTATATATGATATATCAATGTCCTTACACACTTTAATGTAACTTTTTGAAAATGTCCCTGCATTTACAGACATGAAATAAAAAATAATGATGAATATGTTGTGAGATGTTCACTATCAGCACTTCCTGCATCACATGCATGATCAATTTTAAAGGTATGAGTAGGTATTGCAGCATTTGTTCATTCATTACATTTCTGAGTTTACTGAACTTACTGACTGCCTTCACTGACAGCCGCCAGGATCATGTAAATAGCTTGAAACCTTCAGTCTAATGCTGCCAGCTGGCAAGTTTGCATAAAATACTATAAATGGTTTTAGGGTGTGCAGATGTTTGAAGACATACAGGAACTGAAACCTGTGTGAGAAAATTCAGCACATCTCACTTCTCTGGAAAAAACATGATTATTTATGTATTTTTTTGTATATTATGATGATGCTTTTAGAGATTTAACTAGAAGAGTCTGACCATCAACACCTGTCAAGATAACAGCAAAAAGCATCACATACAACAGATTTACAACTCAAATCCAAACATCAAATGAATGATCAGTGAAGATCTTCACCTGCCCAGCAGAGAGTTAAAAGCAACAGTCCTGTCCTATAGTCCATCATGTTAAACTGTGTTGAACTATTAAACTGTGTCCAACCCTCCACATCATATGCTTTTTGCCTCAAACTTCTACAATCTATAGAACATTTCTCTCTATAATAGTGAACAAGTGTTGAAATCTTTAGTGGTCTGAGGGCTCCTCCTCTGTTGGCTTCATGTTATATGTAAGTGTGCAGGCACTGACAGGGTTTCGTTCTGGTCTAGTAATGGTTTGTGTTACTGTGGCACAGTAATACACAGCAGTGTCTTCAGGATGCACATTTTGTCCATTTAGAGTCACTGTTCTGCTGGAAGAGTCTAAATCGATACTGAACTTGTTCTTTAGTGAATCTTTGTAGTATGAACGTCCAATATTTCTCATTCCAATCCACTCCAGTCCTTTCCCTGCAGGCTGTCTGACCCAAGCTGTGTAGTGGCCACTAACAGAATACGAGACATGGTGATGGTGACAGGTTATGGTCGGTTGAAATTGTTTTTATTTTTTTTTATTATTATATGTGTAATATTATTTTTCTAATGTCATTACTATTTATTTTTTGATTATTATTATGATTATTATTTTTATTACTACCTGTGTCAATCACAGTCAGGTCGAAAGGATATTAAGTTTCTCATCTTAACTACATATTGGAGAACACCAAAATAAAACTGATGAAGCATTTTTCTTCAGATGTTGTTATGATATTGAACATCAATTTATGTTAATGGAATGTGTACAAAGTAATTTTTTAACTTGTTTTGACATGTCAAGTTTTTGTACAGCATTGCTGCTTCCTGTATCACTGTGACTCTCGAGCACAATAATAAACAGCAGAATCTTCAGTCTTCAGACTGTTCATCTGCAGATACAGCTGCTGTCTGCCGTTGTCTTTGGAGATGGTAAACCGGCCTTTGACTGACTGAGAGTAGTGAGTGCTACCACCACTACTGATATAAGCAATCCACTCCAGTCCTTTTCCAGGAGCCTGTCTGATCCAGTGCATAGTGTAACTGCTGAGTGAGAATCCAGAGGCTGTACAGGTCAATCTGTGAGATTCTCCAGGCCTTTTAATCGCTGGTTCAGATTGGGTCAGAGTCTGACCATCAACACCTGTAAACAAGAAAACCATCATACAAACAACACATTTACAACTTAAACTAAACATCAAATGAAAGATCAGTGAAGATCTTCACCTGCCCAGCAGAGAGTTAAAAGCAGCAGTCCTGTCCTATAGTCCATCATGTTAAACTGTGTGTCCACTGTTCTCTGTCATCCTCTCTGCAGTCACATAAGTAGAGGTGGAAGACATCTGAGTTTTGCATTGACTCCTCCTCACAGAGAGGAGAGAACTCGACTTGGTCCAATCCAGTTGTCCAAAATTAAAATGTCTACTGAAATACTTAATTTTTTGCTTTTTCATTATTTTGTTTTTTATAAAAATACATAGCTGATAGAGAGATGTAAATACATTTTAAGATAGGCTTACAATAATCATCATCATCAATGTTCAGTGAAATATGTACAATATGTGTATAGTTCAGGTTCAAAGATTATGATTTAAATAAAGGATATTCTGTGTGGTCTTTCTTGTGTCTGTGTGGCTTCTTTCCAGGTTCCCTGGCTTCATCCCACAGTCCAAAGGTTATCCAGGTTAATACGTTAATGGTGACTCTGAATTGCCCAGGTATGAATGTGAGCGTGAATGGTTGCTTGTGTGTATGTGTCATCTCTGTGATAATCTGCCGACTTGTCTATGTCAGCTGGGTTTGTCTCGAGTCCCCTCAACCTTGATTAGGATAAGTTGTTATGGAAAAATGGATGGACACATGGATGTTGCAATCATGTTAATATATATTTTCATTGAAAAAAAATTCCAAAAATGATTCAAAAGTAATTGGTAGATACCGATTCTTTCTTCTAAATCCCTGCTACCATATTTAAATTGTTAACCGAATACAGAAAATTCTGACAAATAATCTCAAATTTGCTGAGAAATACCTCTGAAGGACATCATATCACAACAGTGAACTGGTGTTGAAATCATTAGTGATCTGAGGGCTCCTCCTCTGGTGTCTTCATGTAAATGTTCAGGCACTGAGAGGTTTTTGTTCAGGTCTACTGAAGCTTTGTGTTATTGTGGTTGTCTGGCACAGTAATACACAGCAGTGTCTTCAGGCTGCACATTCTGTCCATTTAGAGTCGCTGTGTTGCTGGAAGTGTCTAAGTCGATACTGAACTTGTTCTTTAGTGAATCTTTGTAGTATGATGTGGATCCAGCTCTCATTCCAATCCACTCCAGTCCTTTCCCTGCAGGCTGTCTGATCCAAGCTGTGTAGTAGCCGCTAAGAGAATAAGAGACCTGACAGGTGATAGTCAGACGTTGTCCTGGCTGCACAGTCACAGAGGCTGGCTGTGTCAACTGTTCACCCTTCACACCTGTTAAAAAAGGAAATGTTTAGTAACAAAAGATCAAGTTATATTGCAAGAGTATAGTAGTGTTAACTTTGAAAAATCCAGAGAGACTCACATCCAGCTGCCAACAGCAGCAGCAGAGCTACAGAAAACATGGTTTATGTTGAAAGTGACGAGCTGTGAACTCCACTGACAGCCTGATGTGAAGTTTTTATAGAGGAGTAACAAGGAAGGTCACTGAGTTTGCATAGAATCAAACAGGAAGCATCAATGTTGGTCTGACTGGAGCCAATAGAAGAGTCTGTTGACTGTTATTATATCTGCAGAATGAAACATGTCTGGAAATCACCTCTGCTTTATGTATGATATTTTAATTTTATTGTCACTGCATTCACAGAAATGTAACTGTTAACTTTGTCTTTACTGTACACTATTAATGACTAAATGTATCATATTGACAACAATTCATTATTCAAACATTGTGTAAATTCTTTTGTCTCTCAGAAACAAATGTTGCCTGTGTGATGCATTGAATGGCATGAAACATGATTTTCATCAACTCATCAGAGAATACTGTCTTCATGTATGTTCACACTGACAATGTGTGTGGTTGAGACACATGATTTGGGGGTATTTGTGCAGGTCTGTTGGTGCTTTGTATCACTGTGGGCAGACGTGCACAGTAATAAACAGCTGTGTCTTCAGGCTGCATACTCTGTCCTTTCAGAGTCACTGTTCTAGCAGAAGTGTCTCTGCTGTAGCCAAACTTGTTCTTCAGAGCATTATTTTGAGTAAGGCTACCTCCACCCCACTGATGGGAAATCCAGTCCATTGGTTTTCCTTCACACTGTCTGACCCAACCTGTTGCATAGCTGTCATCAGTCATGGAATATCCAGAGACCTGACAGGTGATGGTCACAGACTGTCCAGGCTGCACAACCATTGATTCTGGCTGCACGAGATTAATACTGTTCACACCTGTGGAAACAGAAATCAACATTATCTCCATCATTCGTCTCAATATGTAATGTTTCTAATTTATAAATTAGTGTGAATCTACTGAAAGCTCCTCACAGGGTCCAGCTGCCAGCAGCAGTATCAGAGCAACAGAGAACATGGCTGATGTTGAAGCTGAACTGAAGTGAGCTCTTCTGTCCTCTCACTGACACACAAACACGCACTTCACTTCCTTATAGGTCTCATCCAAAAAGGCTAATTTGCATACTGTTGATAGTAAATCAGCTAACTAAATATATAGTTATAGTAGTTATAGTAAAATTATTCAAAATTAAGATTAATGTCTGGGTCTTCTTCACACACAAAGAGAAGGCGAAAGTTGAAACTGACATACACACTTTTACTTTACTGTGCACATTGTTACTAAAACAAACTTTTACGTAGACTAAACATTCATGAGTACGGTATGAAATTGGCTAAAGACGAGGGTTCAAATTCTTTTCAATAATGAATAAATCAGAAACGTTTTGAGCGTTTCTACTACAGTTAGATCACAAGTTGAGGGGGGAAAAAAGTATATATAGAGTGCATTTAACTGCATTTAACAATAAGGATACACCCCAAAACATTCAAGCTTTTATTCTTTTTTTTTATGGTCTAAATGTGGGTTGGCCAGGTGTACTGAGAGATCATGAGATAGCTGATTGAGTGAGTGAGAAGTTGGTTAATATGCCAATAAAAGGAATATTTTAATTTAATTGTGAATAAAAGATCAAGTAAATTAGTGAAATATAGGATTGAAGGCCAATAAATATGTTCACAAATGTGTTTACATAGAAAAGTCATACAAAACTTGTAACTATTATAATCGAATCTAATTTAGTGGTGAGTTGTCTTAGTGCATGTTTTGTGCAGTGTGAGCCATGGACTACATTATCAGTGAGTACTGTAGGATTTGGTACAGCTACTCAACCATCTTCAGTCACTGTGAGTGTCGAGCACAATAATAAACAGCAGAATCTTCAGTCTTCAGACTGTTCATCTGCAGATACACCTGCTGTCTGCTGTTGTCTCTGGAGATGGTAAACCGGCCTTTGACTGACTGAGAGTAGTGGATGCTGCTACTAGCAGTATTAATCCAGGCAAGCCACTCCAGTCCTTTTCCAGGAGCCTGTCTGATCCAGCCCATATTGTAGCTGCTGAATGTAAATCCAGAGGCTGTACAGGTCAATCTGTGAGATTCTCCAGGCCTTTTAATTGCTGGTTCAGATTCTGTCAGCCATCAACACCTGTCAAGATAAAGATAAAAACTTCACATGTGACTACTTTACAACTGATACGTATACCTCAAATGAAAGATCAGTGAAGATCTTCACCTGCCCAGCAGAGAGTTAAAAGCAGCAGTCCTGTCCTATAGTCCATCATGTTAAACTGTGTGTCCACTGTTCTCTGTCATCCTCTCTGCAGTCACATAAGTAGAGGTGGAAGACATCTGAGTTTTGCATTGACTCCTCCTCACAGGGAGGAGTTAACAGGATTGGTCTTGGCATTTAGAGAATTATTCCTCCAGTTCAATTTATTGAAAGTTTGTCTGACACCTTTTGATCTCATTTACATAAAATGTATACCAGAAAAAAATATATGTATCAGTATCACGTTACAACGTTGCTCTCGAGTGGAGGGGGCAGACCTGTGTATTCAGACATTGATTCAGATTGGATCAGGTGGTGGGCTGGTTGGGGGTGAGGGGGGTTGCTGGGGCTGTGTGGTTAAACAGTATGGGCTGAATGTAATTATCAGAAGATAACTTTTTATTCATATTAGTAACAGCAACACAACCCAGTAAAGATGACTACTGTAGGATTTGTACAGCTGCTCAACCAACTTTAGTCACTGTGAGTTTTTTTTTTTTTTTTGTTTTTTTACGTTTAGGTTTTTGTACAGCATTGTTGCTTCCTGTGTCACTGTGGCTCGCGAGCACAATAATAAACAGCAGAATCTTCAGTCTTCAGACTGTTCATCTGCAGATACAGCTGCTCTCTGCTGTTGTCTCTGGAAATGGTAAACCGGCCTTGAACTGACTGAGAGTAGTAGATGTAGCTACTACCAGGATGAATCCAGGCAATCCACTCCAGTCCTTTTCCAGGAGCCTGTCTGATCCAGCCCATACTGTAGCTGCTGAATGACAATCCAGAGGTTGTACAGGTCAATCTGTGAGATTCTCCAGGCCTTTTAATTGCTGGTTCAGATTCTGTCAGAGTCTGACCATCAACACCTGTCAAGATAAAGATAAAACGTTCACATGTGACTTTACAACTGATAAGTATACCTCAAATGAAAGATCAGGGAAGATCTTCACCTGCCCAGCAGAGAGTTAAAAGCAGCAGTCCTGTCCTATAGTCCATCATGTTAAACTGTGTGTCCACTGTTCTCTGTCATCCTCTCTGCAGTCACATAAGTAGAGGTGGAAGACATCTGAGTTTTGCATTGACTCCTCCTATGAGAGAAATGTGTGTGTGTGTGTGCGTGTGTTTGTGTGTGTGTGTGTGTGTGTGTCTGTGTGTATGTGTGTGTGTGTGTGTGTGTGTGTGTGTGTGTGTGTGTGTGTGTGTGTGTGGGTGGGTGGGTGTGAACCACAATTCCGTAGGACCTCTCATGTCTTTGGACTGGACAGAACTTGTTGTTGTCATTTTGGAAGAAACAAAATCTCAGACATTTCGGTCAGATTATTTTTAAGTCAGAGAGGAGTATATGCTGTGCAGGTGTCCAGTAAGTCAAAAGGTTATCAGCATTACTTTCGTGAGATCTTTTTATAAATTATAATGTATAAATTATGTTTAACTGTTATCAGGCAGGTACTTAGGCCAAGGTTTGGAACACGGGTCAGGTCATCCTGTATATTTATGCTGATGCATATGTTTGTGGATTATTATCTTGCGGTGATTCTGGTGACTGCTGAATTTAATAATTAATTTTGCTTTTAAGTATTGCTGTGGATTTTGTATCCAAGAGGACCAATTAGAATGACATGAAGTGCTTTCAGTGTAAATATGTACTGAATGAATGTAGCTCTCATTTCACTGTAATCAATCTAAATCTCATTATCAGTCTGTAGAATTGAAAGTCATTAAATTGTACAAGGGCTGTTTATATTATTTTGATTTTCATTTTTGAGGAATGTGTTTCATGAAACTCTGAAGCTCTGTTAATAACACCTGTTAATTTAGTGACACATTTTGTATATCTAAGCAATTCAAATTGATGTTTAGAAATAAAATATGATTTGTCATTTAAATATGGCTTTGAAACTCAATTAAAAAGAATTTAAAAGATGTTTTGCTGTAAAAGAACTAAATAATTTACTTCAACTACCTGAACTGATGACATGAATCAAGTGAGATGGTCTGATGAGTACAGTAGGATTTTGTACGACTGCTTAAGCAACTTCAGTCACTGTGGCTCTCGAGCACAATAATAAACAGCAGAATCTTCAGTCTTCAGACTGTTCATCTGCAGAAACAGCTGCTGTCTGCCGTTGTCTCTGGAGATGGTAAACCGGCCTTGGACTGACTGAGAGTAGTATTTGCTGCTACCACCACCATCAGTAGCAATCCACTCCAGTCCTTTTCCAGGAGCCTGTCTGATCCAGCCCATCCAGTAGCTACTGAGTGAGAATCCAGAGACTGTACAGGTCAGTCTGTGAGATTCTCCAGGCCTTTTAATTGCTGGTTCAGATTCTGTCAGAGTCTGACCATCAACACCTGTCAAGATATCAAAGAAAGTCATCAAACAACAGAAAACACATCTCAACACTAAACCTCAAATGAAAGATCGTTGAAGATCTTCACCTGCCCAGCAGAGAGTTAAAAGCAGCAGTCCTGTCCTATAGTCCATCATGTTAAACTGTGTGTCCACTTTTCTCTGTCATCCTCTCTGCAGTCACATAAGTAGAGGTGGAAAACATCTGAGTTTTGCATTGACTCCTCCTCACAGAGAGGAGAGAACCCCTTTGACTGAATTGTCCAGGTGTGAATGTAAGCGTACATGGTTGTTTGTCTCCATGTGTCAGCCCTGACCTGGCGACTTGTCTGCTGGGACTGGCTTCATCCCACAGTCCAAAGGTTATCCAGGTTAATATGTTACTGGTGAACGAATTGCCCAGGTATGAAAGTGAGCGTGAATGGTTGTTTGTGTGTATGTGTCATCTCTGTGATAATCTGCCGACTTGTCTGTGTCAGCTGGGATTGGCTCCAGTCCCCTCAACCTTGATTAGGCTAAGTTGTTAGAAAATGGATGGACACGTGGATGTTGCAATCATCATGTTCATGTTAATTCTAAATCTTTGCAGCCATATTTAAATTGTTTGTTTTGTTGTCTGCTGTGTAATACACAGAAATGTCTTATATATTTAACATATTTTATAGATGATGTGAACTGTTATTTACTGTCAGCACCTCCTACATTACTTGTACGTATGAGCACTGCTTTCTTAATTGCAACCTTATTTATTAATTTATTTTCTCTCTTGCTGAACCATATTTGGTGCAAACAGAAATATAGTGACAGCAGGATCATGGAAATAGTTTAAAAGTTTCAGTCATGGTTTCAGAACAATAGATCCAGATCTAAACTGGTGACTCTCATAAATCACTGATCTTAAATGACTGACAGTCAAACCCTGGACTGGACTACAGTTTTATACTCACACTCTTTGTGAGCTCTCTTCATTAAAACACTAACAGAACATTTCAAGTGCTGAGTCAGCAGGGACTGCAGTTTCATGTGTTCATTTAGTTTCAGTTCACCATCTCACAAAGACTGAGGGAGCTGTTGTTTGTTCTTGTGCTTGTGAGACATTGTGATGAAAGCTGAATGGATAATTGATACTGCAAGACAAACTGTGCTGGAGTTTTGGAAGAAAAGCCATGTCTTCCTTTCTCACGTTTGCTCCCTCAGCAGTAATCCACGTCACCGAGGTGACCCATCAACAGTAAAAGAGAGTGACAGAGGAGAGAGAAACTTGACACTGACTGCCATCTAGTGTTTTTATTAAATCAACTGCAACACCGTATTTCACTCCCATATTGTCCAACAGATGTAAATTAATCATGTTAATAACATTAATGTGGCTGAAATGGCGACATGTAGTCTTTGTTATTATTATTATTGTTATCAGTTCAGCTGGTCATTTGGCTATAATTAGCTGTTTTGTAAAGAAGTGATCACCACAGAAATACTTTGATTTATTTATGTCTTCAATGTTTTTTGTTGTTTGTTTTCATTATTATATTATTTATTCTATATCATTTCATGATTTTATCAATATTCCATTATAATTATTTTTCAGGATCTCTTAGTCCTGTTCAAATGAGTACAAAAGGATTTTGTACAGCTGTTGAACCAACTCCAGTCACTGTGGCTCTCGAGCACAATAATAAACAGCAGAATCTTCAGTCTTCAGACTGTTCATCTGCAGATACACCTGCTGTCTGCCGTTGTCTCTGGAGATGGTAAACCGGCCTTGAACTGACTGAGAGTAGTAGATGCTGCTACTAGTATACATATAAGCAAGCCATTCTAGCCCTTTTCCAGGAGCCTGTCTGATCCAGTTCATCCCATAGCTGCTGAATGTGAATCCAGAGGCTGTACAGGTCAATCTGTGAGATTCTCCAGGCCTTTTAATTGCTGGTTCAGATTCTGTCAGAGTCTGACCATCAACACCTGTCAAGATAACAGTAAGATAAAAAAAAAAAAAACATCACATACCAGAAATGTTTAACTTAAAAGTAAACATCAAATGTAAGATCAGTGAAGATCTTCACCTGCCCAGCAGAGAGTTAAAAGCAGCAGTCCTGTCCTATAGTCCATCATGTTAAACTGTGTGTCCACTGTTCTCTGTCATCCTCTCTGCAGTCACATAAGTAGAGGTGGAAAACATCTGAGTTTTGCATTGACTCCTCCTCATAGGGAAGGAGAGAAAACAGGATTAGTCTTGGCTTTTAGAGAATCATTCCTCCAGTTCAATTTATTGAAAGTTTGTCTGACATGTTTTAATCTCATTTGCATAAACTGAATATGAGTACAAACGCAGCCACATTATTTCAATTAGTTCATGAATTTGTTCAAATCTAATTTATTGTTGGCATCATGGTTTCTCATCACTCTCTTCATATTAGGCAGATGAGCAGAATAATCTACAGTATTTTTCTCATCACCAACATCCAAAAGAATTATTCAAAACTGCTTTTATTGTCATTTATGGTTTGTACTTGAAACTGGCAATTTAGTATTGAATGATACTGACAAATGAAGGAACTTTATTACTATGACTGATGTAACATCAGAAAGAGAGTAAATATTTTCTCATGAGTTCATAGAAAATAGGGGAAAAAAATAATGTGGACAAACTGCTCCAGAGCTTTTTCCAGGATGTTTTTTTTTCTGCAGGATTAGTTATTCATCATAGAAACTATTGTATCTGAATTTGAAGAAATGTTTAGCATTTGTGGTAGGTTCATTTCAGCTGCAAGATTGTTGTCGTGGAACACTTTGAACAGGACTGACATGATTTTAGAGTCTTGGGGGCTAGAACCTACCCCACATGGCATTAGTGGAATTGCAGACTTAACACAATATATATAAAGATGCATCTCAGAAATAAAACATAGAAAAAGGTATATATTCAACATTCTGTGCTTGGCCTCTAGCAGCCCAGTAAAGATGACTATTGAATATGAAGATTTTGTACAGCTGCTCAACCATTTCCAGTCACTGTGACTCTCGAGCACAATAATAAACAGCAGAATCTTCCGTCTTCAAACTGTTCATCTGCAGATACACCTGCTGTCTGCTGTTGTCTCTGGAGATGGTAAACCGACCTTGAACTGACTGGGAGTAGAATTTTCTATCATCATTATATGCAATCCAGGCAACCCACTCCAGTCCTTTTCCAGGAGCCTGTCTGATCCAGCCCATGTGAGAGCTGCTGAATGTGAATCCAGAAGTTGTACAGGTCAATCTGTGAGATTCTCCAGGCCTTTTAATCGCTGGTTCAGATTCTGTCAGAGTCTGACCATCAACACCTGTCAAGACATCAACAAAAATATCACATAGAACAAATTTAAACTTCAGTCCAAACAAAAAATGAATGATCAGTGAAGATCTTCACCTGCCCAGCAGAGAGTTAAAAGCAGCAGTCCTGTCCTATAGTCCATCATGTTAAACTGTGTGTCCACTGTTCTCTGTCATCCTCTCTGCAGTCACATAAGTAGAGGTGGAAGACATCTGAGTTTTGCATTGACTCCTCCTCACAGGGAGGAGTTAACAGGATTGGTTTTGGCATTTAGAGAATTATTCCTCCAGTTCAGTTTATTGAAAGTTTGATCTCATTTACATAAAATGTATACCAGAAAAAAATATATGTGTCAGTATCACGTTATAACGTTGCTCTCGAGTGGAGGGGGCAGACCTGTGTATTCAGACATTGATTCAGATTGGATCAGGTGGTGGGCTGGTTGGGGGTGAGGGGGGTTGCTGGGGCTGTGTGGTTAAACAGTATGGGCTGAATGTAACTATCAGAAGATAACTTTTTATTCATAATAGTAACAGTAACACAACCCAGTAAAGATGACTACTGTAGGATTTGTACAGCTGCTCAACCAACTTTAGTCACTGTGAGTTTTTTCGGGGTTTTTTACGTGTAGGTTTTTGTACAGCGTTGTTGCTTCCTGTCTCACTGTGACTCTCGAGCACAATAATAAACAGCAGAATCTTCAGTCTTCAGACTGTTCATCTGCAGATACAGCTGCTCTCTGCTGTTGTCTCTGGAGATGGTAAACCGGCCTTTGACTGACTGAGAGTAGTAGATTTCGCTACTACCAGGGTTAATCCAGGCAAGCCACTCCGGCCCTTTTCCAGGAGCCTGTCTGATCCAGGCCATCCAGGTGCTACTGAATGACAATCCAGAGGCTGTACAGGTCAATCTGTGAGATTCTCCAGGCCGTTTAATCGCTGGTTCAGATTCTGTCAGAGTCTGACCATCAACACCTGTCAAGATAACACCAAAAATCATGACATATACTAAATTTACACCTTAAATTCAAAATCACCGTTAAGATCAGTGAAGATCTTCACCTGCCCAGCAGAGAGTTAAAAGCAGCAGTCCTGTCCTATAGTCCATCATGTTAAACTGTGTGTCCACTGTTCTCTGTCATCCTCTCTGCAGTCACATAAGTAGAGGTGGAAGACATTTGAGTTTTGCATTGACTCCTCCTCATAAGACGGAGAGAACCACTTTGGACTTGCTTATCACCTCTCACATTTATTGAAAGTCACAAAATATAATAATAATTCAGGCATCTCTATTTAAAAATTTAGATTCAATTTGAAACTTTGAGCTCACTGTGATGTGTGCTATGTCTGCTCAAAACTGATCCAAAAGCAAAATTTTGATCCGGCTCTGATTACTTGTTTGTTTTCTACTATCTGTATTCTGATCTTTTTTTTCAGAAGTTGGTTAATATGCCAATAAAATTAATCATGAATAATAATAATAATAATAATAATAATAATAATAATAATAATAATAATAATAATACATCATGAATACATTTTGAAGGCAGTGCTTTATGAGGAGGAAAACCTCTTGAAGCCATGTGAATTGTGGGTTGTTATTGTAGGTTCCAGCCTAAAAAAATGTTCTTTTTATTGTAACAAATCGTCTTAGTTTTGATACAACACTGACTAGATAAATAAAGATCTTTAGACTTTCTTTGACAGTGAACTGGTCATGGTTTAAATCATTAGTGGTGTGATGGCTCCTCCTCTGGTGACTTCATGTTACAGTTGTTTCAGAAGCTTTGTGTTATTGTGGCTCTCTGGCACAGTAATACACAGCAGTGTCTTCAGGCTGCACGTTCTGTCCATTTAGAGTCACTGTTTTGCTGGAAGTGTCTAAGTCGATACTGAACTTGTTCTTTAGAGAATCTTTATAGTGTGAACCTCCAGTATTTTTCATTCCAATCCACTCCAGTCCTTTCCCTGCAGGTTGTCTGATCCAAGCTGTGAAGAAGCCAAGAGAATAAGAGACCTGACAGGTGATGGTCAGACGTTGTCCTGGCTGCACAGTCACAGAGGCTGGCTGTGTCAACTGTTCACCCTTCACACCTGTTAAAAAAAGAAATTGTTTTGTAACAAATGATCAAGTTATACTGTTATACTAAAATAGCTGTTAACTTTGATAAATCCATAGAGACTCCATCTCCATCCATCCAGCTGCCAACAGCAGCAGCAGAGCTACAGAAAACATGGTTTATGTAAACCTGTGGCTGAAATGTGTACATGTTTTATTTCTTTTATTCATACATGGACAATGGTTTACTGTCATTGGCTGCTTTGTGAAGAAGTGATCATTACATACAAGATATTTTTATTTATTTATGTCTTTAAAGTTCATTGTTGTTGGTTCATGGTGATGTTTTCATTGAACACAACAAAGCAATATATGAAATAACTAAATAATTATTTTTGATTGTCTATCAGTCCAGTAAAGATGACTACAAAAGGATTTTGTACAGCTGTTCAATCATCTTCAGTCACTGTGAGTGTCGAGCACAATAATAAACAGCAGAATCTTCAGTCTTCAGACTGTTCATCTGCAGAAACAGCTGCTCTCTGCCATTGTCTCTGGAGACTATAAACCGGCCTTGGACTGACTGAGAGTAGAATTTGCCACTACTGAGAGCTTCAGTAGCAATCCACTCCAGTCCTTTTCCATGAGCCTGTCTGACCCAGACCATCCAGTAGCTACTGAATGACAATCCAGAAGTTGTACAGGTCAATTTATGAGATTCTCCAGGCCTTTTAATCGCTGGTTCAGATTCTGTCAGAGTCTGACCATCAACACCTGTCAAGACAGCAAAGAAAACCATCATAGAAACAGCAAAAAACAAATTTACAACTTTAATCCAAACATCAACAGATAAAAGATCAGTGAGGATCTTCACCTGCCCAGCAGAGAGTTAAAAGCAGCAGTCCTGTCCTATAGTCCATCATGTTAAACTGTGTGTCCACTGTTCTCTGTCATCCTCTCTGCAGTCACATAAGTAGAGGTGGAAGACATCTGAGTTTTGCATTGACTCCTCCTCACAGGGAGGAGAGAACTGGATTGGATTTGGCTTTCAGAGAATCAATTTTCTGGAGTCTGTCCATCAACATCAGGACTTACCCAATTTATATTTACCTCTATTCTTATTTATTTTCATATAACTCATTTTTTGTTTGTTTGTTGTTGTTTGCTTTATCTATTTATTTTTGTCCTTCTGTTGCTGCAACAATACATTTCTTATGATTTGTATCTTGACTATTCATTTTAAAACAAACAGATCAATGTTTTCCTTTTATCAGACGCTGTCATATACATTCAGACATTCAAAGATAAAGCACAGGTGTCGAGGTAGTCATGGAATTTGGCATCCCAACAATGTCCAGACAGAGTCCATATTTGAAAGTGGGCAGTGGTATTCATTCACTGAGCGAGAAAGTGAATATACAACATACAAACATTCATTATTCATTTTTGAAGTGCAGGGGAGCAGAAAAAACACACACAAATATCTGAATCATGTGAATAGTGTGAAAACATCAGTCTTATTTTGCAGGTTTACATAAAAGACTTTAATGGTTTCAGTGTTTGCAGATGTTTGAAGACATAAAGACAAACTTGGAGCCTCGAGAGGAAAACAGATGATCAGGACACAAGCTCTGAGAGTCTCCTTTTAGTGACAGAGGAGAGAAAACTTGACTGCCCTCTAATGGTTTTATTCAAATAACTGTATCATTACTTTTCACTCTCATGTTATGACACTCTTATGTTATGATTGTTATCAATATGAAATATAAAACAATATATTTTAGGAAAAATATGATAAATAAAATATACAACAGCATAAAGTATATACTGGAGTATTATATCATCTACTTCATGCATGGCTTGTATCAGTCCAGTAATGATGAGTACTGTAGGATTTTGTACAGCTGTTCAACCAACTCCATTCACTGTGACTCTCGAGCACAATAATAAACAGCAGAATCTTCAGTCTTCAGACTGTTCATCTGCAGATACAGCTGCTCTCTGCCGTCATCTCTGGAGATGGTAAACCGGCCTTTGACTGACTGAGAGTAGAAGATTCTGCTACTGTCATAAATGGCAGCAAGCCACTCCAGTCCTTTGCCAGGAGCCTGTCTGTTCCAGGCCATCCAGTAGCCACTGAATGACAATCCAGAGGCTGTACAGGTCAATCTGTGAGATTCTCCAGGCCTTTTAATCGCTGGTTCAGATTCTGTCAGAGTTTGACCATCAACACCTGTCAAGATGACAACAAAAACGATCACATGTAACACATTTACAATTAACAAGCAAACATCAAATGAAAGATCAGTGAAGATCTTCACCTGCCCAGCAGAGAGTTAAAAGCAGCAGTCCTGTCCTATAGTCCATCATGTTAAACTGTGTGTCCACTGTTCTCTGTCATCCTCTCTGCAGTTACATAAGTAGAGGTGGAAGACATCTGAGTTTTGCATTGACTTCTCCTCACAGGGAGGAGAGAACTGGATTGGACTTGAAAATGGAATATAGATTGCTATAAATTGTGAACTTTTTATAATTCCTAATAGTTGCTAATAATGACCTCTGCTGCTCAGAATAAGCAGGTATAGGTGATAGGGGTGATTGAATGCTTAAAACAGCTCATCTTTGCTTTGTATTAGGTCATTCTGAAAAGTTAGAAGTTGGGATCACACTGGATTGCATTATATTAAACTGAACTATTTGTTGTAGCTTTTACAGTGTCATTATTTATGACACTTTGCTCTTCTTTACAATCATGAAAACTGGTACCATCAGCCACACATGCATCCAACCTGTACAACAGACACACACAGATTTATAGAAGCAGAAAGTATCACGTGACACGTTTTTCCATTTGCTTTTAAAATACATGCATTCAAATACAGTGGTATAAGAGAATATATATTAATATCTTTAAAAAATATATTTTAAAAATCAGTGATGTAGGATGCAGGTGATACTGAAACAACTTAATGTTCCCAGTGGTGGTAAATAGAGGAAGTAGTTTTTGTATGACTATCATATTATTGTCTTTCACTGTGTCTCTCTGGCACAGTAATACACTGCTGTGTCCTCAGTCTTCAGACTGTTCATCTGTAGGTACAGTTTACTGTTGGAGTCGTCTCTGGAGATGGTGAATCTGCCCTGGACTGACTGGGAGTAATAGATAGGACTACTGGATGTGCCTATATAGGCAATCCACTCCGGTCGTTTTCCAGGAGCCTGTCTGATCCAGGCCATGTAGTAGCTACTGAATGTGAATCCAGAGGCTGTACAGGTCAATCTGTGAGATTCTCCAGGCCTTTTCATCGCTGGTTCAGATTCTGTCAGAGTCTGACCATCAACACCTGTCAAGATATGGAAGAAAGAAATCATGTGAATTTATAACAAAATGAAATGAATTTAAAACAACAAATGAAAGATCAGTGAAGATCTTCACCTGCCCAGCAGAGAGTTAAAAGCAGCAGTCCTGTCCTATAGTCCATCATGTTAAACTGTGTGTCCACTGTTCTCTGTCATCCTCTCTGCAGTCACATAAGTAGAGGTGGAAGACATCTGAGTTTTGCATTGACTCCTCCTCATAGGGAGGAGATAACTAGACCTGGTCCAAATTGTCTACTGAAATACTTTCATATTTAATATTTTTTGCTTTTCATGATTGTGTTTTTCCAGATAACACATGCTGTAGTTGATAGAGGGATGGAGCAGGCATGCTTCTAAATATATTGTAAATACTTTTGAAACTAGGCTTATAATAATCTTCATCAATATTTGTATATTTATCAAAGATTATGATTTAAATAAAGGATATTCTGTGTGGTCTTTCTTGTGTCTGTGTGGGTCAAGGTTCCCCGGTTTCATCCCACAGTTCAAAGGTTATCCAGGTTAATAGGTTACTGGTGACTCCGAATTGCCCACGTATGAATGTGAGTGTGAATGGTTGTTTGTCCCTGTGTGTCAGCCTGTGATAACCTAGCAACTTGTCTATGTCAGCTGGGATTGACTCCAGTCCCCACAACCCTGCTTAGGTTAAGTTATTATGGAAAATGGATGGACACGTGGATGTTGCAATCATTTGGAAAATAAATTTCCAGAAATAATTTAATTTATTTAATTATTTATGTCAGTCAAAACCCTACCTACCTTAACTACATATTAGAGAAGAGCAGAGCTGCAATCAAACTGATGAAGTATTCTTCAGATGTTGAGTGGTTATGATGTCGAACATAAATTTATGTGAATAGAAGATTTTTTTTTTTTTTTGACATTTAGGTTTTTGTACAGCGTTGCTGCTTCCTGTATCACTGTGGGTCTCGAGCACAATAATAAACAGCAGAATCTTCAGTCTTCAGACTGTTCATCTGCAGATACAGCTGCTGTCTGCTGTTGTCTCTGGAGATGGTAAACCGGCCTTGGACTGACTGAGAATAGTATTTTCTGCTACCACTACCACTCTCAATTATGGCAAGCCACTCCAGTCCTTTTCCAGGAGCCTGCCGAACCCAGTGCATCCAGTGGTCACTGAATGTGAATCCAGAGGTTGTACAGGTTAATTTATGAGATTCTCCAGGCCTTTTAATGGCTGGTTCAGATTCTGTCACAGTCTGACCATCAACACCTGTCAAGAAAACAAAGAAAACCATCATACAAAGGACAAAAAACTCATGTATAACTTAAATCCAAGCCTCATATTAAATATCAAATAACAGATCAGTGAAGATCTTCACCTGCCCAGCAGAGAGTTAAAAGCAGCAGTCCTGTCCTATAGTCCATCATGTTAAACTGTGTGTCCACTGTTCTCTGTCATCCTCTCTGCAGTCACATAAGTAGAGGTGGAAGACATCTGAGTTTTGCATTGACTCCTCCTCACAGGGAGGAGAGAACTGAATTGTCTTTAACTCAACAGGACTATCTTTAACTCACGATGTAGTCTTTTTCACCCAGGTCATATTAAAAAAGGGACATCTGTATTATGTTCACATATTTTTGAAAAGATATAGATACTGTACAGTCATCGTTTAGTTATCAGACGTTTTTTATTATAACAGGGAAAAATATTTCCTCATCTTTTGCAATACATAAAAAATCAATACAAATTGATAAAAACATCATATGTGTCAAATATTGAAAGAAACTCAATCTTCTCTAAGTCTCTTCTATGCTCATGTTGTCTGCAGTTGAAGTCAAATGAGATGATGTAGAAACACTGAAATTCTCAACTCTTTTTCTGTCTCTCAGGAACAAAACTTGCTTCTGTGACTCCGTGAATGACATGAAAATAATTCTCAGTTTGGTTACCTACCTTGAAAACAGACTAGTGAAAAAAAGGTTCAATATGATGAAAACAGTTCCCTGTTGAATTAAATTAAGAACTTTCTTCTAAACTCTAAATGTTGTTTGACTCTTTAACACTGAGCTAGAGTTGAACTCATTAGTGGTCTGAGGGCTCCTCCTCTGGTGGCTTCATGTTACAAGTGTTCAGGCACTGAAGGGGTTGTTGTTCTGGCACAGTAATACACAGTAAAGAGTCCAAGTTGATACTTTAGATACTTTATAGAATCTTTGTAGTATCAAGCTCTACTAGATCTTATTCCAGTCCTTATAGAGACAGAGGAGAGAGAGACTTGACACTGACTGTCATCCAGTGTTTTTATAAACACTGCAACAGTGTTTTTCACTACCATACTGTGACCTACTTTAAGTGAAAATAATGTAAACATGAATGTTGCTGAAATGTGTACATGAAGTAGTTCTTTAGTGCATATACAATGATTTCAGCAGATTATTTTGCTTTATTGGCTGATTTGTGAGAAAGTGGTATAGGAAATAAGATTTGTTTTTTAATTTCTGAAATGTTTTTTGTTTTTCCTGAATTATGTTATTAATTAGTTATTTTTCAATATTTTTATTAAAAATTACAATTTAATTCTTCTCAGGATCTATCAGTTCTGTTAAGATCAGTACCGTAGGATTTTGTACAGTTACTCAACCAACTTCAGTCACTGTGAGTCTCGAGCACAATAATAAACAGCAGAATCTTCAGTCTTCAGACTGTTCATCTGCAGATACAGCTGCTGTCTGCCGTCGTCTCTGGAGATGGTAAACCGGCCTTGGACTGACTGAGAGTAGTATTTGCTGCTACTACCAGTATCAATCCAGGCAATCCACTCCAGTCCTTTTCCAGGAGCCTGTCTGATCCAAGCCATTCGGTAGCTACTGAATGTGAATCCAGAGGTTGTACAGGTCAATTTATGAGATTCTCCAGGCCTTTTAATCGCTGGTTCAGATTCTGTCAGAGTCTGACCATCAACACCTGTCAAAGAGAGATAGAAACATCACGTGAAATATGCATGTGACATAAATGAAAGCTACCCAAGACTAAGATCAGTAACGATCTTCACCTGCCCAGCAGAGAGTTAAAAGCAGCAGTCCTGTCCTATAGTCCATCATGTTAAACTGTGTGTCCACTGTTCTCTGTCATCCTCTCTGCAGTCACATAAGTAGAGGTGGAAGACATCTGAGTTTTGCATTGACTCCTCCTCATAGGGAGGAGAGAACTAGACCTGGTCCAAATTGTCTACTGAAATACTTTCATATTTAATATTTTTTGCTTTTCATGATTGTGTTTTTCCAGACAACACATGCTGTAGTTGATAGAGAGATGGAGCAGGCACGCTTCTAAATATATTGTAAATACTTTTGAAACTAGGCTTATAATAATCTTCATCAATATTTGTATATTTATCAAAGATTATGATTTAAATAAAGGATATTCTGTGTGGTCTTTTTTGTGTGTGCGTGGGTAAAGGTTCCCCAGCTTCATCTAACAGTCCAAAGGTTATCCAGGTTAAGAGGTTACTGGTGACTCCGAATTGCCCACGTATGAATGTGAGCATGAATGGTTGTTTGTCTCTCTGTGTGTCAGCCTGTGATAACCTGTCAGCTGGCATTGGCTCCAGTCCCCACAACCTTGCTTAGGTTAAGTTATTATGGAAAATGGATGGACACATAGATGTTGCACTCATTTGGAAAATAAATTTCCAGAAATAATTTAATTTATTTAATTATTTATGTCAGTCAAAATCAGGTCAACATGATATTAAAGTTCTCATCTACCTTAACTACATATTAGATAAGAGCAGAGCTGCAATCAAACTGATGAAGTATTCTTCAGATGTTGAGTGGTTATGATGTCGAACATAAATTTATGTGAATAGAAGATTTTTTTTTTTTTTTTGGACATTTAGGTTTTTGTACAGCGTTGCTGCTTCCTGTATCACTGTGGCTGTCGAGCACAATAATAAACAGCAGAATCTTCAGTCTTCAGACTGTTCATCTGCAGATACAGCTGCTGTCTGCTGTTGTCTCTGGAGATGGTAAACCGGCCTTTGACTGACTGAGAGTAGTAGATGCTGCTACTACTAGGATGAATCAAGGCAAGCCACTCCGGTCTTTTTCCAGGAGCCTGCCGAACCCAGTCCATCCAGTAGTCACTGAATGTGAATCCAGAGGCTGTACAGGTTAATTTATGAGATTCTCCAGGCCTTTTCATCGCTGGTTCAGATTCTGTCAGAGTCTGACCATCAACACCTGTCAAGACAACAAAGAAAACCATCATACAAAGGACAAAAAACTCATGTATAACTTAAATCCAAGCCTCAAATTAAATATCGTTGAAGATCTTCACCTGCCCAGCAGAGAGTTAAAAGCAGCAGTCCTGTCCTATAGTCCATCATGTTAAACTGTGTGTCCACTGTTCTCTGTCATCCTCTCTGCAGTCACATAAGTAGAGGTGGAAGACATCTGAGTTTTGCATTGACTCCTCCTCACAGAGAGGAGAGAACTGAATTGTCTTTAACTCAACAGGACTATCTTTAACTCACGATGTAGTCTTTTTCACCCAGGTCATATTGAAAAAGGGGAATTTGTATTATGTCTAAATATTTTTGAAAAGATATAGGTACTGTATAGTCATAGTTTAGCTATCAGATGTTTTTATTATAACAGGGAAAAATATTTCCTCATCTTTTGTAGGCATTGCAATACATAAAAACAAATTGATAAAAACATCATATGTGTCAAATATTGAAAGAAACTCAATCTTCTCTAAGTCTCTTCTATGCTCATGTTGTCTGCAGTTGAAGTCAAATGAGATCATGTAGAAACATTGAAATTCTCAACTCTTTTTCTGTCTCTCAGGAACAAAACTTGCTTCTGTGACTCAGTGAATGACATGAAAATAATTCTCAGTTTGGTTACCTACCTTGAAAACAGACTAGTGAAAAAAAGGTTCAATATGATGAAAGCAGCTCCCTGTTGAATTAAATTAAGAACTTTCTTCTAAACTCTAAATGTTGTTTGACTCTTTAACACTGAACTAGAGTTGAACTCATTAGTGGTCTGAGGGCTCCTCCTCTGGTGGCTTCATGTTACAAGTGTTCAGGCACTGAGGGGTTGTTGTTCTGGCACAGTAATACACAGTAAAGAGTCCAAGTTGATACTTTAGATACTTTAGAGAATCTTTGTAGTATCAAGCTCTACTAGATCTTATTCCAGTCCTTATAGAGACAGAGGAGAGAGAGACTTGACACTGACTGTCATCCAGTGTTTTTATAAACACTGCAACAGTGTTTTTCACTACCATACTGTGACCTACTTTAAGTGAAAATAATGTAAAAATGAATGTTGCTGAAATGTGTACATGAAGTAGTTCTTTAATGCATATACAATGATTTCAGCAGATTATTTTGCTTTATTGGCTGATTTGTGAGAAAGTGGTATAGGAAATAAGATTTGTTTTTTAATTTCTTAAATGTTTTTTGTTCTTCCTGAATTATGTTATTAATTAGTTATTTTTCAATATTTTTATTAAAAATTACAATTAAATTCTTCTCAGGATCTATCAGTTCTGTTAAGATCAGTACCGTAGGATTTTGTACAGTTACTCAACCAACTTCAGTCACTGTGAGTCTCGAGCACAATAATAAACAGCAGAATCTTCAGTCTTCAGACTGTTCATCTGCAGATACAGCTGCTGTCTGCCGTCGTCTCTCGAGATGGTAAACCGGCCTTTGACTGACTGAGAGTAGTGGATGTAGCTACTACCAGTTTGAATCCAGGCAAGCCACTCCAGTCCTTTTCCAGCAGCCTGTCTGATCCACCCCATATGGTAGCTGCTGAATGTGAATCCAGAGGCTGTACAGGTCAGTTTATGAGTTTCTCCAGGCCTTTTAATTGCTGGTTCAGATTCTGTCAGAGTCTGACCATCAACACCTGTCAAAGAGGAATAAAAACATCAAGTGAAATAAGCATGTGACATAAATGAAAGCTATCCAAGACTAAGATCAGTAACGATCATCACCTGCCCAGCAGATGGTTAAAAGCAGCAGTCCTGCCCTATAGTCCATCATGTTAAACTGTGTGTCCACTGTTCTCTGTCATCCTCTCTGCAGTCACATAAGTAGAGGTGGAAGACATCTGAGTTTTGCATTGACTCCTCCTCACAGGGAGGAGAGAACTGGAATGGATTTTATTTTCAAAGAATCAATTTTCAGGAGTCTGACCATCAACATCACTACTTACCCAATTTATTTTTTTATTTCTCTTCTTACTTTAGTTTCATATAATTATTTTTTATTCATTTTACTTTATGTATTTAGTTTTGCCCTTCTGTTGCTGCAACAATATATTTCCTGTGATTTGTATCGTGAACATTTGACCATCTGAGGAAAACAGATGAAGCTTTGACAGACTCCTTTTAGTGACAGAGGAGAGAAAACTTGACACTGACTGCCCTCTAATGGTTTTAGTCAAGTAACTGTATCATTACTTTTCACTCTCATGTTATTACTCACTTTAGATTCCACATCAATTACAACCAAGTGTTTAATATTTGTTATACTTGAATCACCAACAAGACTGTTTTGTTGTCTTTAACCCTTTTATCAACAAGTGATCTTTGATTTTTTTTCTTTTTTTTGTTTGTTTTTTCATCAATTTAATTATCTTAAATGTTTTTGGAAGGAACCATTTTCAGTACTTTGTATAATGCATTTTTAGAAATATTTAATATTATTAGAATATAGAATATGAATATGAAGGGAAATACTTCATGCTCTATCAATCTTCTAAAGATGAGTACTGTAGGATTTTGTACAGCTGTTTCATCAACTCCAGTCACTGTGACTCTCGAGCACAATAATAAACAGCAGAATCTTCAGTCTTCAGACTGTTCATCTGCAGATACACCTGCTGTCTGCTGTTGTCTCTGGAGATTGTAAACCGGCCTTGGACTGACTGAGAGTAGAATTTTCTGCTACCACTACCATTATCAATCCAGGCAAGCCACTCCAGTCCTTTTCCAGGAGCCTGTCTGATCCAAGCCATATAGTAGCTACTGAATGTGAATCCAGAGGCTGTACAGGTCAATTTGTGAGATTCTCCAGGCCTTTTAATCGCTGGTTCAGATTCTGTCAGAGTCTGACCATCAACACCTGTCAAGATGACAATAAAAAACGTCACATGTAACTAATTTGCAACTTACAAGCAAACATCAAATGAAAGATCAGTGAAGATCTTCACCTGCCCAGCAGAGAGTTAAAAGCAGCAGTCCTGTCCTATAGTCCATCATGTTAAACTGTGTGTCCACTGTTCTCTGTCATCCTCTCTGCAGTCACATAAGTAGAGGTGGAAGACATCTGAGTTTTGCATTGACTCCTCCTCACAAGAAGGTGAAAACCACTTTGGACTTGATTATTGCAAGTCGATAAAATTAATTTACTTCAGGCATCGCTATTTAAAAAGTCAAATCAAATTGAAACTTTGTGCTCATTGTGACTTCTAAATGTTTGCTTGAACATTAAAACCCAAAAGCAAATACACGACACACTTTAGAAGATGTTGAGAAAACGTCTGAGAGTAAATAAATGTAATCCAATGTTCCAAAGTGACTGACAGTAAACCATGAAATCATTCACCTCCTGTTATGATGTATGCATGATGTTAAAAATGTAATTGAAGTGAGATGCAGTGAGATGATTTAAAATGAAATATGTTGACCTTTTAACATCTCTATGAACTTGGTTGAGGATTAGTGATTCAGTTACTTATGCACTTTACAGTTAATCCAAATATTTGAGTAATGTAATATATGATTTTAATGTAAATAAGAAAATATTTAATACAAAACAGATTCCTGTTGAATTAAAATAAGAAGAACTTCCTTATAAACTCTTAAGGCTGTTTTTCTCTTTAACAGTGAACTAGTGAAATGATTAGTGATCTAAAGGCTCCCCCTCTGGTAGCTTCATGTTAGTTTTAGTGTGTAAGTGCCCAGACACTGAGGGGTGTTTGTTCAGTTGTCTATTGAAAATGTACTTTGCATAGAGAAGGGAGGGAGGAATCAGCCATCCAGGTAGTCATCACTTGGATTGTGTTCTAAAGATGTTCTAAATTATTTACTATCAGCAATCCCTACATCACATACATGATCAGTTTTAAAGGTATGAGTAAAAATACTTTTTTAATTGCAGCATTTGTTCATTCATTTCATTTCCGAGGTTACTGAACTTAGTGACTGCAGCCAGGATCATGTAAATAATTTGAAACCTTCAGTCTAATGTTGCTGGTTTGCAAGTTTGCATAAAATCGTATAAATGGGTTTAGGGTTTGCAGATGTTTGAAGACACACAGGAACTGAAACTGAAATTTCACCACGTCTCACTTCTGTGGAAAAACATGACTTTGACTATTGTTTTGCATTTTTTATTTATATATATTTTTAATTATGATTATGCTTTTAGTGGTTTAACTAGAAGAGTCTGACGATCAACACCTCTCAAGATAACAACAACCATCACATATATATACATATATATATAGAAAAACTACGTAATATGATGAAGAGAACATTCTTAATTAATGCTGTATCAATCTTCAAAGATGAGTGGTGTAGGATTTTGTACAGCTGCTCAACCAAGTTCAGTCACTGTGAGTCTCGAGCACAATAATAAACAGCAGAATCTTCAGTCTTCAGACTGTTCATCTGCAGATACAGCTGCTGTCTGTTGTTGTCTCTGGAGATGGTAAACCGGCCTTTGACTGACTGAGGGTAATTAGTGCTGCTACTATCAGTACTAATCCAGGCAATCCACTCCAGTCCTTTTCCGGGAGCCTGTCTGACCCAGTGCATCCAGTAGCTACTGAATGTGAATCCAGAGGTTGTACAGGTCAATCTGTGAGATTCTCCAGGCCTTTTAATCGCTGGTTCAGATTCTGTCAGAGTCTGACCATCAACACCTATCATCACAGCAAAGAAAAGAAAAAAAATATCATACAAACAGCAAAACACAATAACAGCTTAACTGCAAACATCAAATGAAAGATCAGTGAAGATCTTCACCTGCCCAGCAGAGAGTTAAAAGCAGCAGTCCTGTCCTATAGTCCATCATGTTAAACTGTGTGTCCACTGTTCTCTGTCATCCTCTCTGCAGTCACATAAGTAGAGGTGGAAGACATCTGAGTTTTGCATTGACTCCTCCTCACCGTGAAAAAAGAACAGGATCGTAATTTGTCTCACAGAAATGAACTGTCAAAGTCATTGCTCCAGATAATTGCATTTAAAGTTTGTTTGACGTGTTTTCATGTCATTAGCATGAAATAAAAATAAAAAAATATTAATTTGGATTCAGAAATCTTTCAGATGTACAGACAAGGTTTGTAGGAGTTCAAATTCAAAGTAGTTCAAATACAACTGATCTTGGCATCATGGTGAACAGTGAACTAGTGTTCAAATCATTAGTGGTCTGAGGGCTCCTCCTCTGGTGGCTTCATGTTACAAGTGTTAGTGTACTGAGGTTTTTTTCTTATTGTTGTTTTAGTGAATCTTTATAGTGTGAACCTCCAGTAAATCTCTTTCCAGTCTTTCATCATGCCTGGACAAATGTTTCAGCAAACAAAATGTTGGTGCTGATCTTGTTTTGTGACAAAGTGATCATCCAATAAGACATTTTCACTGTGTTTTAAATGTTGTTGTTTTTTGTTTGTTTATTTTTTGTTGAATAAATATCATCTCCATCAGTTTTCTTTATTTTATTAAATACAACCAGAAAACATGAAATAAAAGCACAATTATTTTTATTGTTACAGCAGAGATGAGTACTGTGGGATTTTGTACAGCTGTTCAACCAACTTCAGTCACTGTGACAATCGAGCACAATAATAAACAGCAGAATCTTCAGTCTTCAGACTGTTCATCTGCAGATACAGCTGCTCTCTATTGTTGTCTCTGGAGATGGTAAACCGGCCTTGGACTGACTGAGAGTAAGTGCTGCTACCACCACTCTGGATATAAGCAATCCACTCTAGTCCTTTTCCAGGAGCCTGTCTATTCCAGACCATACTGTAACTACTAAATGACAATCCAGAGGTTGTACAGGTCAATCTGTGAGATTCTCCAGGCCTTTTAATCGCTGGTTCAGATTCTGTCAGAGTCTGACCATCAACACCTGTAAACAAGTTGTACAATCATACAATAATAAATACAAACAAAAAAAACTAATTTCCAACTTAAAAGACTTAAAAACATCAAATGAAAGATCAGTGAGGATCTTCACCTGCCCAGCAGAGAGTTAAAAGCAGCAGTCCTGTCCTATAGTCCATCATGTTAAACTGTGTGTCCACTGTTCTCTGTCATCCTCTCTGCAGTCACATAAGTAGAGGTGGAAGACATCTGAGTTTTGCATTGACTCCTCCTCACAGGGAGGAGAGAACTCATTTGGACATTGTCATCACCTATTGTTTAATGTGAGTTCAGACAAACACATTTTATTCATGCATTTTTCATGCAATTTTAAAGTATAATTCAAAATCATATCTTTAGAAGTTGAATTTTGTGCTCTTGTGTGAATTTGAATTGTTTGAAACTAGATTTTTGTTTGAAGTCTAAAGTGTGGGGAACAAGCAAAAACAACACAACTGAAAAATTAACCACATATATGAAAAAAAAAATAATTATGCAGCAATAATTACATTGTTAGATGTTATAGTTTACACCTTAAAGATTGACCAAAAAAACGCCATATTAATATATGATCTCTTTGTTTCAACGTCTAAATGCTAAAGACACCATTTTAACTAATATTAATAACTTTTATTTATATAATTATAAAAATTATATAAACTATTTCATTATTTGTATGTTTTGTTGGACAAGAAAACATTTAAGAAAAAATGAATGTATTCAGATGTTACAAAGTGACTTTTAACCCCACGTTATGACAAAAACATGAGGTTAAAAATTTTAATTAGTCAATCGTGACTGATAATGTGAGATGCTACTTAATACATCATACACACTGTATATATTGAAACATAATGTGAACCTTGAATATCAAACACAGTGTAGAATGTCTGACCCTTTAACATCACCATGAAATTGGGTGCAGATTACTGATTCTGGTCATGATATATTTACTTACAGTTAATTAAAAGGGTTTAACTAATGGAATATATAATAATTTAAAAAAAAAATTTCAAATGGAAATATACAATAAGATGATTATAATCTGTGATTACATTGTTCAAAGATTTAATTTGATGAAAACGGTATCCAGTGGAATTAAATTATCTTCTTTTAAAATCTAAAGACTGATTCACTCTTTAACAATGAACTGGTGTTGAAATCATTAGTGGTCTGAGGGCTCCTCTGGTGGCTTCATTAAGGAACTGAAAAATTCAGTTCCTTAATGTTCCTTAAGGAACTATTTTTGTTCAGGTCTGCTGATGGTTTGACTTATTGTGGCTCTCTGGCACAGTAATACACAGCAGTGTCTTCAGGCTGCACATTCTGTCCATTTAGAGTCACTGTTTTGCTGGAAGTGTCTAAGTCGATACTGAACTTGTTCTTTAGAGAATCTTTGTAGAATGAAGCTCCAGTTTTTCTCACTCCAATCCACTCCAGTCCTTTCCCTGCAGGCTGTCTGATCCAAGCTGTGAAGTAGCTGCTAACAGAATAAGAGGCCTGACAGATGATGGTCAGACGTTGACCTGGCTGCACAGTCACAGAGACTGGCTGCGCCAACTGTTCACTTTTCACACCTAAAAAGTAAAAAAGGGAAAAGGTTTTGCATTTTCTCACATACTGAACTTACAGACTGCATTTGGTACAACCAAAAATACAGTGACAGCCACCAGGATCAGGTAGCTAGTTTGAAAACGTCAGTTTTCATTGGCTGCATGTTAGCATAAAAAACTTTTTATGGTTTCAGTTTTTAAGACATACAGATAATCTTAGAGTCACTTTTTATCACTCTCATATTACAGGGATTCTATAATGCATAATTAAAATATTTAATGTTAATATTGAATATAAATAATAAGTAATAGAAAAAAGCTAAATAGAAAGTATGGAATATGTATGTGAAGGGAAAAAAATTCATACTCAGTCTCTATCAGCACAGTAAAGTTGTAGGATTTTGTACAGCTGTTCAACCAACTCCAGTCACTGTGAGTCTCGAGCACAATAATAAACAGCAGAATCTTCAGTCTTCAGACTGTTCATCTGCAGAAACAGCTGCTCTCTGCCGTTGTCTCTGGAGATGGTAAACCGCCCTTTGACTGACTGAGAGTAGTAGATGTAGCTACTGCCATCACTGATGGTAGCAATCCACTCCAGTCCTTTTCCAGGGGCCTGTCTGATCCAGGCCATATAGTAGCTACTGAATGACAATCCAGAAGTTGTACAGGTCAATCTGTGAGATTCTCCAGACCTTTTAATCGCTGGTTCAGATTCTGTCAGAGTCTGACCATCAACACCTGTCAAGATAACGGTAAGATAAAAAACCATCACATGCAAGAAATGTTTAACTTAAAAGTAAACATCACATTTAAGATCAGTGAAGATCTTCACCTGCCCAGCAGAGAGTTAAAAGCAGCAGTCCTGTCCTATAGTCCATCATGTTAAACTGTGTGTCCACTGTTCTCTGTCATCCTCTCTGCAGTCACATAAGTAGAGGTGGAAGACATCTGAGTTTTGCATTGACTCCTCCTATAAGAGAAACACACGTGTGTGGGGAGGTGCAAGTGTGCTGTGGAATTTGTATCCAAGAGGAACAATTAAAATGAAATGAATTAAAGTGCATTCAGTGTAAATATGTACTGAATGAATGTAACTCTCATTTCAAATGCAAATGCAAACGAAAGCTCATTATCAGTCTGCAGAATCAAAAGTTCAGGTTAGACGTTTTGCTAAACCATGAAATTGTTTTATTATTGTGATTTTCATCTTGGAGGAATGGGTTTCATGAAACTCTGTTCATAACATCTGTCAATTTAGCAACATATTTCACTAATTTCAGCAATTCAAATCAATATTTAGAAATAGAATATGATTTGTCATTAAATATGGCTTTGAAACTCAATTAAAAATAATTAAAAAGATGTTTTGACTGAAGATGTGAATCAAGTGAGGGGTCTGATGAGTACAGTAGGATTTTGTATAACTGCTTAAGCAACTTCAGTCACTGTGGGTCTCGAGCACAATAATAAACAGCAGAATCTTCAGACTTCAGACTGTTCATCTGCAGATACAGCTGCTGTCTGCTGTTGTCTCTGGAGATGGTAAACCGGCCTTGGACTGACTGAGAGTAGGAGATGCTGCTACCACTACCACTACTGATGATGGCAATCCACTCCGGTCCTTTTCCAGGAGCCTGTCTGACCCAATTCATCCAGTAGTCACTGAATGTGAATCCAGAGGCTGTACAGGTCAATCTGTGAGCTTCTCCAGGCCTTTTAATCACTGGTTCAGATTCTGTAAGAGTCTGACCATCAACACCTGTCAAGAAAGCAAAGAAAACCATCATACAAATGAATAAAAACATAATTTATAACTTAAAATCAAACATCAAATGAGAGATCAGTGAAGATCTTCACCTGCCCAGCAGAGAGTTAAAAGCAGCAGTCCTGTCCTATAGTCCATCATGTTAAACTGTGTGTCCACTGTTCTCTATCATCCTCTCTGCAGTCACATAAGTACAGGTGGAAGACATCTGAGTTTTGCATTGACTCCTCCTCACAGGGAGGAGAGAATCCTCTTTGTCTGAATTGCCCAGGTGTGAATGTGAGAGTGAATGTTGTTCTCTATGTTCTCTGTGTGTTAGCCTGTGATAACCTGGCGACTTGTCTGTGTCAGTTGAGATTGGTCGCTATGGAAAATGGATGGACACAGAAACATGCCTGGAAATCATCTCTGCTTTACGTATGATATTTTAAATTCATTAAACAGTTGAAAATATCACTGCATTTACAGCAATAAAGCAATTGTTAATTTTGCTATCACTGTAAACTGAGGACTAAATATGTATGTATTGACAACAATTCAACCTTCAAACAAATAAAAAACATTTTTTGTATTGTATTGTATAAAACTGCAAAAAAAAAAAACTACAATGATCATTGTTAAACTATTCTTAATGTTAATATTAAAATGAATCACGAATAATAAAAAACCTTTATTAAAATCAGTATTTCAATAACAATGATGATCTGAACTAATGGAATCAATGGCCGATAAGTATACATTCTATAAGACATGTTTACATCATGTTCAACATGTTTTGAAATCATAAAACATATTTTAAATATGATGTGAACTGTTATTTACTGTCATCACCTCCTACATTACATTTTTATTTATTTATTTGTTTTCTCACTTGTTGAACCATATTTGGTGCAAACAGAATTACAATGACAACAGGACTCTGTGACATAGAAATAGTTTTTAAAATGTAGTCAGTGGTTTCAGGACACTAGATCTAGATCTAAACTAGATCTTATATCTGATATATATCTTTAGCAGTGAGCTAGAATTGAAATCATTAGTGGTCTGAGGGCTCCTCCTCTGGTGACCTCTATGTAGCACAGTAATACACAGCAATGTCTTCAGGCTGCACATTCTGTCCATTTAGAGTCACTGTTTTGCTGGAAGTGTCTAAGTCGATACTGAACTTGTTCTTTAGAGAATCTTTGTAGAATGAAGCTCCAGTTTTTCTCACTCCAATCCACTCCAGTCCTTTCCCTGCAGGCTGTCTGATCCAAGCTGTGAAGTAGCTGCTAACAGAATAAGAGGCCTGTCAGATGATGGTCAGACATTGACCTGGCTGCACAGTCACAGAGGCTGGCTGCGCCAACTGTTCACACTTCACACCTAAAAAGTAAAAAAGGGAAAAGGTTTTGCATTTTCTCATTTACTGAACTTACAGACTGCATTTTGTACAACCAAAAAGTGACAAACAGTGAAAAACAGTGACAGCCGCCAGGATCAGGTAGCTAGTTTGAAAACGTCAGTCTTCATTGGCTGCATGTTAGCATAAAAAACTTTTTATGGTTTCAGTTTTTAAGACATACAGATAATCTTAGAGTCACTTTTTATCACTCTCATATTACAGGGATTCTATAATGCATAATTTAAAATATTTAATGTTAATATTGAATATAAATAATAAGTAATAGAAAAAAGCTAAATAGAAAGTATGGAATATGTATGTGAAGGAAAAAAAATTCATACTCAGTCTCTATCAGCACAGTAAAGTTGTAGGATTTTGTACAGCTGTTCAACCAACTCCAGTCACTGTGAGTCTCGAGCACAATAATAAACAGCAGAATCTTCAGTCTTCAGACTGTTCATCTGCAGAAACAGCTGCTCTCTGCCGTTGTCTCTGGAGATGGTAAACCGGCCTTTGACTGACTGAGAGTAGTAGATGTTGCTACTGTCATACATGGAAGCAATCCACTCCAGTCCTTTTCCAGGGGCCTGTCTGATCCAGGCCATATAGTAGCTACTGAATGACAATCCAGAAGTTGTACAGGTCAATCTGTGAGATTCTCCAGGACTTTTAATCGCTGGTTCAGATTCTGTCAGAGTCTGACCATCAACACCTGTAAACAAGAAAACCATCATACAATAATAAATACAAACAAAAAAAACTAATTTCCAACTTAAAAGACTTAAAAACATCAAATGAAAGATCAGTGAGGATCTTCACCTGCCCAGCAGAGAGTTAAAAGCAGCAGTCCTGTCCTATAGTCCATCATGTTAAACTGTGTGTCCACTGTTCTCTGTCATCCTCTCTGCAGTCACATAAGTAGAGGTGGAAGACATCTGAGTTTTGCATTGACTCCTCCTATAAGAGAAACACACGTGTGTGGGGGGGTGCAAGTGTGCTGTGGAATTTGTATCCAAGCAACCAACCTTAATGTAAAACATTTATTAAAATCAGTATTTCAATAACAATGATGATCTGAACTAATGGAATCAATGGCCGATAAGTATACATTCTATAAGACATGTTTACATCATGTTCAACATGTTTTGAAATCATAAAACATATTTTAAATATGATGTGAACTGTTATTTACTGTCATCACCTCCTACATTACATTTTTATTTATTTATTTGTTTTCTCACTTGTTGAACCATATTTGGTGCAAACAGAATTACAATGACAACAGGACTCTGTGACATAGAAATAGTTTTTAAAATGTAGTCAGTGGTTTCAGGACACTAGATCTAGATCTAAACTAGATCTTATATCTGATATATATCTTTAGCAGTGAGCTAGAATTGAAATCATTAGTGGTCTGAGGGCTCCTCCTCTGGTGACCTCTATGTAGCACAGTAATACACAGCAATGTCTTCAGGCTGCACATTCTGTCCATTTAGAGTCGCTGTGTCGCTGGAAGAGTCTAAGTCGATACTAAACTTGTTCTTTAGTGAATCTTTGTAGAATGAAGCTCCAGTATTTCTCACTCCAATCCACTCCAGTCCTTTCCCTGCAGGCTGTCTGATCCAAGCTGTGTAGTGGCTGCTGAGAGAATAAGAGACCTGGCAGGTGGTGGTCAGACGTTGACCTGGCTGCACAGTCACAGAAGCTGGTTGTGTCGACTGCTCACACTTCACACCTATGAAGGAAAACATGTTGAATATTTAATCACTGTGATAACACTGAGCACTCAATGTGAGCTGATCTGTCACAAGATCCAGCAGCAGCAGAGCCGCAGAGAACATGATTGGTATTGAAGATGATTTGAGAAGAGTTTCTCTTCTGCTGCTGCAACTAACATCACATTCAAGTTTTTATACCAAATTGTAAAGTGTGAAGTTCACGTTGCATAGAAGGACACTGACAGACTATAAAAAAGGACCACCTGCCCTGTCACAAGTGGTCATATCTTCAAATTGTGTTATTAACTTTTATTTTGACACATATGAAACAAAATTATTAAAACATTAAGGTGAATTAACTGTTTTAACTCTTCACAACAAGGCAGTTAAAATTCATTTCAAGTTGATTTTTTTCTTTCCTTGAACAGATTATTTTATTGTATGTGTACAATTACAATTTTTATTTTATGGCTTTTTCTTTATGTCAGTCACAGTCAGGTCAACACGATATTAAAGTTCTCATCTCCCTTAACTACATATTTGAGAAGAGTAGAGCTGCAATCAAACTGATGGAGCATTTTTCTTCAGATGTTGTTTCTCTGAGTGGTTGTGATGTTGATCATAAATTTATGTGAATGGGAAATGCAGAAAGTATTTTTTTTATTATTACTATTTTGACATGTGTAAGTTTTTGTACAGCATTGCTGCTTCCTGTGTCACTGTGAGTGTCGAGCACAATAATAAACGGCAGAATCTTCAGTCTTCAGGCTGTTCATCTGCAGATACAGCTGCTGTCTGCCGTTGTCTCTGGAGATGGTAAACCGGCCTTGAACTGACTGAGAGTAGTATTTGGTGCTACCACTACCACTACTGATTATGGCAAGCCACTCCAGTCCCTTTCCAGGAGCCTGTCGAACCCAGTGCATCCAGTAGTCACTGAATGTGAATCCAGAGGCTGTACAGGTCAATCTGTGAGCTTCTCCAGGCTTTTTAATCGCTGGTTCAGATTCTGTCAGAGTCTGACCATCAACACCTGTCAAGACAACAAAGAAAACATCATACAAACAATGAAAAACACATGTACAACTTAAAAGTAAACCTCAAATGAAAGATCAGTGAAGATCTTCACCTGCCCAGCAGAGAGTTAAAAGCAACAGTCCTGTCCTTTAGTCCATCATGTTAAACTGTGTGTCCACTGTTCTCTGTCATCCTCTCTGCAGTCACATAAGTAGAGGTGGAAGACATCTGAGTTTTGCATTGACTCCTCCTCACAGGGAGGAGAGAACCAGACTGGAGATATTTAATGAAAATGGGGAATGTCCAACACTCTGTCCTCCAAATCATCTGTTGTCTGATATGTTTCAGTTTTACAGTTTCACATTTACAATAATATGAATCATGTAAAGTTTTATTTTGATCACCAACATTTACTAGCATCTCTAAAAACTGCTTTATTGTCATCTCACCCTGTCATATTAATAATTAATGTTTTGAATATATTGTGGATTGTGGACATTTTACCTAATCATGTCTGATCAAATGAGAAACTTGACACTGACTGCCATCTAGTGTTTTTAAAAAAGCAACTGCAACATTATTTTTCACTCCCATATTGTGACCATGGTTAGATCAAGAATAGTGTAAACATTATGTAAACCTGTGGCTGAAATGTGTACATGTTTTATTTCTTTTATTCATACATGGACAATGGTTTACTGTCATTGGCTGCTTTGTGAAGAAGTAATCATTACATCAAGATATTTTTTTATTTATTTATGTCTTTAATGTTCATTGTTGTTGTTTCATGGTGATGTTTTCATTTAACACAACAAAGCAATATATGAAATAACTAAATAATTATTTTTGATTGTCTATCAGTCCAGTAATAATGAGTACTGTAGGATTTTGTACAGCTGTTCAATCATCTTCAGTCACTGTGACTCTCGAGCACAATAATAAACAGCAGAATCTTCAGTCTTCAGACTGTTCATCTGCAGATACAGCTGCTCTCTGCCGTCATCTCTGGAGATGGTAAACCGGCCTTGAACTGACTGAGAGTAGTATTTGCTGCTACTGCCAGTGGTGATGGTTGCAACCCACTCTAGTCCTTTTCCAGGAGCCTGTCTGACCCAGGCCATCCAGTTGCTACTGAATGTGAATCCAGAGGCTGTACAGGTCAATCTGTGAGATTCTCCAGGCCTTTTAATCGTTGGTTCAGATTCTGTCAGAGTCTGACCATCAACACCTGTCAAGATAGCAAAGAAAACCATCATACAAAGGACAAAAATAATGTATAACTTAAATCCAAGCCTCAAATAAAAGATCGTTGAAGATCTTCACCTGCCCAGCAGAGAGTTAAAAGCAGCAGTCCTGTCCTATAGTCCATCATGTTAAACTGTGTGTCCACTGTTCTCTGTCATCCTCTCTGCAGTCACATAAGTAGAGGTGGAAGACATCTGAGTTTTGCATTGACTCCTCCTCACAGGGAGGAGAGAACTGGATTGTCTTTAACTCAACAGGATTATCTTTAACTCACGGTGTAGTCTTTTTCACCCAGGTCATATTCCAAAAAGGAAATATGTATCATGTTTATATATTCTTGAAAAGATATAGGTACTGTATAGTCATAGTTTAGTTATCAGATGTTGTTTTTATTAAAACGGGGAAAAATATTTCCCCAACTTTTGTAGGCATTACAATACACAAAAACAAACTGATAAAAACATCATATGTGTCAAATATTGAAAAAAACTCTCTTTTATGATTATGTTGTCTGCAGTTGAAGTCAAATGGGATCATGTAGAAACACTGAAATTCTCAACTCTTTTTCTGTCTCTCAGGAACAAAACTTGTTGAAGAGATGAAATCATTAGTGGTCTGAGGGCTCCTCCTCTGGTGGCTTCATGTTACAAGTATTCAGGCACTGAGGGGTTGTTGTTCTGGCACAGTAATACACAGTAAAGAGTCCAAGTTGATACTTTAGATACTTTAGAGAATCTTTGTAGTATCAAGCTCTACTAGATCTTATTCCAGTCCTTATAGAGACAGAGGAGAGAGAGACATGACACTGACTGCCATCCAGTGTTTTTATAAACACTGCAACAGTGTTTTTCACTACCATACTGTGACCTACTTTAAGTGAGAAATAATGTAAAAATGAATGTTGCTGAAATGTGTACATGAAGTAGTTCTTTAGTGCATATACAATGATTTCAGCAGATTATTTTGCTTTATTGGCTGATTTGTGAGAAAGTGGTATAGTAAATAGGATATTTTTGTTATTTAATTTCTTAAATGTTTTTTGTTTTTCCTGAATTATGTTATTAATTAGTTATTTTTGAATATTTTTATAAAAAATTACAATTTAATTCTTCTCAGGATCTATCAGTTCCGTTAAGATCAGTACAGTAGGATTTTGTACAGTTACTCAACCAACTTCAGTCACTGTGAGTCTCGAGCACAATAATAAACAGCAGAATCTTCAGTCTTCAGACTGTTCATCTGCAGATACACCTGCTGTCTGCCGTCGTCTCTGGAGAAGGTAAACCGGCCTTGGACTGACTGAGAGTAGTGTTTGCTGCTACTACCAGTATGAATCCAGGCAACCCACTCCAGTCCTTTTCCAGGAGCCTGTCTGATCCAGCCCATATGGTAGCTGCTGAGTGTGAATCCAGAGGCTGTACAGGTCAATTTATGAGATTCTCCAGGCCTTTTAATCGCTGGTTCAGATTCTGTCAGAGTCTGACCATCAACACCTGTCAAAGAGCAATAAAAACATCAAGTGAAATATGCATGTGACATAAATGAAAGCTAACCAAGACTAAGATCAGTGAAGATCTTCACCTGCCCAGCAGAGAGTTAAAAGCAGCAGTCCTGTCCTATAGTCCATCATGTTAAACTGTGTGTCCACTGTTCTCTGTCATCCTCTCTGCAGTCACATAAGTAGAGGTGGAAGACATCTGAGTTTTGCATTGACTCCTCCTCACAGGGAGGAGAGAACTAGACTGGATTTTACTTTCAGAGAATCAATTTTCAGGAGTCTGACCATCAACATCACTACTTATCGAATTTTATTTTTTATCTCTCTCTCTATTTAGTTTAGTTCTGTTGCTGCAACAATATATTTCCTGTGATTTGTGTCGTGACCAAATGACCATCTGTGGAAAACAGATGAAGCTCTGACAGACTCCATTTAGTGACAGAGGAGAGAAAACTTGACACTGACTGCCCTCTAATGGTTTGAGTCAAGTAACTGTACCATTATTTTTCACTCTCATGTTATTACTCACTTTAGATTCCACATCATTTTCAACCATTATTGTATTTAAATCTGTAGAAGTATTTAATATTTGTTATACTTTAATCACCAACAAGACTGTTGTGTTGTCTTTGACCCTTTTATCAACAAGTGACCTTTGATGTTTTCTTTGTGTTTTTTTTTTTTTTCAAATTAAATCAATTTAATTTTCTTAAATGTTGGAAGGAACAATTTTCAGTACTTTGTATAATGTTATGTTATAAAATATTAAATAAAATAATAAAATGCTGGAAGACAGACACTGAACTGGGCTTCTTGATGATGGACTAATAAGTAATAATAATGGCTGCTTTGTCGGTTGTTGTTACACTTGATGTTTGACAAAGTTGTTTACTCACTTGGTTACAGTTCTAAGTAACATGATCATAACAAATGCACATTTACAGCTGTCCATATTTACAGTGGTATTGTACTCTGAAACTGAACTGCCAAATCACTTATTGATACTTATTTCTAATTAATATAACCTTAAAGCCAATAATACTTCAGTGGTACATAAATGTCTGTGTATTGTATCATTTTGAATTACTTGAACTGATAACATTAATGATGTAATACAATGCAGAGATTATCAGTCCAGTAAAGGTGAGTACTGTAGGATTTTGTACAGCTGTTCAACCAACTTCAGTCACTGTGAGTGTCGGTTACAATAATAAACAGCAGAATCTTCAGTCTTCAGACTGTTCATCTGCAGATACAGCTGCTCTCTGCTGTTGTCTCTGGTGACAATAAACCGGCCTTGGACTGACTGAGAGTAGTAGATGTTGCTACTGTCAGTGGTGATGGTAGCAATCCACTCCAGCCCTTTTCCAGGAGCCTGTCTAACCCAGTTCATCCAAGAGGCACTGAATGACAATGCAGAGGCTGTACAGGTCAATTTGTGAGATTCTCCAGGCCTTTTAATCACCGGTTGAGATTCTGTCAGAGTCTGACCATCAACACCTGTCAAAGAGGAATAAAAACATCAAGTGAGGTTTCAATTTGCCAAAATGACAATGTAAATGTTTTAAAATTTAGAAGCAAACATCAAATAAAAGATCAATGAAGATCTTCACCTGCCCAGCAGAGAGTTAAAAGCAGCAGTCCTGTCCTATAGTCCATCATGTTAAACTGTGTGTCCACTGTTCTCTGTCATCCTCTCATAAGTCACATAAGTAGAGGTGGAAGACACCTGAGTTTTGCATTGACTCCTCCTCACAGGAGTTGGGCACAGTGCAACACATCTGTAATTCATAACTTCCTAAAACTGGAAATAGGAAAAAATTAACAAGAAATGTGTCATGATCTTCTTTCATTAAATAACCTCACCTCATTTAAAATTTAAATGTGTAAAAAATGTGTATTTTATTTTATATATGAAGTGAGCTGTTAATTAATGTCCGAACTTCCTATATCAGATTCATAATTAACTTTAAATGCCCTGCAGGGATGGATGGATGGATGGATGGATGGATGGATGGATGGATGGATGGATGGATGGATGGATGGATGGATGGATGGATGGATGGATGGATGGACATTATGTCTCCCCTTAGATTCCACACCATTTACAGACATTATTTTGATTTAATATGTAAACATGTTAAATATTAGTGATTTCAGCAACAAGATTGTTGTGTTGTCTTTAATCCTTTATCAACATATATTTGTTATGCTATTTCTCAGCAAAAGTGTTGCATTATTTAAAATTGTTATTGATATGAAACATAAAATGCACAAATTATACATTATGTCAGAAATTTCATCATTGGCTTGTATCATTCAAATAAAGATGAGTACTGTAGGATTTTGTACAGTTGTTTCACCAACTTCAGTCACTGTGAGTCTCGAGCACAATAATAAACAGCAGAATCTTCAGTCTTCAGACTGTTCATCTGCAGATACAGCTGCTGTCTGCTGTCGTCTCTGGAGATGGTAAACCGGCCTTGGACTGACTGAGAGTAGTAGATGTGGCTACTGCCATCACTGATGGAAGCAACCCACTCCAGTCCTTTTCCAGGAGCCTGTCTGATCCAGGCCATCCACTTGCTACTGAATGACAATCCAGAGGCTGTACAGGTCAATCTGTGAGATTCTCCAGGCTTTTTAATCGCTGGTTCAGATTCTGTCAGAGTCTGACCATCAACACCTGTCAAGAAAGCAAAGAAAACCATCATACAGACAATGAAAACCATGTTTACAACTTAAAAGTAAACCTCAAATGAAACATCAGGGAAGATCTTCACCTGCCCAGCAGAGAGTTAAAAGCAGCAGTCCTGTCCTATAGTCCATCATGTTAAACTGTGTGTCCACTGTTCTCTGTCATCCTCTCTGCAGTCACATAAGTAGAGGTGGAAGACATCTGAGTTTTGCATTGACTCCTCCTCACAGGTAGGAGAGAACCAGACTGGAGATATTTAATGAAAATGGGGAATGTCCAACACTCTGTCCTCCAAATCATCTGTTGTCTGATATGTTTCAGTTTTACAGTTTCACATTTACAATAATATGAATCATGTATAGTTTTATTCTGATCACCAACATTTACTAGCATCTCTAAAAACTGCTTTATTGTCATCTCACCCTGTCATATTAATAATTAATGTTTTGAATATATTGTGGATTGTGGACATTTTACCTAATCATGTCTGATCAAATGAGAAACTTGACACTGACTGCCATCTAGTGTTTTTAAAAAAGCAACTGCAACATTATTTTTCACTCCCATATTGTGACCATGGTTAGATCAAGAATAGTGTAAACATTATGTAAACCTGTGGCTGAAATGTGTACATGTTTTATTTATTTTATTCATACATGGACAATGGTTTACTGTCATTGACTGCTTTGTGAAGAAGTGATCATTACATCAAGATATTTTTTTATTTATTTATGTCTTTAATGTTCATTGTTGTTGTTTCATGGTGATGTTTTCATTTAACACAACAAAGCAATATATGAAATAACTAAATAATTATTTTTGATTGTCTATCAGTCCAGTAATAATGAGTACTGTAGGATTTTGTACAGCTGTTCAATCATCTTCAGTCACTGTGACTCTCGAGCACAATAATAAACAGCAGAATCTTCAGTCTTCAGACTGTTCATCTGCAGATACAGCTGCTCTCTGCCATCGTCTCTGGAGATGGTAAACCGGCCTTGGACTGACTGAGAGTAGTATTTGCTGCTACTGCCAGTGGTGATGGTTGCAACCCACTCTGGTCTTTTTCCAGGAGCCTGTCTGACCCAGACCATCCAATGGCTGCTGAATGACAATCCAGAGGTTGTACAGGTCAGTCTGTGAGATTCTTCAGGCCTTTTAATCGCTGGTTCAGATTCTGTCAGAGTCTGACCATCAACACCTGTTATGACAGCAAAGAAAACCATCATACAAACAGCAAAAACACATTTACAACTTAAACCCAAACATCAGATAAAAGATCAGTGAAGATCTTCACCTGCCCAGCAGAGAGTTAAAAGCAGCAGTCCTGTCCTATAGTCCATCATGTTAAACTGTGTGTCCACTGTTCTCTGTCATCCTCTCTGCAGTCACATAAGTAGAGGTGGAAGACATCTGAGTTTTGCATTGACTCCTCCTTTGAGTGTGTGCATCCATGTCATTTCTGTAGAACCTCTCATGCCTTCAATGCATCATTATTCAAGAACCTCGTTCAAATCTTATGATACAAGCTGCAGTTCTGAACACACAGCCAGACGCAGCTTCAGGAGTGAAATGCAGTTGGAGTGGACAGAACTTGTCATTGCCATTTAGAAAGAAACAATGTCTCAGACATTTCTGTTGAAAACAAAGGAAAAAATTAATAAGCTGTGAAAAGGGATAACAACAGTTCCATCCGTAACCCATAATCCATAACTCTCTCTTTAAAAGTCAACGTGTGTTGAAAACAGCAAGAAGCAGGAGAACTCAAGGTGCAGAGAGAGACCAGCCAGCAGGAATATGTTCATCCTACTGAGGCTGAGGATGTGACCTCTGATGCTCCACACAAAGTCCAAGGAGCATGTTTTATTTTTCTCCATTTTTTAAAAGATGTATTTTATGATCATGATTGTGACTAAAACAGAAAAAATAAGGGTGTCTGTATGATAAAAGTTTAACTAAATCAACAATATGATATGTGAAAATTACTGTTCAGTCACATAGTTTTGCGTATTTGTGCAGGTCTTTTGGTCTTTTCGACTGTATCACTATGGAGACACGTGCAGCAGAACAGCTCTGTCTTCAGGCTGCACAATTTGTCCTTTTAGAGTCACTGTTGCAGCAGAAGTGTCTCTGCTGTTGCTGAACTTGTTCTTCATAGCATTATTTTGATGGAAACACTGATGGAAAATCCAGTCCATTGGTTTTCCTTCACACTGTCTGACCCAACCTGTTGCATAGCTGCTATCAGTCAAAGAATATCCAGAGACCTGACAGGTGATGGTCACAGACTGTCCAGGCTGCACAACCATTGATTCTGGCTGCGCGAGATTAATACTGTTCACACCTGTGGAAACAGAAATCAACATTATCTCCATCATTCATCTGAATAATGTGTTTATTAGTGTGAATCCACTGAAAGCTCCTCACAGGGTCCATCTGCCAGCAGCAGTATCAGAGCTACAGAGAACATGGTTGATGTTGAAGCTGAACTGATGTGAGCTCTTCTGTCCTCTCACTGACACACAAACACACACTTCACTTCCTTATAGGCAATACCCAAGTATATTATGCAGGTCTACTGATGGTTTGACATATTGTGGTTCTCTGGCACAGTAATACACAGCAGTGTCTTCAGGCTGCACATTCTGTCCATTTAGAGTCACTGTGTTGCTGGAAGTGTCTAAGTCGATACTGAACTTGTGCTTTAGAGAATCTTTATAGGATGAACCTCCAGTATATCTCATTCCAGTCCATTTCAGTCCTTTCCCTGCAGGCTGTCTGATCCAAGCTGTGAAGTAGTCGCTAAGAGAATAAGAGACCTGACAGGTGATGGTCAGACGTTGACCTGACTGCACAGTCACAGAGGCTGGCTGTGTCAACTGTTGACACTTCACACCTGTTAAAAAAGGAAATGCTTTGTAAGCAATGATCAAGTTATACTGCAAAAGATGAACTGTTAACTTTGACAAATCCAGAGAGACTCACATCCAGCTGCCAACAGCAGCAGCAGAGCTACAGAAAACATGGTTTATGTTGAAATTGACGAGCTGTGAACTCTACTGACAGCCTGATGTGAAGTTTTTATAAGGGAGTAACAAGGAAGGTCACTGAGTTTGCATAGAATCACAATCACAATGCTGGTCAAACTGGAGCCAATAGAAGAGTCAGTTGACTGTTATTATATCTGCAGAGTGAAAGCATGGAAACAAAAGCAGAAGTCAGCACATCCTACATCAAATCATGATCAACTTTAAACATATGAGCGCAGACCTTGTTTCATTGCAGCATTGGTTTATATTCATTAACTTTCTCATTTAGTAAACTCACTGACTGTATTCACTGCAAACTGAAATACAGTGACAGCAGCCAAGATCATGCAAATAGTCTGAAAACTTAAGTCTGATGCTGCTGGTTTGTAGGTTTGCATAAAAAAAAGACACACAGCGTACAGAGAAACTTGGCACCTCTAGAGAAAAACAGCTGTTCAGAACACAAGATCTGAGAGTCTCCTTTAGTGGCAGAGGAGAGAAACTAGACACTGACTGCCCTCAGTTTCATACAAGAAACTGCAACATTATTTTCAGTCTCATATCATGACTAGCTTTTGAATCCACAACATTTACAGACATTTGGGTGTTCTAATTTGAAGTACTGTTCGATATGTGTAGTAGTTTGGCAACCAGAGACTGGTGTGTTGGCCTCTTTATCAACAGGTGAACTTTGACAAACACAAATTGTGTTTCTGTTTTTTCAGCTTATTTTACATTACATTTTTTTCTCAGGACTTTACATATAAAAGCAAAAGAAACAAAATCTCTGTCACCTCACAGCAATAAACTGGCTGCCAAGCACAATAATAAACAGCAGAATCTTCAGTCTTCAGACTGTTCATCTGCAGATACAGCTGCTCTCTGCTGTTGTCTCTGGAGATGGTAAACCGGCCTTGAACTGACTGAGAGTAGGATTTGCTGCTACCACTACCACTACTGATCATAGCAATCCACTCTGGTCTTTTTCCAGGAGCCTGTCTGACCCAGGCCATCCAGTGGCTGCTGAATGTGAATCCAGAGGCTGTACAGGTCAATCTGTGAGATTCTCCAGGCCTTTTAATCGCTGGTTCAGATTGTGTCAGAGTCTGACCATCAACACCTGTCAAAGAGAAACCTCAGTGCCTGAACACTTGTAATATGAAGTCACAAGAGGAGGACCCCTCAGACCACTAATGATTTGAACACTAGTTCACTGTTCACCATGATGCCAAGATCAGTTATATTTGAACTACTTTGAATTTGAACTCCTACAAACCTTGTCTGTAAATCTGACAGATTTCTGAATCCAAATTAATACTTTTATTTTTATTTCATGCATGCATTTGAGGATTTTGTGCAGCTGTTCAACCAACCAACTTCTGACACAGTACAACACATCTCATTTATACCTTCCTAAAATCATAAATAGAAAAAAATAACAGGAAATGTGGCATGTTCTCATTTAATTAATACACACTGTTATTTAATGTCAGCATTCATGATTAACTTTAAATGCATGCATGCATGAGTACAGCTTTCTTTAATTACAACAAGTGTTCAGGCACTGAGGGTTTTTTTGTTGTTGTTGTTCAGGTCTACTCATGGTTTCTGTTACTGTGGCTCTCTCCAGTATCCCTCACTCCAATCCACTCCAGTCCTTTCCCTGCAGGCTGCCTGATCCAAGCTGTGTAGTAGACGCTAACAGAATAAGAGACCTGACAGGTGATGGTCAGACGTTGACCTGGCTGCACAGTCACAGAGGCTGGCTGTGTCAACTGTTCACACTTCACACCTGTTAAAAACGGAAAAGGTTTTGCATTTTCTCCTTTATTGAACTTACAGACTGTATTTGGTACAATCAAAAACACAGTGACAGCAGCCAGGATCATGTAGATAGTCTTGTCTTTTTAAGACATACTGTACAGGTAATCTCTCATGACTCTCATATTATAACTCACTTTAGATTCTACGTCATGTATGCATCTTCATTTCTAGAAATGTTTAATATTTGTTGTATTTTTATTTCAGCCACAAGATCGTGTTTTTTTTACCCTTTTGTAAACAAGTCATCTTTTTTTCAGTCTTCAGACTGTTCATCTGCAGATACACCTGCTGTCTGCTGTTGTCTCTGGAGATGGTAAACCGGCCTTGGACTGACTGAGAGTAGTAGATGTAGCTACTATCAGTATGGATAAAAGCAATCCATTCCAGTCCTTTTCCAGGAGCCTGTCTGATCCAGCCCATATAGTAGTCACTGAATGTGAATCCAGAAGTTGTACAGGTCAATCTGTGAGATTCTACAGGCCTTTTAATCGCTGGTCCAGATTCTGTCAGAGTCTGACCATCAACACCTGTCAAGACAACAAAGAAAACCATTATGAAAAAATAAAATAAATGTACATGTTAAAAGTAAACATGAAAATGAATGCTCAGACAGTTAAAAGCAGCAGTCCTGTGCTATATAATACATCATGTTGAACTGTTCTGTCATCCTCTCTGCAGTCAGATAAGTAGAGGTGGAAGACATGTGAGTTTAATATGCTTGTACTCCATCAGTCCAGTAAACATAAGTACTGTAGTTTGTACAGCTGTTCAGCCATCTCCAGTCACTGTGGCTCTCGAGCACAATAATAAACAGCAGAATCTTCAGTCTTCAGACTGTTCATCTGCAGATACAGCTGCTCTCTGCTGTTGTCTCTGGAGATGGTAAACCGGCCTTGGACTGACTGAGAGTAGGAGATGCTGCTACTACCACTATGGATATAAGCAACCCACTCCAGTCCTTTTCCAGGAGCCTGTCTGAACCAGGCCATAGCATAGTCACTGAATGTGAATCCAGAGGTTGTACAGGTCAATCTGTGAGATTCTCCAGGCCTTTTAATCGCTGGTTCAGATTCTGTCAGAGTCTGACCATCAACACCTGTCAAGACAACAACAACAAATATCACATACAACAAATTCACAACTTAAATTCACACAACAAATGAAAGATCAGTGAAGATCTTCACCTGCCCAGCAGAGAGTTAAAAGCAGCAGCCCTGTCCTATAGTCCAGAATAAATTTGATTCATGCATCTCAATTTTAAATTGGTATGTGAATTGCCTTTAGAAGGTAAACTTTGCACTCATTGGGAATGTTTATTTTTTTAAATTACATTTTTGGTCACATATATTGTATATCAGGTTAATCCATAAGCAAAATTTACAAGCTACAAGCAAAAATACATGATGAGGCCCAAACTCTCCAGAGCAGTCTCTGTGGCCTAGCATGGACTGTGGTTTCAGGGTACATGTCCAGGTCTTAATATGCAGTCACCTTACTATTATTACTGTTTCTCATTCCAGTCCACTCCAGTCCAACAATTATAGCAACCAGGAGTGCTTTCAATGTAAATCTGTGCAGAATAATTTAATTAATTCTCAGGATGAGTACTTTAGGATTTTGTAAAGCTGTTCAACCAACTTCAGTCACTGTGAGTCTCGAGCACAATAATAAACAGCAGAATCTTCAGTCTTCAGACTGTTCATCTGCAGATACACCTGCTGTCTGCTGTTGTCTCTGGAGATGGTAAACCGGCCTTGGACTGACTGAGAGTAGATAGTGCCACCACCACCACTGATATAAGCTAGCCACTCCGGTCTTTTTCCAGGAGCCTGTCTGATCCAGTGCATAGCATAGCTGCTGAGTGTGAATCCAGAGGCTGTACAGGTCAATTTGTGAGATTCTCCAGGCCTTTTAATCGCTGGTTCAGATTGTGTCAGAGTCTGACCATCAACACCTGTCAAGATATGGAAGAAAGAAATCATGTGAATTAAGCTGACATCATGACATAAAATCGAAACAACTACATCAAATGAAAGATCAGTGAAGATCTTCACCTGCCCAGCAGAGAGTTAAAAGCAGCAGTCCTGTCCTATAGTCCATCATGTTAAACTGTGTGTCCACTGTTCTCTGTCATCCTCTCTGCAGTCACATAAGTAGAGGTGGAAGACATCTGAGTTTTGCATTGACTCCTCCTCACAGAGGATACAGGTAGACTGAATGTATTGAATGTACTGTTTAATTTGTGTGTATTATGAATGGTATTATCTGACCTGGGCAGAAGCACATCAACAATAAATTTTAACATTGTAACTGTTTTGCTGATATTTTTCTCTTTAATGTTTAACTTGACAAATATTTTATGACAAAACTGCTTCATTAAAAAGTTAAAAATAGCCAAATGTCTTCAGTTTCACAACTTTGTGCATTGCACTTCCATAATTCAATAATTTTAATAATAATTATCATTATTATTCATTTCCAGCTGCTGGACTCCTCCGGTAGCCCTGAGTAGCTGGAGGTACATAGATCTGACAGAGAAGAGTATACAGATCTTTATTTTCAAAACATAGAATCAATCTGTACTATGATTATGACATGCAAAGGGCCCTATGAGCATGTCTGTTTTTAAAACAAAAAAAACATGAACATGCAGTTCTCTCAACCTCAACCTTTTCTTTTACTCTAGTTATTTTTTCACCTGTGCCTTTCTTTTCTTCTCTGACAGAATGTTGCATTGATTGAAAACTTCCAGTGTAAATGACACGCAGGAGTCTTAAGCTCAACTTCAGTTTATAGTAGAGTATCATTCAGTTAAGAGAAAAAATGATCTATTGTACTGAAAATAAAGCATTTCCTTTATTCATACAGTACATACATTTGTAATATTTATTGATTGTCTTTTCTCTGGGATCATCTTTCTTATTTTTGCAACACAGAGAAAAATATGCATATACTTTCAAAACTTAATTTACATTACTGAACCTAAAAATTGGGTGTTGTAGGTTTTTGTATGACATTGTGGCTTCCTGTGTCACTGACCCTCCAGCACAATAATAAACAGCAGAATCTTCAGTCTTCAGACTGTTCATCTGCAGATACACCTGCTGTCTGCTGTCGTCTCTGGAGATGGTAAACCGGCCTTGGACTGACTGAGAGTAGTAGATCTGGCTACTGCCATCACTGATGGCTGCAACCCACTCCAGTCCTTTAGTCTCTGTCCTTCACTCAGAGAAGACACTGACAGACTATAAAAGAAAGATCAACTGTCATAGCAAGAGTACAAGACTTGATACAAGTACAAGATGAATTATTGATGAATTATTCATTCATTTTATTTGCAATTGGTGTACACGTGCATGCATATATGTGTCCTTTCAATCATTTTTTCTTTTAATGTGTGAAATATAATGAAAAATGTTCATTCCTGCTTACAGAATAACAGATGGGAATATCATTAACTGGTACATGTTGATTAAAAACGTTTAAAAGAGGAAGTGACAAACCACAGCCCCACAGCTGTTGATTTCACATTGTGTTTTTTTCTCTGTATGTGTAGGTGCGATGTCATTCTGGTTTGTCTCAGTATTTTAGATTTCAGATCTCCTGCTGCCCCCTGTTGACAATTGCAAAAGCATGTTACTTGAGTTTTTTGTAAAGCTTTTAAATGAGTGTGACTCTTGCATTACACGGCCAAGTCCTTCATTACAGCATTTTTTCTCCTTGTTGTTTTATCCAGTGCATTACATACAGACTGAAATCAAATCCAGTTCCCCTGCAAGAAACATTGAGGGCTTCTTGAAGGTTTTTCAACACTGAAGTGGTGGGACTGGACTGCAGAGCCTGGCCATTAAAGAACAATATATAAAAAATAACAAGTGTGAAGAAGAGAGAAATAAATGCCAGAACATTCAGTGTATGCATTCTTTGATATTGCAGCATGAAGCAGTCAATGCTCATAATATTGTTTAACCTGTTCATATCCAGCATGTATGGACAAACTAAATTCACAATTTAAAATTAATTTTCACTGAATGAATTTTTTCCTGTGGTTAAATTGATCATGTACCTGCTTATTTAATTAATGGGAGGCTTCTCGTGTAATGCAGCAAACAATTTAGCCTCTAATGTGATCACAGTGTGTAGATTAAGAATATCTTCTTAAACTGAACAGAGCATGCACGTATGGTTATGTAATAGGCTGATGATGTAAATTATAATGTGGGGAAAAAATGTCACTAAAAAGTGCTGCAATGTGCAGATATTTTGCAATAATAAAGATCATACTAAAAATAATTTAGCTGTGTATTTATATCCATATGGATTTTTTTTAAACGTTATAAAATCTGATTACTTTTTCACACATTAAAAAAAAAAGGCAAATGCATACAGAGGTGCAGTGGGTTATGATTCACAATCCTTCTGATAGTAGACCTTTTCCCTCTCCACTTTCCCATCTGTTGCATTCTGTTTGTGTTAAGTGATAACAGACAGAAAGCTTTATCCAGACATTTACAAGCTAGCTCTACGTGAAAGGATGGAATGGTGAAGGAAATAAGCAACACAGATGTATTCTACACTGGTTTCTTTTTTCCCGAATAAAGGGTTGAAGTACAAAGATGATGAGGTAGGATGTAGAGATGAGGTGTTTTTATCATTGCTAGACAAATAACAATAAATCTTATTAGAGTAATATGTTTTTAAGATGCATTTGTAATGTGTTTATCCTTTATGAAAAAGCTTTTAAAAACAACTGTAATGTTTGATGTGTATATGAAATTGTATATATGCACAGCGTTAAGCCTATCTTTATTTTCTGGACCAAAGCTGCAGAGATAATCCATATGAGACCTCATCCCTCCTCACTGGCATACGCAGATCACTCCTCATTACGCTTTACACAAACACATGCTCACACACGAAAAAAGGAAACCAAATGATACAGCAACACATAACACAGTGAATTTAATTTTTCTAACAAAGATCTTCAAGATTACAAGTAACTGAGGATCTTGACTGAGACTGTCATCATGAGTCTTAAACAAGCCTGCATCTTTCTCAGAGGAGGAACCCGAAGACACGTAAGTCAAAATGGTTTTATGGTTTTACAGCACAGTTTACGGTTTTATGGTATTTTATTTTATGTATATATGATAGTTTTCTAAATTTAAAACAAATACATATTTATTGATCTATTTTTATTATTATTTATCATATTTATATTGCATGTCATTATTAGAATTTTCTTTGGTTTTATCAGGAATGTCAATTATTCTTATGGTCATTCTTATATAGTGTTATTTTAGTTAATAGTAAAAGAAACTTGAACGATCACTCCTGTCATGCACTAGGGGTGAAAAGGCAAACTTTTTATCTGGTGCATTAGATCGATAGCATTTAGTTAATTTCTGTGCTTTGTCCCTAAATTAAAAGAGTGTATTTACACAAAAACACAATATTTTATATGCAAATACTATAAACTATGCAAAACATATGGTATTTAGTAGGTTGCATTTTGCTCCAATTAGTTATGTTCATATTTTGGCATGAAATTGAAATTTACTGGCAAACTACACTGATGTCGTAATCCTAAAATGAACAATCTGTATGTCTGATCTGGGATTAATTTGATAGAGTTAGATAGTGTGCTATCAATAAAAAATAAAGAATAACACTCTCTAGTGTGTGTGATACTCTCACTTATTATATTCTGAAACGTTACTGAACATTCACATGCACAACAATATTCTACTGGCACAAACATCTGCCTGTGCAAAATAATATCAGGAGTTACAGTAAGTATAATTAAAGAACATAATGAGGGGGAGCTGTTCCATGTTGGGGATGTCATGCACTTGGGTAAGAGTGTGAAATATTGACCAAGTACAATTAAGGGCATCACTCTAGAACTAAAAAAATCTAGCTCTGACATGTGTTATACAGTATCTGCAGTACATACTATTTATATATTTATGTATGGAGCCTATGGAGCTTATATGAGGTCATGATCTTGCAGAAAGGCTCATTGGAGACAACTGTGGATATAACAGCAATTTTTTTGTGAAACCACTGCATAAAATGTACTAACATGTTTATCCATCTATTATTATTTTGCAGACAAGAGAACTCACACAGGATGAGATTGAAGGTAAATGCTGTTTTTGATATATACTTGGCAGAGTGCTGTATTCCTCAATGTGTGTGTCTGTATGTTCTTTAGAGCTGCGTGAAGCTTTTGTAGAGTTTGATAAAGATAAGGATGGTTTCATAACCTGTAAAGACCTGGGGAACCTGATGAGGACCATGGGTTACATGCCAACTGAAATGGAGCTTATACAACTGAGCCAGAACATCAACATGAATTGTGAGTAGCGCATAATCACCTCAAATAAAATTTGTTTTGCTTTTGTTACCTATAAAGCAAAGCATCTTCGGGACTGATATATTATTTTGAAAGTTTCATAAAAATGTGTTTTTCAGTCATGTCTCCGGAGACACAGAGTATATTTGCATGTTTCTATCTTGAAAGTTTAGAAACCGGTTTCAGAGTTCAGTCATGTTTCAGGTTTAGAAACCTGACTGAACTCTGCATGTTGTGAGCATTGCACTTCACTGAGATTTTAAATGAAGTAAAAAGCTGTGTGTTTTATTTGTATTTTCACAGTGGGCGGACGGGTGGACTTTGAAGATTTTGTGGAACTAATGACCCCCAAGCTTTTGGCTGAAACCGCAGGGATGATTGGGTTGAAGGAACTTAAAGAAGCATTTAGAGAGGTGATCGCAAGATACCTATTCTCTCTTTTTAGTCTTTGGCACAACATAGTGGATATTAAATAAACACACTGTAAAAGCTGAAATCTGGCAAAGTATTATGTTATGATTGCTATATGAATCCAAGCTCTCCTAAAGCTTTGCAATGTTTTGATTTTTTTCCCTTTTCCTACAGTTCGATATAGATGGTGATGGTTCTATCACATCTGATGAGCTGAGGCATGCCATGATAAAGTTATTAGGAGAAAAAACGAGCAAACATGAAATTGAAGCAGTGGTCAGAGAAGCTGACAACAATGGAGATGGAACAGTTGACTTTGAGGGTGAGACACAAGGAAATACTCTGTTTTCTTTTTTATAGCCTTCTATTAACTTCTGCTGTCTAAATTATCTGAGTTTCTCTGTGTGTCACAAATGCTTAAGTGACATGTAATAACGCTATTCCAAAAAATAATCACTTTCTTAATCTCTTTACAGAGTTTGTGAAAATGATGTCGCAGAAATGAGGACAACAGAATGAATGAATGATTGTCAATGAAGCATAATTTCCTTTTATTTTCCTGTTATTTTCGTGGCATTTGCCTCATACGCAATCATGTGGAGTCCATTCATTTCATTTGTTTGTTTGTTTGTTTTTGTTAAAATTGACAGATCAAATTTGAAAATTGTTAACATTTGAATGGTAGTTAAAGACAGCCACACCCCAGTTTGCCCCAGATCCCGAAGACCTGTCCCAAAGCGCAGTGACTGAACACATTATTATCAGTTGTTCAAAGTGGATTAATAAATATGTGAAATTAGAGGTATTTCGAATGTCTAGCTACGCATGTCTGCAGAAGTTAAAGTAAAGAGGATAAGCCTGTCAACAAATTTGTGTCATGAAGATGATCCGGGTGTGCTGCACAAACTGAGCCACATGTTGCATGGGGTGTTAAGATGCTAGCTCACCTCCTGGGCACTGCTTACCCCTGATCAAGGTACCAAACTCTGTGTCAGCCCCATCACTCTACCATCTGTCCCTCCAGTTCTATGTCTCTGTGTGCATGTTTGTATTTCACATTTTGTATCATTTTATGTGTAAACTGTAAAATAGAGTCAAAAATTAAACGTTTCTGCTGAGGATTAATAAATAAATTCTTATTCTTTTAAACATGTTATAGAGTTACATGTTGGAAATGGTGTGTGGTGTATGTCTGGGCAGATAAATAAATTGCTTTATTTTTATTATTATTATTATTATTATTATTATTATTATTATTATTATTATTATTATTATGTAAACTACATGAACCTCTTTATATCTGATCTATCTATCTATCACAAGAGATTGTGACTGGTCTGTGTATGACTAGTAGATGGAGGTGAGGGAAAAGACTTGCATGTTGCATCTTGAGACGATGATGAACTATTGCTTGACGTATGGTAGTAATGTAGTAGTAAGTATGATTGATGTCATTCCTGGATGCCAGATTGCCAACAATGATATGAATAACAGATTTATATTCCAACCACTTTGTTCATTTTGCATCTTTCACTGAAAATAATCCCTCTAAGGTCACTAATGCTGTTGCATAACAGGCCAACATGAACATTTTTGAATGTGACAATAGCTATTTTTGTCTTTAAAATAAATGGGTTCTCACAGTCTTTTTGAGGCTATGGTGAGGCTAATGTCAAGATTGCCAGTAAAACAACATTTTTGTGTGTCATATCATATATGATCGATGTAATAATGACATACTATTGCAGAGAAACTGAAAAATAAAGCCTTTTCTGTGGGGACCAGTATTAATGCAAGATATGAAATAAAATCATTTAAAAATGCCATCTTGGAAACATCACAGTGACACAACAAGGTACACAGCCTTGCCTTATGATGATATGAGCAGCCTACCACCCACCCCCTATGTCACTAACCTATATATAATACTCAATATTGGAGTTGTTACTCTCTTTGCTTGTGAATTTGACAATGATGTTAAGCATCCCATCCAATCCCACACAGCCCATAAAATAAATATCTTGTGTTGAACAAATCATACATCATGAAACGACATACATACAACTACATATAAACGATCTCAGGAATAATCCGTCACTCTGGGGTGGATTATTCAGTCTCTGTAATCCTCATCATGGGACCCTTAGATGAACAGATGGCAGATAAGACAAAATCACCACTCTAATTCTCATCGACTGACTGAAAAAAGTAACCCCCAAAAAAGCTTAAAGAGAGCTTAATAAACGAATATGTGTTTTCAAAATGATGTTTTAGTGTGTTTAAGTCAAAGACATACTCATTAGTCATGTATGATATGTAATATCCATATCCAAGCATATTGTATCAACACAAGTGTACCTACACATGTATTATTCTATTACTATTGATTTAGACTCTGAGTCAAAAATGATTTATTTATTATTTATTTGTTGTTTGGATTCCAAGAAAAACAAAAGTGACAAAAAACCCTGCGTATACAATATGTAAACCACCAATTATATTAATAAACAAAGAAAAAATAGATTAATAGATTTATAGATTAAAAAAAACATACAGGCATACACAGAGGATAGTAGTACGAAGAGAAAAGATACCCACAGTATGCAAAAGTTTTGATCAGTTTGGCATTCATTTCAGAAAACAAAAATAAATAGAAATCTAAATTTATAGGATTTTCATGTCTTCACAGTTTTTTGGTTGACCCATAGGTAATCTATCTAAATTTCAGAATAAAGCATCCCAGGCTGACTTTAATGGGCTTTCCATTCTGGAGGCATATGTGTACATGCATCGGCATCTCAAAACAAACGTCCAGTAATCGGGACAGATAGGTTTCACATGCAAGTAGCATTCACAAGCATAATATATGATGTAAGATTTACAATGTTAACACCTGATGTGCTCTTCTTAGGTTAGCTCTCATTGTGCAAGTGATGTCAATTTGTAGTCAAATTATCTAGTATGTAGCTGTTATCTAACATCATCCATAGTAATGTGTTCCTGTGTCTTCCTAGTGCAGACCATAAATCAAACACCACTTGAAAGTGTGGCTAATGGCTTGTGTAATTCTTAGGGCAGATTCACACAGTGATTCATCGACTGGAATGAGATGCATGACCCCCAACAAGCAGGGCTAAGGTAAGGCATCCCTGCATGTTGTTTATTGGTAGTGTAGGAGCAAATTCAAAGGTCAGGGCTGAACATGAAATCCAATGCTTGCCTCTCTGCTGCAGCCACGTTTGGATGCCAGAGGTCCACACTCAAAATGACTCGAGGTCCAGCATCTGGAGGCCCTTTATGAATGAGGGACACATGCAATTTTAAGGTTAAAAAAATAATAATAATAGTAATGAATGTTAAATGTGTTTGTTTCTCATGGCAATTTATGTACAACCATTTGCCTTAACTGTAAGTCAATTTATTAAAATGAATTTAACAATTTAACCCAGAAATACAATATATCCTGACAAATTACTGAAAAAACGTTTTTTCAAAGTTTATGTGATTCACCAACCTTTGTGGGAGACAGTGTGAAGGAACGAGTCATCAACCAGGAGGCAGTGTCCCTCTGACCAGCACTGAGGCTCCCCTCCCACCACCAGCTCACATGAGGGTGGAGTCTGCAGACCTACAAAAGTGATACCGGTTTTTAAACTAAACAAAATATTGTGTTATCCCTCAGCTAAGAAGGCTATGCACTCCACCCCTGTCTATGTTTAAAACAGAGGGGATTACAGCCAGATGGATAACCACGTAAAATGGGCTAAGGGGAAATGAATCTCTACTCTGACCCACAAAGTATCACATTATGCAGTGGTTTAGTATTTTATTAGGTCATTTTATTTATTATTTATTTAATTTTTTTTTTTTTGGTTCCTGACCACAATATTTCAGTTGCACCGTAACTTTTTCCAAAGTGCACCATGGTATATTGAACCCTATAATATCTGTGTTCTTCCAATCACCTTTGCTAGTGTATTTGTAACAATTTAGATTACTTTGAATATTTCATTCTGTATTTCTAGAAAAAAACATGTTGTACCTTGATTTGTCTGAAATGTTTTGTCAGAGAGCCTGGCACAAGACATTGTATTCTAGGAGGTACTGGCATATGAATGAAGCAAACAAGGTGCCAAGGCACTATGGCAAGTAATCACCTTAAGGGCAGTCAAGGACTACCCTCCATTTGCTAAGAGGTATCCTGCTAAAAGGAGGGGAAAATTCCATGCAAATTTACTGTATGTCAGTAGATGCAGGTGTCTCTTATTGGGTGAGTTTTTGTCTATAATGTGATCATTTCTGGTTCATATTGTTGAGTTTTATAAGTTGGAGCAGATACAGCAGACTGCATTGCAACAAATTCCAGTATAGTATTAGTATCAGTCAATTTTGATTGTAAGACCGTGAACCACACTGAATGCAATTCTTCTAATACTCACCAAGATGACAACGTAAGCGTGTATTGGTGGGTCCATATGAGCTCCCTAATGTAGCTCCAGGTCCCAGTAACCAAAATCCAGCAGATCCCAGTGAGTTGCTGCTTATAAATGTACGGAGAGAGAGAAGTGTCCGGTAGGTGCAGGGACAGGAGCGACAGTTTCCTGCAACACAGACACCTGCACTGTACAAAGGAAACACTGCCTGGCCCTGGAAGAGACAATGAAACACATGGCTGAAATGTCAGAATATTTAATATACAGTATTTATAGAAATTGAATTTCATCCTTTGCATTAGCCAGCACAATACAGCTGTATGTTTCAGCTTGGGCCAGGGTCTTTCAAATAATACTTTGCATCACCAATATATATTTTATATATTATATATTTTATGCAAAGCTTGGAAGTTATCATTGGTCTGCCCCTTTCTCATAGTGGGCCTGAAAGATTTTATTTTATTTTGTACCTTTGGTCCCATACAGGTCCAGCCTAATTTTGGGTCGATGCCCCGCTGGTAAACTGCCTTGAATTCCGTCAAGATTATAGAGTAGTTGGCTTCCAACACCTCAATGTCATGTCGATGAGCATCACGGGGAAAGAAAGGAACACTTGGGACATCTGGCAGGAAGAAAAGATGAGGCTTCTGTATAGCAGAGTGATCGTTCAGTCTGACCTACAGTGAGAGTAAATCAGTGGTTAATTCTTGACAATGTTTCCGCCCCACATTGTTTGTAGAAAATGTTTCTTTGATTTAGCTAATTTGAAACAAAAGAGGTGCTGACTACTTTTACACAAAATTATGCAGTTTCCTGACAAACCAACAACAATAAAATTGAACGCATTACGCTAATGGACAACACGATTTACTGCCAATAGAAAGTGCCATGTTATAGCTTGCATGGAACAAATTTGTACCTGCTCACGGAGACCCTTATGAATGCGTCCCATGCCCACCCAACTGTAACGCTTGGCATACTCTTGCAGTGCTGCGTACAGTTTCTTGGCTTCTGCAGATGCCTGGGCTGGGAACAAGGCATGACTCAGCACTGGGGTGAGGTAGCCCTGTCCCTGCTCCTCATCCTCCTCTGTTTCCATGGAAATAAAGGGAGTAATTTGATCACTCCTCGACAGCTTGGATCGGGCACTACACTTTGTTCCAGCACAGCTACCGCCACGGGATATAATGGACCGTCTTGAGCCTGACTTGAGCTTTACAGCATGTGCATGGCCTGGGATTGGCAGGTCAGAGCCCATCCGATAACAGTGCCACAGAAAAAGTAATAGTAGAGTCCACAGAAGGCCACTCAGTGAATGGACACCCAGCTCAACATATGGAGGCAAAGGTAGCGTGTTCATTGACCAATGCATCCTTTAAATTTGTGAGACACAAGTACTGAAAAAGAAACAAATTAAGAGATTAGTTTAAGCTCTGTAAAAGAATCTCAAACAATGTGTTTATACTGGCCTAGAACTAATTCTGTAGGTGACTGTAGATATTCTACACACCAAATTACTAGCCTTGATGATGGGGCTCTTAATTGAGTAAAACACACAGTAAAAACAACGGGAGTAAGCTTTCTCAGACAGTCTTTCCCACTGTTAAAAAAAAATTTTTTTGGCTTGTCAAAGTGCATAAAGCTGATTCCTATCCCACCATGCACTTGGAAGAAATCAGTGAAACATTTTGACAGGTTGTTGGTGCATCACAGAGGCTAAGACACTTTGGTTTAGTTGCTTCTGAGGCTGACTTTTTGTGTTATGTAAGTTCTGAACTAGCAGTGGATGTAGCTAAAGATTTCACAGCAGTCAATATTCTCAAATCATACCAAGGCTTTACATCTCCACTGTTACCTTGGCTGCCAATTCAGAGAATGTCTAGTTCTTTCTTTTAATGAGCTGAAATCATTGTGTTCTTCTTTGCCCTTTTCCATTGGTTTAAAAATGTGTCCCTGTTCACGTAGCCTACTTTCAGCTGTTGTTGTTGCCAACAAATTAATAACATTTGTCAACAATGTGTGGTGACAGAAAATGGATGGATGGATGGATGGATGGATGGATGGATGGATGGATGGATGGATGGATGGATGGATGGACAATGCAACTGTGTATCTCTTCAAGTGGAATGTGTACTAAACATTTGCACCAGGGCCGAAGTGGACTAAATGCATTGCATTTGTGTTTAATCAGATTTCTGTCACATCTGTGATTTTATTACACGCAATAAAAAGTAGAAGATAACAGAGCAGGCAAAGCTCTGTCCTGTGAGCATTCAATCTGTAAAATTGATTTACACTTGATTTGATCAAAGATAATGTGTTTGTGTGTGTGTGCGCGTGCATTAGTGTGTGTGTGTTAGAGTTTTCTTCTCTACTGTTACCAACGAGCAAAAAAACATCGGTGTGCGCGCGTGCATGCATGTGTGCGTGCGCGTGGGTGTGTGTTTCAGGTGGGAGGGCTCTTCCCTAATAGGCTTATTCCAACAGATTCGTTTCGTAGTTGCATCAGTTACATGCTAAGTGATGATATTGCCCACTGGAAACAGCACGGTTACGCATCAAAGGTGTGCCATAAATTGTGCACTGTTTTTTGTTTTTGTTTTTTTTTGTTTTTTGGTTTGTTGTTTTTTGTTTGTTTTTTTGCAGTCGCTTCAGCATTCATTTTGTTTTTGCTCTGCACCAGCAGCCCCCACAGCTCAGCTGGCTCATGTTTAATGCCCGCATTCCATGTTAGCGCAAACATCCACCCATTACAGGAAACCACGGCACAAAAATGTTCGCCATGCATACCCATGTGGCACATGCAGGCCTTTAAATCATCAAACATACAAGGCGTGCCGCATCGCACATCTCCGTCTGATTACCTTGATATACCGTGCTGCGTTGTTTCGGATACACTTCAGCACCGTGCTGGTGGACAGCTCCTCCAGCGCCCACAGACAAAATGTGGATGTCTCTCCCGCGCTGCTGCAGTTACCGCGCGCGGCCGCTAGGGCGCACCTGAAGCTTCAACACAAATGCCCTCACATCATAGCCGAATGCGTCAACCACACGGTAACCAGCTAGGGGCATCTCACCAGCACAAACCCCGCCGTGTTCTCGGGGCCTAAAGCAACAGGATACAGTCCAAGTAACAGAACACGGGACGCATTCTGGAAGATAAAGGTAAGCGGTAGGCACCTTTCAACGCTGCAGAGATGGTTGTCGGTCTCACTGTAGTGATGACTGATGCCAAAAAAAATCGTCCTCCGCACAAAGAGGGCCGGGGGAGGTGCGAGTGATGCTGCCTCGTATAGCCCCATCATTTTGTCACACATCAGGCTGGTAATTTCACCGAGGAAACGCCTTGAATAAGAGCGGAGGTGCTTTTTGACACATAGCCATTGACAGCTTGATAATAGAATAAGGTTTAGGATCTACCTGCGCCGAGGGCAGGCTCATTTGGTGAATTTTGAAATAGCGCATTTTCGGGCATGTTGTTGCAGATTTGGGTGAGAAAATGCAGAGGGAAGCCTGAATATTTAACCTTACACCGTGCGCGAAGTGTACCTGTTCCCTTTTCTCGGACCTGTAACAAACAGCTTTTATTGAATTGTCATTTACACCTTTATATAGTATAAACAAAATTGATATTTTCCGGATTGACGGAGCTGAGCTTTTACAGTAGGCTATCAAATCGCATTCTCTAATCCGAGTCATTGTGGCCTGTGTGATGTAAACATATTCTCTGTAAATGAATTACGATTAAAAAAAAAAAAAAAAAATGGACAAATACATTGCTGTGCATTACCACTCCGGTACACGTGGGTTATTTTTGTGCAACATGCACTAATTACACGCTACTAATAAGCAATGGCATTACAGTACAAGATACAGTAATTGTTCTCTTTACATTATCACATGATAGTAATCAATCTGCCCGCTTTAACCTTCTCAGGTCATTCAGTTTTTATCCAAAGCCATGGGGTTCACACGCCTTGCTGTGACGCTGTCTGTCACCATGATCCACCTAGTTTCAGGTAACTGTGTGTGTGCATAAGTGTGTATGTGTGTTCTGTATTGCATGCACAATTATGGACTCTAAGGCAGAGTGTTTAGTTCACGTTAGTGAGTGTTATTTACAGTGCAGTTTACTTGCCATGTGCTGTTTCTTTACCTTTTGTTATATGTATGTATATGTTATTTGAATCAACAAATAACAAATAATAATTAGTCCTGGCTATTTCAGGTATGAGCTTTATGACCCCTGAGCCTGATACACCACCAACATCAACTCCAGACTCTTACCCTCTGGGTGACCTGATCCATGCTGCCCTGCAGAGTAAGGAATACTTAGGAGAGGCGCCTGCAGGCACAGGTACACTAACACAGGCCTGTATGGCTTTGGTAATGTAATGGAGGTAATTGCTCATTGGAAATTACAAACATTGAATTCATTCTCTGGACTCTGCAGGTACTACCACCAATCCAACGCAGGCTGTGCCCGGGCTCGGGCAGACCGATTCAACAGCAACAGTCATATCACCAGGGCTGCTCACCACAGCTTTAAGTTCCTCTTCTGCTGCCAGCCAGACAGGATCAAGGAATACCATGTCCTCGCTGCCCATAGAGGAAGAGACAACTACTACTCTGATCACCACAACCACCATAACCACAATGCACATGCCAGGTACTTGCATGCCACCACCTGGTTTCCCTTCAGTCTCGGTTGTTTATTGAAGCAAGTTAAACTTCTTATGAAGCAATGTGAACAAAAACAACTTGAACAAATAATTTAGAATTTCACCCGTGGCATTAGAGGTGATCAGTTTCCAGTGCCGCCAGCAGTGACAAGAAATTCCTACTGAATGACGCGACTTTAATAATTTCTCTTCTCTGCCTCTCAGAGTAACAAGGAGAACTTGAAACATGAAACATGTTGTCATAAAATATTCATGGTGAAACATCAACAGGTTATTGTACATGTGAGTTACTTGTAAAGAAAAAGATCTACATGTTCTTTATATTATTTAGAAAAGTTCAACACTTTTGCAGAACCAGTTTTTCAAGATTTAATGCTATTTTTAAGCTAGCTACAGTGTCAACCTAGCTTCATGCTATATTAATGCAGCAATTTACTAATAATAATATGAAGTGACATTGTGTAGCACATGCATTATCCAGTAATGATTTTAGATTTTTACCTCACAGCCAATATTACAACATAGACATTGGGTAACAATATGTATTAAGACCAAGCTTCTGATCTTATTTCTGCAACAGTAACTTGCGTCTCGTATTTCTACATTTTAGGATTCATAGTTTAAACTTTTGGAGACACAATGCAAAGAGTTAATAGACCGAAGATTGTTTTACCAGCCTGAACTGCTGAGACAAAGCTCCTGCTAGATATACCAGTATTAAGTCTCATATACAGATGTGTATCTTTGACTTAGATGATGGTTAGGACAGATAACACTGAAAAGAGCACAGGGCAGTGAAGTGGTCTGTTATTAGGTGGCCATCTGAACCACAAACACATTTACTTTTTGTCCTAAAGCTCTCTCTGTGAGATCTAATGATAATAACTAAAATTCTTTCTTATTATCTCATCAATAATCAGTCAGAAAGGACAAGATGGATTGCGAAACATAAAAGAGTGGCATGGACTCATAGTAGAAGAAATGATGATCTTTAGAATGAAAAATAGACTTTTTGTCTTTTAATTAATATTACAAACATAAAACTTATTAAAACAACTTATTAACTGAATCAACCGGGTGGAACCACTGATACTAATATCACTCCTGTTATTTTAATTTGATAAATCACTCAGTCAACAATGCCATCATGGTGAAGAACAGAATAGCATCCTGTATGAATGAGTTAAGTGAGACAACATTACAGCATTTCCTTTGGCTGAGGTGCCTGTGCAGCCCTCATGTTGAGTGGATGAGAGCTCTTACTCATTCTGGTCATGAAATAAAAGACACCACAGCAACAGCATCATCTGCAAATGAGAGTTGAGGAAATGTGATTGAGTAGGTAGGAGGTGGGTCAGCTGATTAAACCAGAGTGAAATGTGTGTGTGTGTGTGTGTGTGTGTGTGTGTGTGTGTGTGTGTGTGTGTGTGTGTGTGTGTGTGTGTGTGTGTGTGTGTGTGTGTGTGTGTGTGTGTGTGTGTGTGTCCAGCTACAAACAGTATATAATCTACAGAACCTAGAGAGCAAATAAGCTCATTTACCTTCCTCATTTATCCTGTTGCTTTAGTGTATACAAGTGGCCAGATTCTTAATTTGTCACACCTGCCTACATGCTTAGTTAACACTGAATCACCTTATGTCGCTTTTAAAAAAACTTCCATATAAGTGAAAAGTGTTGGGTTGTTTTCCCTTTATAGATGCTTCTAACTGACACTTTTTGTTGCCGTGCATTCTTAGCCAAATGGGCTGTACATTTACTGGCAACTACATACTACTTTTTTTTACTATATCACAATTTCAGTGTTTTCCAAATGAGCTGAGCTACTCTACATTTTTTCTGCCTAGTAGTAGTAAGTTGCACATTCACTTGAAAGAGATTAACATCACAGTTTTGTGCTATTTTGTCAGTTAAATTGAAGGATGCACACCCAAGCATACCTTATTATTATTTTATACATTCCTTGACCAGTAAATGCCTTTATGTGGACGCCAACGTTTTACAGTTTTTATTTTATTATAGCAATAATGGCAGCCAAGCTGAGTCTGACCTCCTGTGGTTATAATTCTTGTCAGCAACAGCCAGACATAATTGCTTGGGAGATCAAGGTCCTCCTTTCAGTTTGCTAAATCACTAGAGCATCGTGCTACATCTGACAACAGCAGAAGAAATATGTGTGGCCCATCTGCATCCTCTAATTTGAGGGAAGCTTCCATGTGACCATTTAATTCCAGCACAAGTACACATGCCTCAATTAATACAATCAATAAATTGTGTGCAACCAGCACTAAGCATTGTGCTTTCTATATGCTTTAGACCTTGGTTCTGTATGCTTTTATATACTTGGTTTGTGCAGCAGAGATCAGGCATCTTCATGAATCAGTGGATACACAGTTCAAGACGCTGTAACTTCTCTCCCATCTTTACATCACTGAATGCTCTCAGCAACAATTCTTCCCCCAATCCTCATTTCAAAAACAGGTTCTTAGGATGGAATATGCAGAAGAAGAAGTGTGTGCAAAAGACATAGTGTTTGTATTTTTCCTAGCCAAATGTAATTTAAATAATCACCTAAAAATACAGATGGCAACTAACAAAACAGACTGTTAGCATGTGTAGTGGCAAGGGAAATACTTTAAGGGGATGAGAAGAGCTGATTTGATAGGCCATCATTAATGATAACTCTTAACATATTGAGTGGGCATGTAATCCCAATTCATTTCCCACTCTAACACGGGTGCACCTCGCTCCCTAATTGCCAAATTCCTTCAAATGGCTGTGAAAATATAATTAAGGAAAAATGCAATCTATGATCTCTCACCACTCAAAAAGAAACAGAGAGAGCGATAGTACTATGTATATTTGCTAAAGCTGATGTATTTCTCAACACACATTTTTTACTTTTCCTTCTCTTGTCCTTTCCCTCTCATCACAGTACAATGCAATGCAACTTTGTCAGCAATGGAGGATGTTGTTGAGTCACCAGATCCGGCATCAACATCATCTTTTTCCCCTCTGGAATGCACTTACAGCATTACTGTGTATGCAGGTTATGGTGTAGAAATTCAGGTAATGTGCACTGCTATGAATCTATAAACCAAAATCAATAACCTTTTTCTCAAATGCATTTTTCCAATGTATAATGATCAGTTGTCTAAAGACACAGTACAAAAATAATACTTAGACACAAATTTTAAAACATACTCAGGCCTGTGTGTCACGATTTCAGTCTAATAAATAGTGGCAGGGTCGGTGGTGTATGTCGAGAAGGTAAACCTAAACCATTAGCTCCATTTTAAGAACAAAACAAAGCAGTAATCACAGGAGAGTACACTGTAATCCGAATAGTAACAATGTGGCAGCAGCAGTATGGTCAATCAGCTACACACTATTAACTTTTAGCTAATGAGGCACAAGTGGAATGTTAGTTAATTAAACAGAGCATAGACAATTGAAAAGATTGCAATATAATACCTTTCATTGTTAAATCAAAGCACACTTTCTATTTACATTTTTTATTTGTTCATTTTAAAGGTGTAACACTGTACATTATGCCATTAGTTAGACAAGGCTGTAGATCAGTGATTGTTCCACTTGTTACTGAATTGTTTGGCAAATATATTCATTAAAGACGGCTGTCAGAGCAGGTTACATGTCATTATTTCCTCTTTTTTCCTCTAGGTGAGGAAGGTGAACCTTTCTAAGAAGGAGTCCCTGACAATTACGGGGCATGGAGGTTTGGGACCGGAGCTCTTAGCCAACGAGACCCTGATGAGAGAGGGTCAGGTGATTCGCAGCACAACCAACCAGGTGCACATACACTATCGCAGTCTCCGACAGAGCAACCATGGCGTGTTCAGCCTGCACTATCAAGGTAAATTAACCATTCATGTTTCAGAAAATAACTAAGAATTGTCTTTTCACTGATCTAATTTCTTGTCAAATGGTAAGATCATTTTGGTGATTTATGTTTTCCCCTCTGCGTGAAGCAGTGTTAATCAGAGTTGCTGTGGCTGGAATGAAAACCTGCAGGATCATGAAAAAGATCCTTTTGAACTATAACCTCAACTCTTTAACCCCCCAAAATAAATTTAATTCCCTTCCTGTTTCATCAAAATCAACAGCCTTTCTGCTGTCCTGCCCATTCCCTCTGTCTCCTGAGGGCGGCGGTGTGACCGTGACAGACATCCACCCTGGAGGTCTGGCACACTTCCACTGTGATCCTGGTTTCCAGGTTCGCGGCCATGAGGTGGCTACTTGTGTTAACACAACACAACCACACTGGAGCACCCCTGAGCCACAATGTGTCGGTCAGTAAACTGATTTGGATTTGAATCAACAGTTACAATATTAGCTAGTCTTTCAATAATAATATGTGGGATGTTCGTTTTCCTTAGCTGTGTCTTGTGGAGGGTGGATTCGTAATGCAACAGTGGGCCGAATACTGTCTCCACCACCTCCATCTGTCAGCAACCACAGTAATGGAAATAATCTTAGCTGCCACTGGTTGATAGAAGCCAAAGAGGGACACAGACTCCACCTACACTTTGAGAGGATTGCTCTGGATGAGGATGATGATAAGTAAGTTTGTGTTTCCACTAGTTTATATATCACAGAATCATCCCATCATCAAGTTTGTACTTTTTGTTCTGGTATCTTTCCACAAACCCTTGAAAAAGCTCCAAGTCAGTCAGATCAGAGCAGCCGTCTTTTTATCTGACCTTTATTTTATGTTCAGTTGAACTGAAATCCATTTTATCAAAGCATACTTAAAGCATGCTAATTAAAATTAAACTTTCACATCTCTAAAGCTACAAGATTTATGTTAGACGTTAGACAATAGACTTTTTGCAGTGCTGTCCTATTTTTTATTCCCTTAATGCTTCTTTTTCTTCTACCCATAATGCAATGTTTCCCTCCCCAAGTAGGCTAGGTAGACTATTTGTTTCTATTTCTCACTACCCAGCATCTTTCTTTAATGATATGCAAACATTACAGGTAATTATCATAAATAATGAAAAAAAATTTTTTTTTGTCTATATCTAAAGTTTCAGAACAAACCCTTACACTTATCTAATCCTAAGTGAAAGCTTTCATTTAAGCATCACAGAAGAAGAAAAAATGTTCTTGATTTCACATTTTATATAGAAAAAATAGCAAAAATATACAGCAGTGCTGTATTTGTTAAAGCTGGCGTGATGCTGGTAACCTTCAACCTGCTATAAATGCAGATGAAAGTATTCCTATTCAGACAGCGATCACAGCATCTCCCTCTTTTCTCGAGCTTACTATCTGGCATCTTTGTTCCTCACAGGTTAATTGTGCGCAGTGGAAACAGTTCCCTGTCTTCAGCGCTCTTTGACTCAGACATGGATGATGTCCCAGAGCGTGGGTTGCTGAGTGAGGGCTCCACACTGTACCTGGAGCTCACAGCTGATTCTTCCTCCATCCCCCTGCTTCTGGCTCTGCGATACGAGGGTGAGCCTTCAGATACTCAGCCTGCATGCGTTTCCCTACATGAGGTTTTTTCCACATTCAGCAAAACACAAAGGCAGCGGCAGAGCTGCGTATCCTTCCAACCTCAATATATAAATAATATTCAATACCTGGGTCAGCATTCTGCCTGAACAAGTTAGGGATGATTCATTTGAAAATTCAATTATAAGATTTTAAAAGCCTTGGCGATGACTAGCCACATGTTACAGATTATGTTATGAGTTCATTTTGACAGATAATTAACTTATTAATAGATTTTTGTTACATAGAATAGATTACAGCCATGTAGAAAACTAAGGCTTTCTTCTCATCAGTTTGTTTTTTATACATACATAATGAGTAACAGAAGTGCTCACAGTCTGCCCATGCTTCAGTGGGATTTATTTAAGGCTTTGGAGATACTCGCTGCTTCAGCTTTTAGCATCTTACACCTGAGCTTTTTCCAGCCAAGACGGTTTGAGATTCTGCGTCATCCCAAGTGACAAGCCATGCTCCCTTCTCAATTAAATGGTCGCTTAATATCACCAAGCTGGAGAGCGACCGCTAGAATATGAAAACAAAACATAGGGAACACAGAAATGCTCTTGCTTCTGACCGATGTGCACAGACACACACTGCGTCTCATTTATTTTTCATCTGCTTTTTTTAGCTTTCGATGATGAACACTGCTGGGAGCCCTACATGCCTCATGGAAATTTCAGCAGCAGTGACATCACATATCAGTTGGGCACCACTGTTACCTTCACCTGTTCTCCAGGCTTTGTCATGGAACAAGGCTCAGGGACGATTGAGTGTGTCGACCCCAGCAGTCCCCACTGGAACGACAGCGAGCCTGTGTGCAAAGGTAAGTTTCAAGGTTGACCTTTCGTTGTAGTTGAAATAAGGATTTTGGAATTTGGTAATATGTCAACCTTAGAAAATGAAACTGAATCAGAAATCTTCTATGAATCCATATTTCCTGAACACCATGAAGCCTGAAAGTCATTTAATTCATTAATATTCTAACCTAATTATATTGAGATAGATGTTTGAAGTCTCAAGATGTTGTAGCCTGAAGACTACAGACACACTGACTCATGTGCTGATCTGCTGGCATGCTGTGAAAACTGAGAGCAACAGGGACACCGTGGCAGATATAAAACTGGCAGAAGAAATTACTCCGGGTCAGGCACTGAATAAAAACACAGGTGTTAAACCGAGCGTTAAAGATGTGAAAGCCTATGCTTTGGGATATTTCCACTTGCAGGAAAGCAGTAGAAGTAGCAGCAATGTAGTGCTCCGTATGACAGAGAGGACAGAGTTGGTTTCCCTGAGTATGAATGTGTGGCAGAGGGCAATCTCTTTTGAAACGGTTTACAAGATGAATGATCAGCACTTGTATCTGTAATGGGAGCATTTGTGTCTGTGTTTGGTCATATTTTATAGATCTCTTTGTTGCTGTCCAGTATTTAGTCCTGGTGGTTTGTACTGCTCATGTTCACCCGTTGTGCTCTCTCTCTGAAACATATTTGACAAATGCTGTGGTTAAAATGTTCCCAAGGAAGTGTTTATAGTGTGTGTGTGTGTGTGTGTCTCCACAGCTTCATGCTTCATTTTGAATAGGAGGTGCTCTGTATGAGAGCAAGTATTTGCTATGAAGTCAACAGCGTCCCCCAAACAAAATCTAATTGAATGTGTTCTCACAGGCAAAATTGTGGGTTTGCACATAAATAGAAGTGCTACATTTGACTCCTATCTCTGCAGTTTGCACCCTGGAGTTGTCACCTCCTCACTGACACGCTTTGTGCTGTGTTTCTGCTCAGGCTACAACTTGCTGTGGTTAATGTGAAACAACGAGACATTAGTGTCAAAGTGATCGTTGTTCACATTCTTTACTTGATCATACGCTGTAATTGATCTGCACGATATAAAACAAATAAGTTAATGATGCCATGGAAACAGCACGTATGTGTAACTAATGAAAGTTTAAAGTAAGCCGTCGCTACGATTCATCACATCTCTCTTCTTTATGTGCCCTCTTTATCATTTCACCTTGATTCAGTGTCTTTATTTATTTCCTCTCCCTCCATTAATATTTCATTTTTATCCAGTTGATTTTCTCTTTCTTTTGCTGTGTAAGCTCTGTGTGGAGGGGAGTTGACCGAGCCTTCAGGTACCATCCTCTCTCCTGATTGGCCCCAGAGCTACTCCAAGGGGCTGGACTGTGTGTGGCAGATCCATGGTAACGAGGAGAAACGCATCGAACTGGATGTCCAGATGTGAGTATTGCTCATTCAAGTTAAAGTTTGCGCTGAGTTTAAATTAAGACTGAGCTCAACAGGCCACATAACTAGAAGGGCTGTTATTACATGTAATATAATGTAATACAATGTACCAGAGCCAGTGATCCAACCTTGTACACGGACAATTTAGAAGAAGGACATGTTTACAACATTTTGTATTATTTGTTCTTCTATCCACAATCAGAAAAATGTTGCACTGCATAACCTTGTATTCAATGTTTTATGTTTCCAGCAAAGTGTTTGTTGCTTGCAGAATCACTATCCTCTGAGCACAAATTGTAAAGATCAGCTCTATGATGTTTGATGTGTCAGATAATCTGATCCTCACAACATTTCCAGGGTTTGCCATCCAGCGTATGTGACACAGAAATACTGTGCAGTAAATGTGCAAACAACAATTTGACCGGACAGCATCCTAGTGTCAATCTTGTAGATCTTTGCGTGTCCTCTCTGTGCTTTAGGTGGTTAGATGTCTTGTTTTAAAATGTTTTTAAATCTCTCTCTGAAGGGAAATTTTTCTTTTTTCTTTCTTGTTTTTTTTCCTTTTTAAAGTTTAAATATCCGCCACACCGATGTGCTGACCGTTTTTGACGGACGTGATCTCATGTCCCATGTGATCGGACAGTACCTGGGGTCCAGAGAGCGATTCCAGGTTGTGTCTGGGGGGTCAGAGGTCACCATTCAGTTTCAAAGTGATCCAGATGATTCCAGTTTCATCCTGAGTCAGGGATTCCTCATTCATTATCACGGTAGGTGCACACTCTGGTAGCTGGCTTCACGCCTCAAATCCTGCACATTTTTACATTTAGAATAAAACAACATCCTGATGTAGAAATCTATCTGTGAGCTCTGTCACTACTGTGGATCTCATCATGAACAACCGTTTCATTTTTTTCATCCCTCTGTGTCTGTATCGTGCAGAGGTTGAGCCAAATGACACCTGCCCTACCCTCCCCCAAATTGATTTTGGCTGGATCAGCTCGTCCCACACCTCCCCTGTGAGAGGCAGCGTGCTGACCTATCAGTGCCAACCAGGATATGACATCAGTGGCTCTGATATCGTCACCTGCCAGTGGGATCTCTCCTGGAGCAGCAGTCCACCTACATGTGTTAAAGGTGAGACATAAACACTCCACACATGCTATCACTCCTCTGTTCTTTGTACTGAAGCATCGTTAAAGACGTCCAATGGGAGGATCAAGTTAAATCTTGTCATGTGTGTCCTGCTTTGTTCCCTACAGTCCAGCAGTGTCCTGATCCAGGAGAGGTTGTAAACGGAGCGCGCTCAGTGCGCCCTGAAGCAGGTTTTGCAGTTGGAACAGTCGTCCGTTTCTCGTGTAACCAGGGTTATCAGCTAGAAGGTCCCAGCCAAATCTCCTGCCATGGACGAGACACTGGCACCCCAAAATGGAGCGACCGCAGCCCAAAGTGTGTCTGTAAGTCCCACTCCTGCACTCTTCTGTCTGTCTGTTTATCGCTGCAAGTTTAGGAATTAACTGCAAAGTCATGACTGTCCTCTGTGTGTGTCTGTGTGCCCTGAACAGTAAAATATGACCCGTGCCCAAACCCTGGCGTCCCTGACAATGGTTACCAAACTTTGTACAAGCACAGCTACCAGGCAGGAGAGACTCTGCGTTTCTTCTGTTATGAGGGCTATGAACTTATCGGTGAGGTCATTATCAGCTGTGTTCCCGGCCATCCCTCTCAGTGGAACAGCCCGCCGCCATTTTGCAAAGGTAGAGGTTTTCATTGTCTCACCATTCTCATATACTGTCCTGAACCTTCTAACCTTTTTAACATCAGCTGCCTTTATTACTTCTTATGTGGCATTATCTTAATAACAGAATCTAGATCAGCATAAATATATGGTGAGATCCTGAAGGTGCGTTTAAGACTTCATGGTGTCATTTATAATAATTCATTTTGTTCCTCCTTCATCTCACACAGTTGCATATGAGGAGCTTTTGGATGATCACAAATTAGAAGGTGAATTCTTTTCTTTTCTCCTATTTGTGATATTTTTGTGTACACATTTACAAAGTTTCAAAGCCACTACATGCATGACCTACTTTAGTACCATCTAGAGGCGGTAGTGGCAGCACAGCGGTGCAGTGGTTAGCACTGTCACCTCAGGGTGTACCCTGCTTCTTGCCTAATGTCATCTGGGATTGGTTCCAGGATAGGCAGTTATGGAAAAGGAATAAAATGAATGAATAGTGGGGGTTTTACAAACAACACTGTGATAGACGTTACTACAATAGTAAACGTCTTTCTCCAGATTTAGCAGCTTATTTTTAATGTGACATTTTAGATTAATAACCAAGTCAAGAGTGCGTGGTGAACGTCAGTTTTTATGAGAAGTTTTTCTTATGATGACTTTTTAACTCTTTCACAGTGTCCCAGTCATTCGAGCCGTCCCATCAGATTCTGAGTGAGAACATTGCTTTGGCAATAATTCTGCCGATCATCCTGGTCATCCTCCTGATCGGAGGAATTTACATGTACTATACAAAGTAAGTATCCGGGTAATCAAAGGGACATTACACACACATCAATCTCTGCTGTTGTAACACTGATTTTCTCTTTAGTTAACAATAAGGTGAACGTTGCCGCCTTTGTTCATGTGGTTATATGTCACTTCACTCACAGCATATGCAGACTAGAATGGAAACCGCTCTTCTGGAAATCTCTTTCTCACACACACTCCTACAGTCCAATTACAGTCGAGTCTGATTTCAACAACCCACTTTATGAGGCCGGGGTAAGTACAAGGCTAATCATTTCCTGCATGTGTATATATTTTCCTTCACAGTCTTTTGTCATTTTTACTGACTGGTGTCTTACTTTGACCACAGGACACACGGGAGTATGAAGTGTCCATTTAAAAGGAGAAAATGCTGGTGAGAATTGGAAACCACGAAAAGATTTGATTCTTTTGGAAAACAAATTCCTTAGTACTATAAGGCCTCGCCTCCCCTTTTATCATTCATTTTAAATTATCTTTCTGGTTTACCATCACTGTACTTTTTGGTTCATCAATTGCGGAAGTGCTTTCTTTTGATTGGTCGCACTGACACAGAGGTTTGCCAAACGGGGGTCCTATTTCACGGTCCAGCTTTCTGTATAATTAGGACTGGTGCCTTATGACGGGTAAGAAATTGACAGCAAAGACAGAAATAACAGTGTGGGAGTCATAAAAACATGAGAGGGGAAAAGAGTGAAGGCAAAATTGATTTATTTAATAAGGTGAATTATTATGAGGCCCGAACATTTGAGAACTTGGCAATACTTTATTTGTAACTATCCAAAGTTGCAGTCATGAGCATATAGTACACACCACATGTTTTTCTTTCATTAGAGTGGCCATGTTACATTTTTACAAAGTGAAACAGTAAACTAGAAGAATTCTTTCATTTCTATCATGAGAAAAGTTTGTGACCAGCACAGTCGTTTTCTCGCTTCCTCACTTTGTCTTTCTCTCTCTCTCTCTCTCCCTGTCTGTGTGTGTGTGTGTGTGTGTGTGTAACACACACATACACACACACAAATTGAATGTAAATATCTGACTTAATATTGATTGAGGTTGATATATATACAAAATTATATACATATATATAAGCCTCATATATACACTTATACAAGGTGGTGGGAGGTTATATATTTTCATTATATATGTAATGAAAATTCAGTGCCAAAATATAATGTTAAATAATTTAATGTCCCTAAGTGTTTCATCTGTTGTTGCGGTACTGTTTACAAAGACAGTGTTTATTTTATTCTTCGCTGTTTCTGGAGTGCGTCGTCACCCAGTGTCACATGACATATAAGAAAAGGTGAGGACATGAATGTCATTATGCTTAGAGCATGCACTGATTGTAAATTATATTGCTTCTGCTCAATCTTGCCATTATCATTATAGTTATTGACAGTTATCATTGTTATCAGATTTGATGTTGTATGCACTATGTTGATGAAAAATTACAAACTTGGCTGCTTGCTGTGATGCATTATGTATTTATTTACAACTGATTGTTTGAACAGTGAATGTAGTTTCATTCACTGTGCCAAATGAAGGATCTTGGAGACTGTTGCTTTGTAGACTTAATTCTTCTCTTATCATCAGTAGCATTTCTTTGCTTCATATATGAATACACTCTTTTGAAGGCAGTAAATTATTTGCTAAACTGGAAATAAAGTCTCTGTTGAATGGTGTAAAACTGTAGAAATGAGCTTTTATTTTTTTCAAAATAAGGGGCTGCACTTACACAAAACATATAAATCATCCTGAACATCAGAACAGGAAAATATTATCTATGATATAAAACAGTTAAATAGTTAATATAGGGAACAGTAAACTAAATAAACAAACAGGTCATGTAGTTTACCAATATTTCAGATTTCATCCACTCAGTCATCTGATTTCAAAATGTAAATATACATTTAAGTAATTATATGATTATTTTTATTGCATTGCATTAAAAGTTTTCACTAGAAGTGTGATTATTCCATTAACAAATATTAACAATCAATAATAATCACATTAGACGAATATCTTTAATATTCCCGCTAAAGGATGTGGTGTCCGTTCGGTTTGGCGACTTTATTTTGAAAGAAATTACCGGAAGTGTTAAATACTGTCCAGTGTTTGTATTAGCGCTAACTTTATTAATTTAATGGTGCAGTTCCTCGCTGTGGCCGCTAGAGGGTGGTAAAACGCCATTAGTTCTCAGGTCTGTGAAGCTACGGTTCGGTGATGAGTTGAACATATTGATATTTCTAAAGCGACACATTGGACTGCACTGTAACGTGTAGATGTTAATAACTTACGTAATAAATACAGATAACAGTCTACAGTACTAACACAATGTGTAACGAATACTAGTATGGTTTCGTATCCGCATTCACGTTACCTGGTCGAATTTGTAGTTGCAGGTCTTCACTGTGACCACTAGAGGGCAGCACGCTCTCTTGACGAAATAAATGAAATGTATCGCTGTCATCTGCCCTGATGTTAAATTAACATTAGAATGGTAGATTAGTCTCTAATAATAGAGAGCTGTTGTTGAAAAATGTTATATTATTTCAGCAGTCACACAACCAACATTGCCGTGCATCTAGCCGCAAATTTAATCGCAGCGGTGCAGTTCCTAGGTGTGACCACTGGAGGGCAGTGTAACTCTAAACACGGCGTCAGTCAAGGCAGACACAATAACACGGACAATCTTTTCCGGTTATACTTTTCAAAATAAAACAGTCTAAAAAAAGACTTCACTTTGGATTTGTCTATGCAGCCATTAAACTGATGCCAAACACCTTCCTGTTACTGTTACTAGCTATATAAACGCACTAACGTAAATATATAAGTGTACTTGTATGTAAATAAGTGCGTGTATCCGCGTTTCGCTTCCTGTGGGTGGCAGTACTCCGCATCACAAGCTGCTGTTTCACACGACGTTTCAACGGAGAAGAAGAAACTAGCGGAAGTTGATCAGATAGTTTCGTTTCCGAGTGACCTACTTAGCTTCTCCTGTTAGCATCAGTTAATAATCTTTATGTCCGACAATGGAATTGGCCGCTCTTAATTTAGCGGCTTGCGTTTTTTGATGTCCAGCTTCTGATTGTTAAACTCAAGGAGCGACACGAACACAGAGGAGGGCGTCTCCGGCTTGAAGCGCGGGGAAAACAGACTGCGAGCTTGTTGTTAGCCACTTTGATTTAGCTAGCGATTAAAATGAGTTCTCAGACATCAGCTGCGCTGTGAATTTAATCTGGGTTCGTGTTAGCCGGCTGGCTGATGCACATTTAGCTGTCTTGGCTCGGCTCGGTTCACTCTCAAAGCTCCCTTGGATGTTCAGCGTGGTGAGTACAACGTGAATGTGTCGTGTTATTAGCCTGCTGAGTTAGCATATATCATCTCGGTGTTCGCTGCTCTTTGTGGTTTGTAGCCAGCTCACAGACTGATGAACATTTAACACTGCGGAGGGACAGCAGACGTCAGGACACGCTAATGTAGCATGAATAAAGGCTGAGGACGCTGTGAGACAGGCCACACGATAGGTGTGATGGTAGACAGGCCGTTATCAATGCGTCTATAAAGGTTAAAATCCGAGAGATTTTGTGCTCCTGGACTTCTTTAAAGATAAACAGAAGCATCATCTTCCATTCAAACAAAGGAGATGTTGTGGTCTGTAGTTTGTGCTCCAGCATTGTCTGTCAGCACAGTTTCTTTAGTGTTTTGGTGTCAACAGTTTCATGGTTATGTAGCATAGATAGATAGATAGATAGATAGATAGATAGATAGATCTCTCCACCTCCATCATAATAACTCGCCTCATATTCTAGTTTTTCTTTGCTCCACCTTCTAGCATCGTAAATATTTAATGCTGGACATGGTGCCACATCCGGTGCCTGTGCTGCTTCTATAAACACAAATAATTATAATGTGCTCATTTTTATTACCACAAGACACCGCTTCAGATTCAGAAATAGCCTGCGATAGTGGTGAAGAGCATTATGTGCTTCACCCACAAGTTATCTTTTATGAGACGACTGAAATAGCGACCGCCTGCATCTGCATTAATAAATAATAATCCACCCGTCGCTCTGGTCCGGACCCGCTCTGCTAACAGCCCGTCTCCTGCTCCTTCTTCTGTGTTCCAGTCAGGAAGTGACTCCTCAGCCCCATGTCTGCTGAGGCTTCAGTTGGCAGTGATGCTGCTGACTCTGTCCAGTCCGCCGTTTCCCAGCCCGCCTTCCACAACACAGACGAGCTCAGAAGTCGAGGTCTGCTCGGGAGCAAGTATGTCAAATTAAACGTGGGCGGCTCGCTGCATTATACAACCGTCCAGACGCTAAGCAAGGAAGACAGCCTGCTGCGCAGCATATGCAACGGAGGAACGGAGGTTAACATAGACTCAGAAGGTGAGTGGAGCGTGAGTCCTGGTGTTCTTAATTCACCGTTCTGCCTTTTTAAATGTCCTCACCACAAAGTCTGACTCCGAAAAGAAAATGATCATTAGAATCTAAAGATTGTTTCCACATTAAATGACTGGATGCTCAAAGTGATTAGATATCTGTGATGAGAGGACCACGGCCACATCCTACTACAGAACGTAACAAAGGTTATCGAAGAATTTAAATGACTTGAAATCATTTTCCCTGCTGTCCCAGGTTGGGTAGTGTTGGACAGGTGTGGCCGACATTTTGGACTTGTTTTGAACTTCCTCCGAGATGGCTCCGTACCGCTTCCAGAGGAACACAGAGAACTGGACGAGGTTCTGAAGGAGGCTCAGTACTATCGGGTCCAAGGACTCGTCCAGCACTGCCTTGGTGCCATGCAGGTAAATAGATAATTTGGTTTCGTGTTGAATTTGTGCAAAGTTCATAGAGTTCATCGGTACCAAAGGACCAAACACGCCCATATAAAAACAGATATGCTTACAGATTGCTTATGTTTTATTTTCTATCATAATAAATTCGACTCTTCCAGGTTTTAACTATCAGATAAACTAAACAAGAAACATCCTGACATCACTTTGGATGTTTTATATTTAGTGTCTCATATTATCTTCAACACTATGTAGACTAAATTATGAATTGATTATTCTGATCCAGTTAGTTGGTAAAGTGATATTTACAAGAAGTGTTAGTTGAGGATTGATGAATTCTATTTGTTTACCGGCAGAAACAAAAGGATGTCTTTGAAACTGTGTGTCGTATCCCGATGATCACTTCAGCCAAAGAAGAACAGAAGATGATTGCTACTTGTAGGAAGGTAAATCATATTTTATCTCAAACAAAAGTGCGTAGCAGGTTAGCAGCTGACATATATGTTGGTTCTTCTTTTTTTGTGCGTACATGCAGTTACCCAGATTTATTCCTGTTTTTTGTCTCTACAGCCGGTAGTAAAATTGCAGAACAACAGAGGAAACAACAAGTACTCTTACACCAGGTAAAAACTGAGGCTCATTGTGTGCTAGGGAGAGTATGAAAGACAAGTTAAAAACTCACAGGTTGCTTCACTGTTTAGCTCAATTTATTTGGATTTTAAGTGCAAAGTGCTCATTGATCTTCTCGTTGTCTTTCCCAGCAACTCTGACGACAACCTGCTGAAGAATATCGAACTGTTTGACAAACTTGTGCTACGATTCAACGGCCGTGTCCTGTTTGTCAAAGACGTGCTTGGGGATGAAATCTGCTGTTGGTCTTTCTACGGTGAAGGACGCAAGATTGCTGAAGTATGCTGCACCTCCATTGTCTATGCCACAGAGAAGAAGCAGACCAAAGTAAGCCTGACACAAAGTCTACACTTTTCATCGTGCTTTTCTTGCTGCCCTCAAATCAATTGCTCAATGTGAGCACAGTTGCTAAACCAGTTACCTTGAACAACTTGAACATCTGTGCTTTTAGGTCGAGTTTCCTGAGGCTCGAATCTTTGAAGAAACCCTCAATATTCTCATTTATGAGAACGGCAGAGGATCTGGTCCAGGAGGCTTACACCTTTTAGATTCAAGAGGCTCGGGGTCGTCGCTGGGAGCTGGAGGATCGGAGGAAGAGGGCGCCGTGGGGGGCGACAGGCGAGTAAGACGGATCCATGTGAGGAGGCATATAATGCATGACGAAAGAGGGCACGGTCAGCAAACTGTGTACAAGGACTAATAATGTGAAAACGTAAGACATGGGAGAGTGACTTCACGTACGTTCATTTTCTGTTGGATGCTAGCAGAATGAAAGAGGTCCTTGATCATAGCAATAGCTTGGTAGCTAGTTAGTGATGTGTCACTGCAGACATGTAGGGGTTGACGACTTGTTTGTAACTGAAGTTAAGAGTTGTCCGGAGATGAAAAATGCTTCTGTTTACAAGAAAACATTTTGTACATTATTTAAATAGGAAATGTGTAAAAAGAAATAATACCTGGGACATAAAACTGGCATAAATATTACATTGCATATGAAAAGTTACTGAATCGCAGGTGGATTTCATTCCTAGAGCAGACGGCCTGCTGTGTATGTGGGTGATATACACTGGTACCCTCCTTCAGTTTGACTCGTAGGAAACACTGTGTCTGTCTGTTTATTCGGGTGTGAAACATCTGTTGCCTTTTCATAAATTGGACTGATCTGCTGCCTGACAGTGATGAACAGAGGACGGTCAAGTTTAGCTTCGACCCGTTAACACTGGAATAAAACTGAGTCGTTTTTAGTGAGGTTGAATGAGATTGTTGATTGTTGAGCAGCTCCTTTTTTTTTGTTTAAATTATTACTGCTGTTGCTTCAAGATGTTTTTTTTTATTATTAATTTATGAACCTAATTTATTGTTTGGTATTTAACGTATGCAATCTTTGTGTTAACTAGTGCTCAAGTGAGTTTTAATTTTTGGAATGATACGATGCACTCAATGGCACACGTCAGATTTTGAATTTACTCCTGTAAATGACTCAATTGTGAAGTTACATTTCAGTTTAAATGTTTCAAAAGGAACCGTGACCATTTCTTTGATATTCTCTTTTATTCTGAGCCATGATCTTTCACTCTCGCTTTTATGTCTTACACCAAACCACTGTCATTTGCTTAAAGTAATTGGCCATACAGTGATGATAAAGGTAATTAATACTGGGTTGTATTTTTATTTCCCTCAGGGAGAGGATAGTATTTTCTGTCTAATATTCACCAGTGTCTTGTGTAAATCTAATCACTCTGAATACTGAAAAGGAAATATTGAATGAGAGCAATATGTATCTCAGACCCTTTATAAAATCATCTTGGAATACCTTTAAAATATGCACTAATAACTTCCGTCCAATAGTGGTCATGGGAATGTTCTGAATAAATTCATTTTGAAATCCAAGTTTTGCTTCTTGGTCTCATTTTTCTGTTCTTTCCTCAAGTATATATGGACTCCAATACATACATGTTGCAGATCACAAGTGAACAAGATATTTGGATGTTACTGTCCCCAATCATGTGTAATATAAGTCAAGTTTTTATTCACTCTTAATCACTGCCCTGTAACATTATTTTTATTTTTTTCCCACTTCGTCATAGGCAGAAGTGCAAACCATACAATAAAATATAATGAGGATTAAATTCTAAATATGTATAGAAAACATACATCCTTATTTCATCATGCACATTATCTGTGTTTTTATATGCAAATATTCAGGTGTTAGAGCAGCACAAGGACATAAGTAAATACAGATTAATAAAAAAAACTTTTAAAGAATTGGTTTAAAAGTATAGATAGAAATTACACAGAGCAATTAAACTCAAGTTCATAACGCTGATAATTAAAACTTAAAAAACGACCAAAATTAACATTAACTAACATTAACAGATTTCTACAAAAACTACAAGTTCTTTTATTCTGAAGGGGCGTGGCGCTGGTCTGACGTCACGTCCGGCTACGTCCGGGGACTCGCCGCCAAAAAGAAACGTTCACAGATCAAAATGATGCTGTCAGAGAAGGAGACGAAAAGTATCCGCAAGTTTGTGTGCGGTGAACTCCGCGATGAGCCAGACCTCAGGTACAGTTGAAACATCTGAGATTAGTTTGAGTTAATGTTTTTTTTTATCGAGAATAAAAACACAGGTCAGTGCGCGTGAATTCACTTTACGTTAACGGTTGCCAACTTTGGTCTACACGCGCGCAGTAAACAAGAGCACCCTAACGTACATAAATACAGATAAACATCCATTTATACACTGCTTCTCCGATGTAATGTAACTACTCACAGCAGCAGCAGCATACTTAGCTTAGTGAATTAGCTCCCACAGATTCAGAGTTCAATCCCACTGCGATAAGTATGGACAGCTGTGCGTGTGGATTTGTTGTGATGGACAACTTTGCTAACAGCCAAACAAGACACAGCAGCCAGCTAATGTTACTCACTAGTCCAACATCAAGACACCCAGCTCGGTGTCACGAAGCTCTCTCAGCCCCAGATTTGCGCTTGTCGGACGGCCTCCTGCTCGGTCACTTCTCGTCCTCCTCGGTCCAGTCTGAAACGACACTGCTGGTTGTAGCACACAAAGCAAGATGTTTGTAAGATAACGTTTGGTTGGTGTGATTTGTCCTAAACACATCATTCTTATAAATAAAAACTGTTCACTTTGACTGTAGAAATGTTGTACTAAAAATAAAGTTTTTCCCATTGTAGAGTATTTATCTGTTTTAAATCACAGAGTATAATGTGGGTGTGTTACATGTTATTGTTCACAGCTGTATTTCGATGTCTGTGTTCACACATCTTGATAAAATCCTTCTAATATCTTATTCCAGCACTCTGACCTTACGGATTTTAAAAAAGCGTTATCTGGCACGGGTGCAATGTGATTCATTAAGTCCGGAGGCCAAAAATTACATGAAACAGGTGGTTGAAGAGGAACTGGTGAAAAGCAGCAGGATGCAGGTATCCAAATTCTTCCCATACAGTTTAAACTTGAGTCTTTTTTTTATATAGGGGGCTATCATCTTCAGGTTTTTTTTGTTTGTTTGTATTTTCCCTGCTAGGACAGTGACAAAAGTGGAAGTGAGGTGGAGACCAAGAAGCCCCAAAACAAAAGGAAGAGAGAAAAGGACAATGACGAGGTGATAAGTGGGGAAGAAGATGAATCCACAGCGAAGAAATCACGTTATCGGTCAGGCTCTTCATCAGGTAGGTCAGAACCTTTCTGTTTTTTTAATGCATGTAGTATGTGCAAAATGTCCTGATGATCAATAATAGCAGGACTAGAGATTTAAGTCCTGCTATTGAGCAATAATTTTTTTTTTATTATTGGCTAATCTGCACATTCATTAATTGTTTTTTTCTCTGACAAAGTGCTCATGAGTTCTTGGTGATATCATTTTTTTGTCTGTCCGTCAGTTCAAAACCGTTCATAAACATTCACACATTACTACTGCACTGGAAGTTCTTATTAATAATAAATAAACATCCAGTGGTATTCATAGTCCTAGTCCCAGATCAAGTAGCATTTGAAGGTGGTTCATGGTGCAGACAGGTCAGCTTAAAACTAAACTTTGGCATACCAGTCGATGAAGGCAAGTTCTGTTCAGATAAACTCACTCAGTCAGCAGTGAAGTTTGTTAATCTTTTCTTAATTGTGTTGCACTGTTGCAAATCATGAAATGTTGTCTTCTCTTTTGTGGTTACTGTCAGAATCGAAGGATAAAGAGGACTGCAAAACAGGAAGTGAGGAGAGTGAAGAGGACGAGAAAATTAAATCTGAGGACGAAGAGCAAGAGGTGAAAAAATCACCGCCGAAGAAAAATGGAGGTCGTAAACCACAGACAAACAGTGAAAACTCTACAGATGAGGAAAAAAGTGAATCAGAAAAAGAAGAGAGTGACTGTGGTGACAGTCCAAAAAAAGTGGTGAAAAAGAAAGCAAGTACTACAAAGAATGAAGAGACAGGAAAGAAAACACCACAGAGTGATGAAGAGAGTGATACTGACTCAGATAACAAGTCAGAAAAGAGCGACAAAATCACTGGCAATGGCTCCTCAGACAATGAAAAGGGTGAATATGAAAACTATATATTCATATCTTGTATGTAAATGTGTATGTAATTATGTTGTCAGAGTTTCTTGTATGACTTGATATGACTTTCTATTTTCTTATGCAGAAGATAAAGTCTCAGTAGAAAAGAAAAATAGCGGCTCCGATTCAGATTCATCATCACTTCCCTCCCTGGACGATGAAAAAGACAGTGAGACAGAAAAGACACGAGATGATGAAAAGAAGAAGAAGAAAAAGAAAACTGTGAAAAAAGAGGAGAGTGCCAAAGATCAAAAGGTGAGCCCACAAGTGGACTTATGGATCAAATCACAATAATGAAGCTTTGTAAAATGTAAATGTTGATGGTTGTTTTTATGTTTGAATTTTTATAATTTGTACTTTTCAGGTAAAGTTAAATGAATTTAATTTAAATATGGTCAGACAGATAAACACCATTTATGCAATCTGTCTGTTCTTGTATTCTTCCTGCAGAGCGACGACAAAGCAGTCACGAGGCTCAAGCGCTACATCAGTCTCTGTGGAGTTCGGCGGAATTACAAGAAGCTCCTCGAAGGCTGTCGCTCTGTTCGCTCCCAGGTGGCTGCTCTGAAGAAGGAGCTTGAAGATCTCGGTGTCCATGGTAAGTTCAGCTTTCAGACTGCACATTTTTGGATTCCCAAGTGTGGTTCATTTTCTTCTTGTTTCCTTAATTTCTACATTCGTTGAAATACTACACCGTGAGATGATTTTGATTTGTTGTATTTAGAAAAGAACAAAAACTGTCAGTGTCAGTATGACATAAAACTCCAGGATGACACTCATTTATAAACAGTTATCCTTTTCTTTATTGACACAATTTGATTAACTCAACCATGGGTTGAAGTAATAAAATGTATGTGTTTCACAGGCCAGCCATCTATTGAGAAATGCAAAAAAGTAAGAAAGAAGAGAGAGGAAGCTCAGGAAATCGCTGAGCTTGATGTCAGCAACATCATTGCAACACAAGGTAACTTTTTTCTTCGGTGTTTACGTCTCTTACTATAAGCTTTGCCAGTTTTCTGGTGGAAAATGAAAATCATGAAAGTATTTATTAATGAGACCCGCTGTGGATAACTCTCTTAGGCCGACCTAAGCGCAGAGCATCAGCATGGCAAGAACAACACGACCCTCGCCCTCCTTCCTCTCCATATCTGCGCACTCTGGACTCCGGCTCTGATAGTGATGCAGATGCACAGAGAGGGCGCAGAAGAGCAACAGACTGGTCCAACCTGCAGGGAATAATCAGCGATGATGCAGATAGTGACTGACCAGAACAATTCCTCTTGACCACTTAGATATAGACATTATTCTTTGTATATGTTGTTCTATGGTCTTTACTAATTACTTTGATAGTAAAGATTTTGATATTAAGTATTTCTAAAACACGAGTTTCATATGTTTCATATGCACTGTTGATAAATGAATATTTCATGTACATGTTATTTTTCCAAATAAAAGTATTTTGCTCTAATTGAACAACAAATTATTTTAAGTGTTGTATAAAACCATAACGAGTGTTAATCTATTACTGCTTTATCTAACTGAACTCGACACTGTATATTAGTGTTAGCCCGGGCGGACACCGGAACTACTGTGGGTAAACTCTCGGGTTAGACGGAATATTTCGCAGACGGACTATCCCACGGGCTCCTGCAGGTCAATGAGACTTTTTGTGTGTTACTTCGTAATACACGCACGTGTTACGTTATATACAGATATGTATATGTACTACTGCATTATGTCGGATAAAACATAATAAAGAGGACGTCAGTGAACGTCTCAATCTAGCCTCGACATGAAATGTCGACATACGTGTCACAGGCGGGTTGAGAGCAATGACAGTATCATGCATGCAGTTAATTAAGATCAAAATAGCTTAAACTAAATGTTAATAAGTCTTGTTTTTCTAAAGTAAGCTAATTTATATCCGCCAGATGTTACTGTACACGGATGCGAGGCGAAATTATATAGAAATTACATATACAAGGATATGTATGATACAGCTGCATGCAGTGTGTATGCAGCCCTTCTGTCATAAAGGGCACACAGTAAAAACAAGTATCTCATCATCTATTCCTGTGTTTTTTAGTATACTCTGTAAAATTAGATCTGCTTATACCTTACACTTATACATTTCATGCAGGAATGGATGATAATGCACCAGAAGAGGCCTTTGCTGCCCTAAAGTCAGAACATCTCGGAGTATGGGGCGTTGCTCAGATAGCTGCTGGCACTGGGCTTGCTGTTTATGCCATGTGGGTGGGAATCCTCCAGCCTGGCTTCCGAAAAGTACCCTTGAAGCTGCAGGTATAGTCTTAATCTTAAACACTCCAACAACCATTCTTCTTGTACCTCTAAAAAGTTTGAGGAATGATATTCTTTGTATCAGAAGCTCTTTAAAATATCTTCCAGGTCCCGTACATTCCTGCCAGCAAAGCCCAAGTAGATAATGTGATGACGTTGCTCAGAGGTCGAAAAGGAGGCCTTGTTGATTTGGGATCTGGTGATGGCCGCATTGTAAGTATAATCGAGATATTAAGGGCCTTTTTTTCTTGCTGGTAACCAATGGGTTTTGACTGTGGTATTTTTTACCCCTTAAGGTCTTGGAAGCCCATAGGAAGGGTTTCACTCCTGCTGTTGGTTATGAGCTCAACCCCTGGCTTATTCGCCTATCCCGCTTTCATGCATGGAGAGCAGGCCATCATGAAAAAGTGTCGTACCGACGAGAAGATCTCTGGAAGGTCTGACATCTGTCACTTGTTTGTTATGGATTTAGTAACACTCCTATTCTATATCAGCCATCATTAACACACCCTGACAACATTTCACAGTGTTATTGTAATTGGTCTTACAACAAAATATGATTGCAACAACATGATACTTTAATTGCTAAATTGCTGACACGAGTTTCATATAAACAGACACAGATGTGACTTATGAATCATTAAGTAACCACCAACATCGACTATGCCATTAGAATTTTTTTTACATGTGATCATTGTATATATGCTATTCAAAGTTAAATTTTTAATAATGTTACTCACCTATTTACCACCTGTCTTGTATCTCATCACAGGTCGACTTAACAGAATGCAAGAATATCACAGTGTTTTTGGCTCCTAGTGTGGTGAGTAATATTGTAATCATGGTAATGAAGTTAGCTTATTAAAAAGGATTGCAGTCATTTTTATTCTGCTCTTGTGTTCACAGCTTTCATTGTTGCAGCAGAAGTTGCAGGCTGAGCTCCCTGATGATGCCTTAGTGGTAGCTGGTCGCTTTCCCTTCCCTGACTGGAAACCCTGCAGGATTGAGGGACATGGTGTGGACAGAGCCTGGGCATATAACATGCAAACACAAAGACAGCACATCTTTAAGAAAAATGACACGCTCAAGGATAGCATCAGTGAATTAACCAGGGAGAAAGAATCCACTTGAAGCTGCATGGATGTTTCTAGTCTTAAAATGAAATTATACTGTGTGTCATGAACTTAAATATCCTTCGATGGAATATCGAAAATGTTAACGCCAACTTGACTGCCTGAACAGTTTTTGACTACATCTACAATCGGATGTGTTTGACAAACTATTGTTGCATTCTGCTCTACTGTGACACTGACCTGAAAACAGCAAACAGAAATTCTCTGTATTGCAATGTTTGAAATACATTTGAACCAGAAATTTCAAAGGAAAACTACATCTTTGCCACTTGAAACAGTGTAGATGTTTTGGAATTTAAAAAAAATCCCCGTCTGGGGGTAGTAATCATTTAAATGTTTTATCATTTGCCGTTTTGTTCTCTGTGTGTGGCATATATGAGTATATGTCACACAACTGAAGATTGTTTTATGTTTTTATTGATTATTGCTCACTATTGTTATTATTTTATTTTATTATTTCATATATTCTTATACGGGCCGGTGCTGTAAATGTCTTTGCATTAGCAAGCATGGATTGTCACTCTCCAGGGTCTGGATGCGGGTTTTTCCAAATCTCATAAATTGATTGTAATACTTAATGTATTATGAAGTATAAACTTCATAGTACATCCCTGGACAGTATGAAGTTACCTCTCTATATTTTAGCACATGTACAGTGTTGTTTTTGGCTATTGCCTTTTCTCTTGATTCTTTTGAATGTTTGTTTTTAACTTGCTGCTATAAAAGTAAAGTTAATGCTCTAATCAAGGACTAAATGTGTGAATACTGTTTGGGTGAAACAAAATGCTGCATTAACTACAAGATCAGGATAGTTCTGAGGTTAAACCGAACACAAGTAGCAGCATACATATATATAACTCTGCCATTAATTTTACTTCTTCAAAGCTCATAACTTGGTAATGAGTATACTTTGAGTTCATTATTGAGGTCTTAGTGGGTGCATTATATTGAGAGATGTTTCTAATATTATGGCTATCGTGTATTTAAATGCGGTGGCCAAAGTGTTAGAAACACCTCTCAATATAATGCAGTCCAAATTAATACCACTGCAAACTACAAGCTCAATAGTAAACATAATGGTTAAATAAATACCTTTCTGACAGGGTCAGAAAAAATAATAAATTATATGGCCAAGTTGTTGTATTGGATCACACTGGATTGTATAAGTGTATTTAATAAAGTGGCGGTGTAGTTATATATGAAAAAAGGCCAGCGAGGCGTGGAGAGAAATCTAAATATTCCTACACGTGCAGACTCCAAATTGTATAATGTTGCTTGGAAACTTCTGCAGATAATAAATTAGTTTTGAGGTAAAGTAGTGGAGATAGCAGAGCAAAACAGACTTATTTTTTAATGGTAGTGTATGTGTGGCCTCTATGCTATTTATCTTGTTTTTTAGTTTTTCAATTTATGTTTAAGTTATTTCCTTGTATGTTCACCTCATTTCTGTACTGGAGGGTAACTATTCTAGCCAAAGACAATATTATATGAGCATTTTGGATGCGATTTTATGGATTATATAATATGGGAATTACTTTTTTAATACACAATTTTATGTCACTTTTTAATACATTTGCACACTCTTACTGAGTGTTATTCAAAAACGTTGTCTTTACTTTTTGTCAGAGAGTGCTGTAGTTTGAAAGACATAACCGGAGATCGTGCTTTTATTATTGTGACTGACTTCACACAGGCTCATTGGGTTGGTTGATTTCTGCAGCTAAAGAGGAAGTTGCGAAGTCCCTAGCAGCAGGCTAGCTATATTCTTGAGCCGCCCTAAGCATTGAAAAGGGGAATAACAGGAACAACCGCGTATAGTATTACATTTTGTATTATTAATGTTACAGATTTGTCAGATATATAACGTAGGTGTGCATATTCACCCGCTTTTAAATAACAAATGGTAAATGCAAGTTGTCGTGACCAACAGTCCTGGAAACATGTCAACGTTTGACAGCTAACACAGCTAACCTCCATCCTTCTAGAGAAGCTAGCGAGTTAGCCATCCGCTGCTGCAGCGTTAGCATCGGGGTAACTTAGCTGCGAAACGCGTGACATAGAAAGCTAATTAACGTTGCATACTTGCCCCGGTGCTGGAGCCAATGTTGGCTGTGCCACAAAAAATAAGATTTCTATATTTAACATTAATGTAAATGGGACACGACAATGCAGCTAACCTCCCAGTCCGAGATAGCTGATCCAATGTTAAGCCTACATGCTCGTTAATCAAAAACGCGTTTTACTCAAGCAAGGTAGGGGATTCAAAAACAATAATAATAACTTAGTGTTTAACGTGTTTATTGCAAAGAAAAGCAGACGACGCCAACCTTCGTTAGCTAGTTGTGTTTGTGAAGTGTCGACCTAAGCAGCCGAGCCGAGCCGAGCATGATGAGCCCCCTCTGCGGCTACGTTAGCCAGCAACACCTCAGCTAACGTTTGCTACAGAATTGGCTAGTTAGGTTAGCTGATGCTGGCTTATAACTGCAATTAATCCGAGACTAAGCGAACCGAAGAACGCATCCGAGCCGGCTAAACATGGTGAGTATCATTTAACGTGGATTCTTTTAGCCGACGTTAGCTATTCACGTTGTCTTCCTGTCTTATATCGCTAGTGGCTAACGTGGGGCAAACCCTTTTGATCCGTATATATTTGACCAGGAAGGCGTAAAGTCGTGTTAATAATGTGTTTAAATGTTTTACATGAAGCTAGTCGTGCGTGCTTTTATGCACCACGGCGCTGTGTGTCTGTTAAGCCACATAACGGTTTGGAGAGGTATTTCAACGGGATGTGACAGCTTGTTTAGCCATTTCACGGTAAAGACGCCCATCTTACAAAAGCGAATATTTGCTTTGAGTTGTGTTAAGCCTCGGCAAGTTGTGGCTTATTTGAGGAATTCAGACCCGCCTGCCACAGGATCTGCTCTTTAAAATCTCAATTTGCTATCTCAGTATTGTTGGCTGGCAGGGCCCAACTTCCTCCACCTGACAAAGCATAACAAATTTGTCTTTAATACAATACTTGAGTTAGATTGTGTGACCAGGATAAAAAGCCACAGTGGTAAAATATGTGTGCACATCAGATTCCTGTTGTCTTAATATTTCTGTGACCCTGTGGCAAAACGTGCACAACAATCAGTGATGTGCACTAACCAGCTATTGTGTAAGCGTGCACATATATACATTTTACATTCCTCCTCAGCAGGATGAGTTATAGGCCTGCGAGCAATAATTTACAAGTGGCGTTCTTTTTAAAATCAGTCAACAACTGCTCATACGTAGGTGTTCTTTGTTGACAAATGAACAAGAACTCGGCATAATGAATGTTTAAATGTGTACGCAAGAAACCTAAATAGCAGTGCAATGTTCTCTTCACTGTGAGGATGGTTTTCTTTCTCACAAAGGTCTGCAGTTCTACATCTGCATGATCTTAATTATATCTGACAAATGGACAGATACTTGCCAAGTGTGTTTTTTCATGATGGTTATGGTGAAAGCATTCAGTGGACTGGTTCATTAATGTTGTCAAATAGCTGGTCTAAATGCGCACTTTGTGCTCAACTTTTCACTCTACCTTTTATTATCCACAAGGCATCAGAGGAGTCGTCACTGCGTGCACTGGAGGGCCTCATGACAGAGTTCTTTCACAGCTGCACAACCAATGAGCGAAAGAGAGAAATAGGTCAGTTTTGTCTCGTAAAATCTACCACTACACATGTACTATCGGGTGTTTTTGCACTACTTTTGTAACAGATTGGTTAAACGGTTTTCCCATACACATTACTTCCTCCCATATTCTTTTAACAGTTGCCAAATGTTTAGTCTGGATCACTGACTACAATGCACTGTATTATGATTATATTTCTATGAAAAGTATTTTTTGAGTTGTCATTTTATGCACTTCCTGTGTGGCTACGCATTACTTTCAGTCTGTCTGTGAAGCTACGTTGTCTTGTACCGCTGTCAGAGATCATGCCTACTTCCTTTTTTTTCTGCAGAAGAGCTGCTGAATAACTTTGCACAGCAGACTGGAGCGTGGCGCCACTGCTTGTTCTTCCTCTCCAATACTCGAAATGAGTATGTAATGATGTACAGCCTCACAGTATTTGAAGTAAGTCCTAGAAGTGGGAGATGAATATTTTCAGTGGTATTGTCTTACTAATGCTTTCCTCACCTATTTTATGCTCTAAAAATAAGACACAGATTAAAGTTTGTTTTATGGCTACTGAGGAGAGAATTTGATTCAGGCGTCTTTCCTCATTTCTTTAATTTTGCAAAACACAGGTTAATGTGCAATACGTTATGCGTGGTGTAAAATGCAGAACATCCTGTGATCCCATATGACACAATTTCACAGTCTTTAATACACACTGCTTAAATTTAGATGTGTCGTTTTTATCTCAACGTCTGTTAGTAAAAATTTTCATCAAGCACTGTATTGTAAAAAAAATAATAATAATCTTTACTACATGCATGAAGATTCAGAGGAATTACTCATTACACCATTAAACAGATTATTGAGAACTATTACAACATGTCTGTAGAAATGTGTAGGCTATGTCTGTCCCAGCTTTGACAGCCAATTGCTCCCTTGTACTTTTAGAACTTGGTGAACAAGATGTGGATCGGTGTTGCTTCACAAGACAAAATGGATATTCGCAGCTGTCTGCCCAAACTCCTCCTTGCTCAGCATAAAGCTGTGCCCTATTTCATCCGTAACAAACTCTGCAAAGTCATTGTGGACATCGGCCGCCAGGACTGGCCTATGTTTTACCATGATTTCTTTACAAACACCCTTCAGGTAAGCCCTGCTGATTGTCTGTTACATTTGTTCTTTGATCATGTTGAAGTTTCTCTAAAAACTCCTTTTACTCTAGCACGTCTGTCAAATTTATTCAAATGGCATTTCACATTTGCTCTCTTTAATTTAACTCTTTGCATTTGAAGCAGCCTTTTGTAATTATTTGGCCTTTGTAGTCTACAAAAAAGAAAGTGGATGTTATGAGGATGTGGCTGGGCATGTTACAACGGCTGTATTATGACCCACAAGAAAATTGCTAAATATCTCTTTCATTTTTGTTTTTCAGTCTTATAACTTTGTGCCGTTGTTTGAAAAAGAGCTTTGATCCAAAGAGGGACTGTTTCAGTTTCTTTTTGTCCCAAAATTAAAATGCAGTATACGTTTACAATTTTTACAAATTTACAAGCCTACATTGGATGTCACTCTACCTTCAGAGCAAAGGGCTGGCTTAAGAGCAAAATGCAGAGCATACATTTATATAGATATATAGGCCACATACAGTAGATCCTGATGCATCTTATGATGAATTTAGTGAGCAGACGATGACCTGCACAGCCACATTTATTATGTATATGATCTTTGTTGTGTGGAGCGTAATGTTTTATGTCATAAAAGTATTTTTATTAATTGTATAGTTGAGGAAATGGTGTTTGTTTTAGATGAAATGGCTCACCTCTGCTGTAAAACACTGAAAACCTCCAGTCTTCATAAAGCCTAATAGTAGGTTAATTCAGTCATTTTCATCTTTATTGTTACTCTCTTGATCCAGTTGATCCAGTCCCCGGCTCTGGCTTCATTGGGATTGGTGATGTTGAAAACCACATCAGAGGAACTTGCGTGTCCACGAGAAGACCTGAGTGTCGCCAGAAAAGATGAGCTTCGTAAACTGCTGCTGGAACAAGTACCAACTGTGCTTGGACTGTTGACGGGTGAGAACAACCTTAAATACTTTGTGCAAGTTATTGCCTTATGTATGAGAGAGAGACTTTGTTTCACTATAAATGCACGTGGGTGTCAATGATTTTGCTTAACAGTGGCCTCTATATGTGACATCAGTATTACATATCATATTACAAGAAATGCAATCCAATTTTCAAACTGAGACGTAACTACAGGAAATAAAATCACCAAATGTACAACCTGCTAGTGAGGTTTAAATATCATAATAATTCTGTTTTTATGTGTTTTATGATGTCTAAATTTGACAAAAGGTAAAATATGCCAAAAGTTCTTGTCGCTTCTTGTTTTTAGGTATCCTGGAGACTTATGGGGACAAGCACAGCGTCATAGCTTCCACCCCACCTCCCTCTCCCACCTCAGGGGAAAGTGGTGAGTGAACTGTTTCTAAGTTACCTGAAGACTTGCTGGTAATGTGATTACAATGACTAATGCAAGCAAAACCTGACCGTTTATTTGTGTTTCTTCAATCTGCCAGTGGAATTGCTTGGCAGTTTGTTTCAGGGCAGTCAGTACTCAAAGCTGCTTTGCCAGCCCATGGCAGCATTGGACAATGAGAGTCAGCAGCTGTGTTGTCTCGTTTTGGAGTGTTTAGCTCACCTGTTCAGCTGGATCCCTCTGTCCACAAGCATCACACCCACCCTGCTGGCATCCATTTTCCATTTTGCACGTTTTGGCTGTGACCTTCGGACAAAGACGAAGACCGGATCCTTCATCTCCTCAAACTCCTCGTCTTCTAATGGGCAGCTCAATGCTGGGACATTGCCACCAACGTCGAATGGAGGCGGACGAAATGGACAGCAGAGTGAGGGCAACAAGGTGGATCGTGCCCGGCTTGGGGTACTCGCCATGACATGTGTCAATGAGCTTGTGTCAAAGAACTGTGTGCCAATGGATTTTGAGGAATACCTGCTGCGTATGTTCCAGCAGACCTTCTTTCTCCTGCAGAGACTGACACGGGAGAATAACGCTCATACAGTCAAGAGCCGCCTACAGGAACTTGATGAGAGGTATGGGTCAGCCGCATTAGTTTACATTAATGTTTGTGCATCCATAATTGTTTGCAGACTAGAGGGTGTATTGTACCTGGACAGTTTCAGCATGTCATCTGCAGCTAGTCATATTTACTTTTGTTAGACACAAACCTAATTTGCAGTACACTCATATTTCTTAGTAGCCCATCTTTTATTAGATTTTTAATGATATTGTCCATCTTAGACTAACTGAAGTAACTTCTGACTTCAGATCTGTGTGTTGACTTTAATGTTTTCTCTTTCGTCTTGCAGTTACTTGGAGAAGTTCACAGATTTTCTGCGCCTGTTTGTCAGTGTTCACTTGAGACGGATAGAGTCCAGTCCTCAGTTTCCAATTGTAGAGTTTCTTGCCCTGCTTTTCAAGTACACCTTCAACCAGGTAGTGATCATTTTGTCAGTCATTTGTTGATGTGGGACACCAAAGATTGTTGTTTTCACCAGGTTTTCTGCAAGATTGCAAAGTTTGCTTTTCATTTGTTTTTCAGCCTACCCATGAAGGCTACTTTGCCTGTTTGGATATCTGGAGTGTCTTCTTGGATTTTTTAACAACTAAAATCAAAAGCAGACTTGCTGACAGAGAAAGTGTTCTAAATAGGTAAGTCGAAAACTTATTTATTCCCTTCCCAGTGTTTCCTAGTAGCACATGAATCCAAGTAGGTGAACAGACATCAGGTTCAGACAGACCCCAAGAGAGCGTTCATAAGGTAAATGCAGTTACTGTCTGTGTACAATGATACTTGGTAGGCAATTTGTACAGTGGTTAGATATGTGTAGGTCTGCGTTACAGAAGCCTATTGTATGAAATGGCTGTACCTTCACTTCACCGTGCCTGCATTTTTAGAACCTATGATAATCTGGTCCTGGGTCTGGCCTTATTTGCTTATGTCCAGGCATCATCACTGCCTCTTCCTCTCCGCGGGGGAGAGGACAGGGGTGGGGCCTCACAGGTAGAATAATTAACACCTATGCAGCTATTACAGCTGCAGGAGTAATCAGAAAAAGTTGCATTTTTTTGGCTGCCCTTCGCACTTCAGTAGTTTTCTGAAGCACCCAGTGAACAATTATCATCAATGATCGTAAATGCAATCAAATAAAATGTCTGATGTTTTGTTATTCTTTTGTTGTTGCCTTTGTTTTGAAATGTAATATATATTCGTCTATGGTTGGACAGGTACAAAGATGCCTTAGTTCTTCTGTTACGGGAAGTTCTGAACCGCATACAGTTCAGATATAATCAGGCCCAGTTGGAAGAGCTGGATGATGAGACTCTGGACGATGATGTAAGAACACTTTACTTATTTCACAGTCTGTCAGTTGCACCTTTTTTTATTTAGCACTGTATGTACTGTGTATATCTCACAGTCACTTATCAAAGTTTATTATAATAATACCATATTAAAACCCCTTAAGACATGCACACATTACAAAGGTGTATATCTTTCGCTTCAAAGTCTAAATGTCCTCCTTCATTTGGTAACTACAGCAACAGACCGAGTGGCAAAGGTATCTGCGTCAGAGTCTGGAGGTGGTTGCCAAGGTGATGGAGCTGCTCCCATCCCATGCATTCTCTACCCTGGTAAGAGATCGTTGTTGATGTCACCAAGACATTTTGTAGTTGTGGACTTCACTGGGATTTTGCCATTTTAGAATTCCGCCTGGGGCAAGTTAGTTAAATCACCAAGCATTTGCTTGTATGTATTTCATTATTACATTAGAATATTTAAAGTGATATGTTCCGGTCAGTGGCGGCCCCTCCTTATTCCTCTTCTCTCTTTGAAGTTTCCAGTCCTGCAAGAAAATTTGGACGTATACATGGGTTTGCAGCAGTTTATTGTCACCACTGGCACAAGTAAGCTTTATCTTTCATTTTTTCTTCCTTCACTTTCAGTCTTTTGTATGGAAGTACAGTCACGCTTGGATGATACTGATTCACTATTAGGATGACATGACATGGTGTTCTTTTATCAGGTCGGAGGCTGAATATATCTGCAGAGAATGACTGCCGGCGACTTCACTGTTCTCTCAGGGATCTGAGCTCCCTACTTCAAGCTGTTGGACGCTTGGCTGAACATTTCATCGGGGAAATCTTTGCTGCACGTTTCAGTGACGCCCTGGCAGTGGTGGAGAGGTCAGTGGTCTGGTACACTTTTGAAACCCTCAAAAGTGGTTGTTGTACATACATCATGAGGTTATATTTTTATTTCAACATGCTTCAACAAAACTGACATTACATTTTATTACTGGATCTCAAGTAACTCTTACTCTAACTCAGTTGGTTAATGCGCCATTTTACTTAAATTAGTGTTAAAATGTATTCATTGTCGTTTAGTAGTGTGCGTTCATTAGTAATAAGAGTTGTTAATTCTATTGACTGTTCAATTTGCTCCATTAAAAGAGCAAAGTATCATAATGATTCATGTATTTCTTTTTCAAGGTTGGTTGAAGTGACTTGCTACGGCTCTCAGACCAGCCTTTATGACCTGGAGACCGCTGTGCCTTCTGTCCTCAAGCCAGACCTCACTGACGTGTGAGTATCACATGTTAAACACAAACCTCAACCCTAACATGTGATGTGTTGCACTCATTTTTGCTCCAGTTACAAATAACAAGACTGAGCTGTTGCATTATGAAATGTTCTTTGCAGCATCACCGACAAAATAAAAGGGAACTGTTAGCGCATTTAGAGACTTAACAGCCATATTTCACACCTTAAAGCCACTGAGAAGCAACTCTGGCTGTAAGCACAGTGGGAAATTGCTGCCTGTTCATAGCTATCAGAGCTACTGTTCTATATAATGAAGTTAGATTTTTTATTTTTCTGGGACTGACTTAGTAATCCATTAATTAATTCAAATGTTATGTCAATGTAAAATTATAAATGCAAATCTAGAACAGATCTGTCTGTATATGTGCTGAATCTGTATGAACAAGTAAGTTTTATTCAGCATTTTAACTGTGTGTTGTTTTGTTTGTTACAGACATGCACAGGCCCTTGCCGCTTTGCAAGCCTACTCTCATTGGCTTGCACAGTTCTACAGTGAGGTCCATAGTCAAAACCAGAGCCAGTTCATCAACCTCATCACATCTGCAATAGATGCCAGTAGCCCACTCATCACTGCTAAGGTAACTTGACTCATACTTATCTGTCCTTTTTTTTTTTTTTTTTAATTATTCATTCAAATCAAATACCGACCAAAAGAATGTTGGTTTTCTAATTGAAACAATCTTTCATTAAGGGGGAACTTTCTGCTTTATTTATCTGGTCCTCTGGATGTCGAAAAGAGTTGTTCTTTTTTCAACACTTACGTTTTGTCTTTTCTCCAGGTACCAGAAAAGTTGCTGCTCTCTGCATGCCATCTGATGGTTTCCATAACCTCTACAGTGCGGCCTGTCTTCTTGGTCACATTGCCAGCTGTTCAGAACATTTTCAACCTCATTACAACAGAGAATCAGAGCCACAGACTACCACAAGAGGTACATATTTGTTATATTTGTTTGCATGTGACGTGACACATATGATATGTGATGATATGTTGTGGCTCATTTATTTAATACAAAATAAATAATAGATTTATACAGTTTTGAGAAGTAGCAAAGACGTAGTTTATAAGATTAGTCCAAATTTCTCTTTAAATAAAACACTACACAGGCATAATGATTTAAAAGTAAAGTTTTTGAAACGTCCTCAATATATGAAGTAATTGTGATTATTGTATGTTTGTGTGTGTGCACATTTGCTCCTACAGGCTCACATGTTGGTATGTAGGGCTTTGTCCAACATGTTGCTGCTCCCATGGCCAAATTTACCAGAGAATGAGCAGCAGTGGCAAACGCGCTCCAGCAACCACGCCAGCCTGCTGGCAGCACTCACTCGAGAATATCGGGTTTTAAGAGGGACAGTGAACATAACTCCTCGGCAACCCGATCTGAATAACAGTCAGTACTTCTTTCTTTCTTTTGTTTTGTTACTTTTATTACTCGGTCATTCTTTGCCCTGCTTGAATTATGTTTTCTGACCATCTGTTTTCCTCTCCAGTGAAAGCTGTGATACAGCAGACCCTACCTGTGCTCAGAGACATAGTGGACAGTATCTCTGGGGAATCCACCAAATCCCGTCAGATCTGTTATCAGAGTCTTCAGGAGTCTGTCCAAGTGTCCCTCAGCCTTTTCCCAGTGTTTATTCAGCAGCCAGGTCAGTGTCTCTCATCTAGTTGGCTATCCATCTAACATTTGTTATAACAGTCTTTAAAGGAATGAAGATGATCTTATCAGACCTGTCACAGGGGCTGAGGCCTATCCGTTTATTATATTTGGATGCAAAAGGTTCTCTGACTGGCCAGCTTTGTTAATTTTGTCACTTTTCTTTTCCTAGATGTGACAGATGAGATGCTGGCCTTCTTCTTGACGCTGTTTCAGGCTTTACGAGTCCAGATGGGCGTCGCCTTCACGGGACAGATCATCCACACCTTCCTCAGCATGTTCACCAGGTGAAAAAGAAACTACATTAGTCTTGCATCTTATCTAGATGGATAAAGGTTTAGATAGCATGTAGCAAATAATTAAAATCTTACCATCACACTAATTCATGCATTGTCACTTGTATGTGCTCCAGGGAACAGCTGGCCGCCAGTATTTTGCAAGAGGGCAGTGCAGGGTGTAGAGTGGTACAGAAGTTCCTGAAAATCTTGCAGGTGGTGGTTCAAGAGCCTGGTCAAGCTTTCAAGCCCTTCCTGCCCAGCATCCTCTCTCTGTGCATGGAGCAGGTTTACCCAGTTGTTGCAGAGGTCAGTTGGTGCTCACCTGTCATGAGTTAAGATTCATTCTGACTTACCTGCTACCTACCATGCATGTGGTAGCTCCCTTTATTTATTCTGAAAATTAAAATCATCAGTTGCTTAAAATTTCCTGGATAACAGTTGCTAATTGAGTCTCTTGTCTTTCATAGCGGTCTTCCCCAGATGTCAAGGCAGAAATGTTTGAGTTGCTATACCAAATACTTCACCAAAACTGGAGATACTTCTTTAAAACTTCAGTCTTAACAAGTGTCCAAAGAGGAGTTGAAGATACAATGGAAAACGAGGCCCAGTTCACAGCTGCCATGCAGGTGTGTGTATGCATGTGGCTGAAGTTATCAACATGCACCTTCTGGATGGATGAATACTTAAATCTAATTCTATTGCTACTTGTTTTCCTGACATGTGCCGAAATATATTTTCCAGGCTTTCGGACAGTCATTCCTGCAGCCTGATATCCACATCTTCAAGCAGAATCTGTCCTATTTGGAGTTACTTAACACCAAGCACAAGTTGTATCACAGAGTAAGTGAAGTTTTTATGTCTGTGTCTTTGCTTTTAAAGGTACATCATCAGTAGGACAAAAACACATGGCAGCACTTAGATCAGTGTGACCTTTGCACCCTTCCCAGTGATTAGTAGAAAGTATGTTATGATAAGATTTGAAGATGTAAGATAAGAACACACTGTGATTGAGTGAGAACTACAGCATCCATTGTCTTTTTTTCCCCATTGCGCTTTAGAAGCTTTTCCGGACCTCGATGCTCTTTCACTTCATCAACGTGCTGCTACAGGTCCTTCTTCACAAGAGTCACGACCTTCTTCAGGAGGAAATCACTGTTGCAATTTACAACATGGCCTCTGTTGACTTCGATGCCTTCTACTCAGCTTTCATGCCTGAGTTCCTCAATGGCTGCCAGGGTGTGGACACCAGCCAACGAGCTGTTCTTGCACGCAACTTCAAGCTTGAACGGGTAAGAGTAAAAAAAAATAATAATTGTCAACAGTGTTTTATTTTCTCACTTAACTGAAATATACTGACATCACACTTTAAACTAACATGTTATGACCTTTGATTTGTGAGTTAGTCTCTATTTATTGAGTTACCATGGCAATGTATTTTGCAGGTTGTTGACACATATTTGCATTAGACACAGACACAATCACAGTCCAGTGTGTTTTATCAGTTGTAAAAACTCTACAATAAAAAATGCAACTTGATTTCCTGAAATGTCATTACAGTTACAAAATATTACAAAAATTGTTTATAATAAATTATGTTCAACTTTTATCTTCTTTCTCAAGGACTTGCCTTCGTTCACTCAAAGTGTGCAGCGGCTGGTGAATGATCTTCGCTACTACAGATTGTGTAATAGTAGCCTGCCCACTGGTACCATCAAGCTATAGCACAATGACTGCTTGAACCACTCCATACATCAACTATGATCAAGGACTGCCTGTGCTGACCACTTTGCTCAACACTCCTTCTCCAATTCAGCTTTGCTCCACCTGTTCAGAGTAATAGGAAGGAACAACACACATTGTTTTGTTGAGTAATTGGAGGTTGAGGATGCTGCTGATTTTTCTCTTTGATTTCTACTGTAGAAGGTTGGCGTGTAATTATATATTTTTTTTAAAAGCAGCGCCCTCCTTATGTGTTGCCAATGAAAATTTGGCAAGAAATGTAAACCTGGTCTGCAGTTGGCTTTCGCCCAGACCTGGAGCAGTCTGAGCCAGGCCTTCTTTCCCATGCCTTTGCAACAGAGCTGGGCTGGGACTGAGCACTTTCAACTCATTTTGAGTTTTTAAAATGTCTGCTTTTATTCATTTTGCCTTTGATTTTTTTTTTTTTTCTCCAAAGGAGATGGACTCTCAACTTAAGATCTTTCATATCATTCCATTATGAAAAAGAGAAAACCTGCTTGATTAATAAAGTGCTTTTTTTAGTAAAACTCTGGTATTAATTATTTCATGATTGGTCTGTGCTTTACTGTCTTTACTGGATCTGTAAATCCAGTAGATTTTTAGAACACAGGCACAAATAATCGAATAGTTGGTCTGGCTCTTGACAGAATTGCTAAAAGACATGAAGCATCAGGAGTTTTATGTGTAACGTGACAACACAGCATGCATGAGATGGGAAAGAAAAATTAACTTCACAAACTTGACACAGTCTTTACTGCAAGTTGACAGAGAGCATTGCAGCTTCAATGTTCGTGGTTGCTGCTTAGATAATGCAATGTTTAAGCATGGCTGGGTTTTTCTCTGGAAGCGGCTGCTGTGTAAATACTGAAGGCAAGTTCCTACTCAGTCATGCTGTTAACTTTGGTTATGTGTGTGATCACAGTCTATGAAGATCCTCACAGCCACAAACAAACAAAATTATGTTTAATATCTTGATGTTAAATGTATATTTTAGTTACATCTTGAGCTGAATATGTATTTATTGAAGTATTACAGACTATTACAACACACTGAAAATTAACCTGAAATCATTTTTCTTTTTATTTAAATGGAATCCACAAATTTGACACAAGATAACTTTATTGTCATTGGAGAGTACTTTAAGACTCTGAAACCTCTTCTGATGTATGTCTTCTGTGGATGTCAAGTGGTGACAATAACGCAACAGCCTGCTTGCCAATTCTGGAGCCCTGTGCAATTACATGGCATGGAGCGTTTAATTAAGACAGCTGCCTTGCATTATGGGAAGTGTAGTGTCCAGTGGTTTAGATCGCTGCAGAGGGACAACATGCTTAAAACTTTACGCATAGAAGTTTTATTCATATATCCAATGGTTAAATCAGGCGGACGTTCAAATATTTCTGAATTCAAGGTCAACGTTTGAGTACGTTTTTTGCGCGCACACATAGCAGACACGTTTGGCATCAGTGGAGTTAACTATGGTTCAGTTTGAGTGACAGCTGAGGACAGACAGGGGGATGACTCGTGAGTTTTGATTGAGGAGGGTTGACTTCTCTCGACAGAGGCTGACAGAGTACGAGTCAAAACATGGTAATGTTTCCGAGGTGCATTTTTAAGAGAGTCCTTCAACAGTTTTATTCAGGGCACCAAGAGACCACTAAAAGTCTTATATCTGGGTTTCCCACTGCGCTGCTTCATGGAGACAGAGCTGCTGGACACAGGAGCTCATCAAGTAAGTATTTATGTCAACTGGTCAGAAAAGAAATGTCTTATTCTCGCATTGTACGATTTATTTCATTTTCATTTAAGAATCTATCACATGACGTGGTTAAATGACACTGTTAAATGTTAAACTGACCAATAAACTTCCCTCTGACATCTCTCTGTTCTGTGATGATGGCATATTTTTTTATTTATTTAGATTTAGATGATCGATTAGACTTTACCTCCCGTGCGCAACTTTTGTTTGCTCCAAACTTAACGCGGTGTTCGGCGAAAACAAATTCGCTTGCCAAATGCATGGGGTCATGAACTGGAACTAGGTTAGAGGCACAGAAGATAGTGATGATGGTGAAGGTAACAGACACAGTGACGTGTGGTGGGCGTAATTGGGCCGGAACGTGTGCGTATTGTGCGCAATGAGCAGGGCACTATTCGACACCAGAACCTTTTTACCCAGAACTCCTATCCAGCCGGTACGTCGTTGTACTTTACTAGCACTACAATCTAGCACTAAAATTAGATGCCAGTAGAGTTTTTCCCCTGATGGGTCACGTGTATGTGTAATTGATCGCATGCAGTCACTCATTAGTTCCTAAGTGGTGTCTTAGCTGTTCGCCATCTAAATACATGCAACATCTGATTTCCCAGAGGGTAGTTCTTCTGTATTTGATTTGCAAACCTGTGTGTGTTTGCGGTGGTTGTTGTTTACCCTGCATATCGGTGACTCTGGGTTAATATTGTCCTCTTTCCTGTAAGTTCCTGACAGTATGTGAGGGTTAGATCTATAGAAGTTCTGTTTTGCTCCTCCAGGTCTCTCAAGTGTGAATGAACGGACTCTTATAGCTATAAAGCCAGATGGAGTTCAACGTCGTCTTGTTGGTCAGATCATTCAGAGGTTTGAGCAGCGGGGCTTCAAGCTGGTTGGCCTGAAAATGTTGCAGGTATAGAAGTCTGAAATAAATTTGTTTGTGTGATGTGCAAGTTCTCTGTGCATTTTTTTTACTGTCTGTCTCTGTTGTGAAGGTGTCTGAGGATCTTCTGTCTCAGCACTACAGTCAACTGAGGACTAAGCCTTTTTATCCCAGTCTTGTGCATTACATGACTTCGGGACCTGTGGTTGTCATGGTGAGGGCTCCTCTTTCTGCCTCCTTGTGCCTGGATTTTCCATTATTTCATCTTATTTCTTAAATTAGTTCTACCTTTGCTTTAGGTTGACAGACAGGCTTCTTTCTGTTAGAAAGAAATGCAAAGCTAGTACACAATATTTCAAGTCTAAACCTACTACAAATCTCAGAAAATCTTGAATATCTTGTTTTTGTCTGTGCATATGTGTCATTTTATTTTATGTTCAGGTGTGGGAGGGTCACAAAGTAGTCCAGACAACACGTACCATGGTGGGTCATACTAACCCAGCTGAAGCCCAGGCAGGCACAGTCAGAGGAGATTTCAGCTTTCATGTCAGCAGGTAACTGGAGGTTATTTTGATTATTATATGTACTGTGAGTTTCAGGACCAAATAACAACCTTATGATACTGACACTTTCCAAGTATGGCACATTGTGAAATTATTACACATGATTTTTCTTGTCTTCATAAAATAATCACGTGCGTTGGTCATTTAAAGAAACGTGGTTCATGCCAGTGATTCAGTGGATGGGGCACAGAGGGAGATCCAGCTGTGGTTTCAGGGAAAGGACCTTCTGAACTGGGACTGCTGTGACCAGACCATCACCTGCGAGCTGTGAAGACACTGAGAGTCGAACGCAGTGAGAATCAGTCATACTACCTCTTCTCCTGTTGCTCAGAGGTCTGGTTTGTGACAGTGTGACCACAGTGGCTGAAAAAGATGAGTTATATTCAGTGTTTCTGCTAAATAATTTACCTCAGTTAAGTGCACTTACAATCACAAAGAGTTTTTTAATACTTGAGGCTACAGTAGCAACTACACACATAGATTTTTAGCTGTTACACACTTAATTGTACTACCACAGTAGGAGTTTGTCTTTGGTCTCATTATAAGATGTGTGTAGTAAGCAATATTCATTCTGGCATCACAGCTGATAGATACAGTATTTTAACAATTAGTGTGAAACAATGGACTGCACTCTGGATTAAATTAATTAGACTTGAATGATAGATGCAGACATTGTAAGTGGCTCAGTATTTGATTTCCAACTAAAATATTATTTCATATTTTGGCACAAAGTACAACATGAGAGTGTATCCCACAATCACCCAATATGCCAAATCTTTCTGACTCTGGATAAAACTTGATGTGCTTGTGTATTTTAGCTATAAAGCTATAACTTACTTTATGTCAAAACCAAATTACATGTTACCAAACAATTAAAACAAAGTAGGATCTAATATAATTTGTCCATACTGTAAAAATGTTAGAACTCACCTTCTCTCCTGGAAGCATCCCTGCTGTGTGATGATCATGCACAGCTCCCACAGATTCACAAAACATTGCATAAAGTTTGTCATCACAAAAAGTGAGATTGAAATCCCCTTTTTGGTATCATAAAACATTATATAACATATTCCCACAAGGCCTCACCGTGAAGGAATAATAAGTAAAATACTGTATAGATACATATACTATATATATTTAAAATGTAACAAATTACATGTATTAGTGCTGTTTTTTGAATGAATTCTTTACTTGAACAATGTCCTTGAATACTTTATGTAATGATTCTACTTGACTGAACATTTAATTGAGTTAAATTTGTATACTGAGATTGTTTATTAATTGTCTTATCTTTGTTTAAAACCACTGTGAGGCTGAAGAAATTAAATATGAGAGTGAACCATTTCAAATCATGTAGTTGAGCCTAAATTAATGATCACTTGATGAGCATTTGATCTCTGCTAAATGTAATTTGTAAAATGTGTTGGTGCTGTCGGTGTGAAAATGTACCAAAGTAACATGTCTTGTACTTCAAAGCTCTGTATGATGATGATTTACCTCCTTGCTTCTTTAATTCTTCATACAGTGGGTTAGGGTTAACTTTTTTAATTGTTTGTCTTGACCTATAATAAGTAAACTCATGATACAATGATATGATACAAAAATAACACATAATGTTTTATTCGAGCCAGTATATTAACAGCAATGTATCTCTTATGTTTCTGTATTGTACATTATGTCATTATATGATGTACAATCACAATGAAAAACACTGAATCAGAAGGCATTTCAGTCTCCGCAGAACATCATAAAAGGAGTCAGGACTGGTTTGTGTGTATTTGGTCTAAAACAGCATCTGACTGTAGCAATCAACATCGTTTTAATACAGCCTGTTGTGCAAGCAATAAAAACTCTAAATTAATCAAACATCTGACTGTTCTGTGGAGTCATAAACATTTATAACAGAATGTACTTTTTATAGCTCTAAAAAGCAGAGTCAGTCCATTGTTGTTAATACATCAAACTAATAATCAATATATTATATTATGTTCATTTTACTGCATTTGTGTTTATTGTCATGTTTCAGATATTGACTCAATGAAATATAACATAAAAATAGAAATATTTAAATTGTAAAACATATTAATGAACACCAAACGGTAAGAATAACTTTAGCAAACTCCGGTGAGAATCTGAAGATTAAAGCCCCTCTGTCTTACAATGTTAAATCTAAAATAGTCCTAATGTCAACTAGCATTAATGAGTGAGCTTTACTTTTAACACAGCTTGCTTTTGTTGATGCACGTAAGAGATAAAAATTTAAATCAATCTGCAACATCACTCTGTGAATCCAGCTGCAATGTTATATTTATCTCCATTGATTCTTGATACCACATCTCCAGTTAGATCCGTCACACAAGATCTTGCTCTAATTCCTCGTCAATCCTCAGCTTTTGCCTCTCCATCGCTTTCTCTAGTTCTGTGGCTTTGTGCACGTCCTGTGGAAGACAAAAAACAAAGTTTGAAAAGAAGCATACCAACTTTTTTAGTTTGGGAAATGACATGTGCACCTACATTTCAGTTCAAATAAAATAACCCATGGTTGGTTATTTGGTTGGTTTAGTAATTTAGTGATTAGCAAGTCTACACACTGCAACTTTAGATCTATGAGATCTATAAGAGTGCATTTTGGCATTTTGTCAAATGAAAAGTAAATTAATATAACAATCTTAATAAATTTGTCAGTGTAGGTCAATAACATTGTGGTAATCCATAAGCCAAGGCTGAGCAAACAACTAGTTCAGAACACATGGAGCCAAGCCTAACCCCACAAACAAACATAGAAACATGTACACTGAGAAACAAAAAACTGTGAACAAACCTCGAGAAGGGCCTTCTGCACCATAATTTGGCTGTAAACTCTTGCACCTTCGTCTGGGGACACTGTGCGGAGCTCCTCCTTATTCAGGGAAAAAAGCTGCGCTCCTGTTAAAATGCCCAGACTCTGAACTGTCCTGAACAGAGGAAGAAAGCAAGGAAATCAGTGTTGGTATCTGTTCACCTTCAGAGAGCTTGCACTGTCAAATGTTCACCTATCGCCGGGACAGGCTATAAGAATGCCTGAAGAATCCAGTTTCTCAACCTGGAATAATTTCAAGCAAATCTAAGCTTCTCTTCCTAAGATTCACATTTTTTGTTGAACTTGAAAGTGCCCTTAAATGTCCTCTAGTTGACTGTTTTAGTTCAGCTCAGGTTACAGCAATTCATAATCATTATCAGGGAGGAGATTTTGACAGGGTGCTATTGTACACGAAACAAAACCTCAGAGCGTACCACTGAAAGCTGCATGTGCTGCATGTATAAAGCAATAAACCGTGGAGATGACTTTGATTTTTATTCACTGTTAATCAAGTCCACATAATTCATTACGTTTTTATTAACAGTGTGAGCTGAAGTTTACTTCAACGGTGCACACTCACTGCTGACTGAAGCCTTTGGTGGTGAGCCAGGCCTCCACCTCAGCAGGCGGTGAGTGGTAGTTCAGGGGAGTAGAAGTGTCAGCTGTGCGGGGAACCACCAGGGGTCGGACCGAGCCTCTTTTCTCAGCCAGCCGCTGAAGGAGCTCATCATTCATTATCAGCACTGCAAGTGCAATACACACAAAACCAAATAATGTGAGTCAAAGTGTCGCATTTCTCATTTTTAAAGATTCGCGCTCAGCATGCTTAGGTTGTTCTGAATTTACTGTGATGTGATAAATGTTTGTGGAAGATTTCACACACTCAGCGAGGTCTGTTATCTCTGTGCTTACTGTCAACATTATCCTAGTGTTTTGCAGGGCTATAAAGACATCTGTCTGCACCTGTCCCCAGGTCTACCATGTGTTTGCAATCCTTTTCTACAAATGCTACATTTCATTTAGATTTTCCTTGTCTCACATGAGGTTATTAATTCATATGCTAAACAGATGAACATAGTTGTTACCTCGGTCACTGTCTTCTCCCTGCATTGTTGTAGATGGTAAAACCATGCTCTGTGGTCGCAATGGGCTTGTAGCTATAGGACTGGTTGCATCTGGGCTTGGTGGAGCATATGAGAAGTACTTTGCCCGAGGGGAAAGGGCCGTCTTCTGTGATGAACAAGCAAGAGTAAATAAAAACTGGAAGATGGCATGAAACCGCAAACTGTATGTGAGTGTGTCTTGTGTCTCTGCTGCACCTTTGACTCTCTGCGTACCACTGGGCTGTCTCTCCCCGTGTTATTCAAAGCAGACAGAGGCTCCAGGATATTATGGGGAACAAATCCTATCTGGTCAAAGCGGTTCCGACACTTCCACCAGCGCTTTGATGACTCAATTACCTAAGGAAAGATGACTCACACATTAATCAAGTTTTGTGACACATTCCAAGAATCTGTCGACATTTACTAGGTGGAGACCACCTCTAAGTCTAAATATGGGAGTTTACCTCCAGTGTTTCTCCTTGTAGCACAGAGAGCTCACTGCTGTTTCGAGCCACAAAGTCATAACTGCAGCAGTAAAGTCTCTCACCCTCCGGTGGAAGAGAATTTCCTTCTCTGAAATAGAAATGTCATTCAAACATATGTAACATGTAAATTAGTAATTATCCCCAACAAAAGCCATGGAAGGCATTCTCAGACTTAACCTTCAAACTGATTTTATTAGCCACTATACTGTTAATTGTAGCGATTAAAAAGTGCCTGTTATCATCATTCTTCTATAAAACATATGTCTTTTTTCCTGCAGACTTACACTTCATCAGTGCCTTCACCATGGCCCCCTGCTGTCTGTCGAGCTTGGTCCTGTAGAGTTTGTGCTGCCCTGCTTTCCCTGAAAGCATCTTGCTTGTGCTGTGACTCAATGGGATCTTCTGTAGCTTGGCCATTCGAGTCATAGGCCTGAGGCTGCCATCCATCCAGGAAGACAGGTGAGTACGGAGGAACAGGCACACTAAGTTGTGAACTAAGAAAGAGAGAAAAACTTGTCTTGTTAGAGCAACATGACACATTCTCCCACATATATATAAACACACTGACCAGGGTAAAGTCCAGTTGGCCCCTAAGGATGTCCACAGCCCCTTTTCCTCTTCCGTCAGATGTTCGCTGAGTAGTAAAACAGCACCACTGGTCATTGCAGGACTGCCTACAGACGCAGCTAACGCTGGCCCTCCAGTGGTTTTCACAATCTGAAAAAGGGGCCATCACCACAGTCAGTATCGCAGAGGGAAAGAGAGACAAAAACTACCAAATAAAATATTATAATGACCCACCAGTCCTAGAGGCACAAAGACGGGATGCAGCAGCTCTGGTGCGTCAGGCTGTGTGATGACTGACTTGAGCCGGTCCTGAATAAACCAGCATATAGGGTCATTTACATTTTTTATTTTCATTTGTTTTAAAATGTACTTATAACAAGTCAAATCTCACCAGAAGACTGAGGCAGTACTTGATTTTCTGAAGGATGTCCACAAACTCTTCTTCGGATGGAGGACAAGCTTTCAAGGTCAACAAGTCATCTGCACGGAGAAGAGCACAATCACAGCTACAACAAAAACAATGTAACAGGATACATATGAAACATAACCATAATATGATCACTGTTGTTATAATAGATGCATTGATCTTTCACATTTGATACACATTGATGCCACTGTCAGTAGCATTTGATAACTGTTTTAATTGTTATAAAACAACAAAGTTCTTAACACTTCATGTTCAAATAAAAGAATCGTAGAAATCTGAAATGAAAGAAAAGAGTAGAGGAACTCTACAGTAAAAAGTCTCCATGTAAGGGTGTGGAGTGCTTGTTCTGGCTTGTTACACAATGTAGGTCTACAGAACCACGAGTGACTAATAAAAATCTTGTCTTCTATTGCATTGGTAATACATCCATTGCCTTTAGTTTTATCTAGGGTCACACCTATGCCAACACACACTGGCCAGACACAGGCCAACACCCTGGTCATGTTGCCAGGACAACACAGCGCAAAGACAGATAATGCAACAACTCAAACTCCCATTCGCACGCATTTGCAATTTATAGTGTCCAACAATAAGGAAACAGCATGCAAACTTTTTTGTTCTTTCAACTAATCTCCACATCTCATTTATTCTGAAAAAGGATACAAACTGGTTCCAGATATGAATATTTCTTTACCGTGTTCATACCACTAGATGGCCACTTATTGTCACAAAATTAACTGGTAAATCACTGAAATAAGCTGAAACTGTGAAAGGTTTAGTATTTTCTTTGTTCATGTTTCTTGGCCAAGCTTGCTAGCAAGAATTTTCAGCCTGTCCTCTTCTGCCAACAGCCAATTTTTCATACTTTAAACGTATCGTCTGACAACTGTACATACTGTTTCTGATGAGTCTGACAAGATAGGGTGTTTACATGCACGTGACTATAGTAGTCAGTCAGTTCTTAGGATGAAAGATGAATTCTCACCATTTTGGTCGTCCTTCTTCTTGCTCTTTGTGCTTCTCTTCTTCTTCTTTCTTTGGTTGAGAACACTCTGGGCCTCAGCTGTCTGTTGTAAGCGTGCCATGAATCGCTCTACATCGTCAAAGCAGTGGTTCAGAATTTCCTGATGAAGACATGAATTTTATATTTTAGCGTGCTAAAGAATGCATGCAATCCAGTGCAAAAGCACTGCATGTAAACTGATTTACTGTAGGGCTGTTGTTGTAACTACTGTTCACACTGATTAGCTCAAACTTAAACTTTAAGACATAATCCCTGCTATAAACTCTGGACCTGAGAATGCAGAATTAAATTGGAGAATGCAAATATATTTAATTTTGATCAACATTACAGTCTTCACCTCAGCATCACTGCTTTTATATCTTCTCTCATGTTCAGACAATGGTTTAGGTTTTGATTATGCCGATGTACAGCATGTGGTTCATTTAACTAAAATTACTTACACTAACACACTGTATATTATTTATGTAAGTACATACCACTTCTCTCTCTGCATCCACTAGAGATGTATGATTTGTCTTTCCACTGGTCCCATTCTCTGAGTGGAGGAAGAACAAATACATTGAAGCAAACATAAAAACATTTGGTCGGTTGGGAGTACCAGAATAATATACAGAGAATAAAAGTAAGTCTTTGTGGTGACAGCGCATTCATATCATGCAAATATCTCCATATATATCAAGCAGATGAGTATACCTTTGCTAGAGCCTGTGTAGATGGGCAGACCACCAGGAGGAAGCTGCTCTCCTGGAGTTATCATGACTCGGACACCTGAATGCTTTCTAGGGACCACCGGAGGTGGTGAAGACATCTGTTGTGTGTAAATGCAGACAAAGTAAAATTAAGTATGCATACATTAAGGGACAATGCTTACTTGATATAACAAATGTTGTTATATCAATATATCAATGTTGTATAATATGATGAATGGGAGCTTGATTCACACTCACATTCCACAAACTGATTGTAAGAATGCAGAGTATTCTGTCTGCACACTTGCACGTAAGTGACAGATACACACGACAGGAAAAACCACTGCTTGGTATGCAGTTGTCAACACCACCAAAACTTGATAAAGAAAATGTACCAAATGAATACAAAAGTCAGCTCATCAGCTCATCAAGTTTGCACTATCCAAATACTTCCTCTCTTTCCTCCTCTACCTGCCTTTCTTCTGTGTTTGTTCCTCTTCCAACGTATCGGTCAAGCAGTGAAAACTGTAAAATATTTCAAGCTTCAACCATTTCCAGACAGAGCCCTTCATGCAGTTATAAAGAATGAAATATTCTACCAGGAGTGAGTGAAGTGACGCTGCTTCAAAAGTCTCCTCTGAGGAACATATTACTGACTCAGAGCAGCTGTCTGTCATATGACAGGTGCCTCCCTGATTAGGTGCCTGCCTTTCTAACCTACTCTTAAACACATTTGCACACACACTGTTGGCACAAAGTTAACACATAGAATCTAGATACATCACTGTACCTTTTAGTGTGGTTTGAGCGTATAAATCCAAGTCACAGAAACCAATCCTCGTGCTGAGTTGTATGTACACTGAGCTTAGCTGTGTACACGAGGACGTCCCACCTTCTTGAGATATGCACAAACTAGAAAAACGAGTCTGGCTTCCCTTTCGGAGTTAATGTGTTGCTTTCACTCGGCTGTGATTCTCTGATACACACACACACGCACACACACACACACACTTACCTCCTCCCTCCCATTCTTCTCTCTGCATCTTTGTGAGCCTCTCCTTTCTTGTGACAGGAATTCCTATCAACAAACTGCCTGTAGCCTGTGCCAAGGGGCTAATGTGATCTGTAGCACATGCCATTTGAGCAATGTAATGCAGTCTTCCTCAAACTCACCACCTCCAAAAATTCAGACATCAGGTTTCGTTTGAGATTACAGTTACAAAGCCGAGGCCAAGATAAGGCTCAGAGATGAAAGAGGGTCATTAAATGTTCATTTTATTAAGAAGTATGAATTAATAGAAATTATTTTGGGGGTGGAATTCCTCACTGAGAAATTGTATTAAGTTAAGTTGGCTTGATTTGATTTAATTATTCTTTCAGACATACCTATAATTTAGTAAATAGCCAATTTTCTTACAGTTTTTTTTTACTGTAATTATCTGTTCTTTGAATGTTCTCACTAGCTAACATTTAACCAATTTAGAGTTTGTCAAAAAAAAATGTTGTGAATAAAAGAAAGGCATTGGCAGAAATTTAAAAAATGAATACCTGATTACAGAGAAAAAAGTCTAATGGCTCTAATACCTGTTTAAGCACTTTAGGAAGATGCACATGTTGACTGTGCATGAACAGTATGCTGACAATGACAGGAAGACAAATCTGTGATATGTGAGAAGACGGGGAAATGGATTTTAGAAAAACACTGAATATCTTGTTTCTGATATGGAATAGCTTTCTTCAGAGCACTGCTGACATTCTGACAGATGTCGAATAAATCAGCAAATATATACCATATATTATAGAAAGAATAATCTACGATATATTTGTATATTTGGATGTGAGCTTTCTTTCAGAGTCTGTCAGGATCTGTCAGTACTGTAATGATGATGACCCCTCAGGCATTGCTTGGTGTAGGGAAGGGACAAGGCATTGGTGGAAACTGAACTCTTGGTGAACAATGACACCAACTGGTTGTTACAGGTCATACTCCATCTGTCCCAGCAGCTCTCTTCATGTTCGACTTGATGGTTGCACCAGTGGAGAAATTATAAACAGGTGTTCAAATGCACCATGTTCCAAAAAAGTTTTTAAGACATCAAATATTCCCATTTACTGAACTATGAAGAATATTCTGCAGGCACCACTGTTGACACTCAACTATTAGCAGTGATACAAATTAATTTCTATACTATACATGCGACAGTTATAGGGATTGTATTCACTATTTTACAAGTATTTCAGTCTGGAATATTTCTTAGTTATGTTTAAATTCATATGAATATTTATTACTGTTGATGTGATTCACGTAACTTTGAGCAACAACAGGTCTTATCTCAGCCTAAGAGCTTTTCTGTTGATCTCCACAATTAGCCTAGGATTTACTGTACTGCTGTGAACCTTGCATTCATTCCAAGCTTTGACTTGTTGAAGGACACTTGTGATCTGCATCCCAGCAGTACAAGGCTGTTCTAGTGATATACAAATGCTCTTACTGCATTTGGAGGAAATATTGCTTGTTTGAAATGGCATTTTCTTTCTGGCATCACAAGCAGCCCGTTTCATTTTGTTACACGTGTCTGTCCTATTTAATAGCAACCGTAAGCTCTTATTCATACAAATAGTGGATTCCTGAATTCATTCATTGTACCAGTAGGTATTTGTGGTCATGTAGGCACATTTTTTCCACAAGGGGGATTTGGCCTTTTAACTTGTAGTAAGGCAACAGGTGGCTGAGAATTTACTACTAGCTTATTTTAGCTCAACTGTGCAACCACAGAGCCTTGTTGTTATTATTTTTATTATGTTGCTCTTCACTGTCCACAGTGTCAAGTTGACTGACTAGCTCGGGGCCTGCCAACCGTGAGACTCCCGCAGTTAACCCTTTCCTCATGCTCACGCACCACTTGTCCATCAGTTATCAATTAGTTTTTCACTGACTGGCTCATTTTCAGACGCAGTTTGTCAAGTTTTGTCAGAACACGTTCGACAAAATGGCTTCATTCTGCAGCTCTTCTGGCAGCAGCACAGCATCTCTCCCTCTCCTCTGGCACTGTGACTTACTATGGTTACAGGAACACCCTGAAACTTTATAATGATTCTCAATAAATTCATGAATGTAGCCTGAGTGTACCTCAATGCTGAAATCTTGGATTATAGCATGAGTAGTATTGTACGTGGCAGATCTGAAGCCAAATAAAAATGGAAGCCTCAAGGCTCTTCCCTCATGAAAATATTATGTATGTTACATTATCCTGTGTGCAAATAATTATCATATTTTCTCTCACTGACCTGACATTACCTCTGGTTAATGTCTTCATTAAGCTGCAAACGTGTCAGAAGATGAAGTGTCTTTGTCATCTTCAGTAAATATTTAGTTAACATGTGACCACAGCACCTCTGACAGGGTGAAAGAACCCTTTCCATCTCTTCTCTTTCTAAGTTGATTTTCTGTGGTTTAATAACAACTACTTTCCTTGTTTTCTGGACAAAATGATGCTGCAGGATTCACAGTTTTTGAACTTTTTTACAGAAGTCTTGTTTAGGGCCACTTAAAGTCTAGGGCCGGCCCTGCGTCAGTGGGCGTTTCTGTGAAAGCTGCAGGACACACACACACACACATAGTGTGTACCCTTATTTTATGCTGCCCAGCCCCGCTGAACGTTTTGGGGAAGGGCCGTTCAGCCCCCTCGGTCCTCCCATTGGCTCCCACTGATATAGCTTCTCCTTCATGTCTTTTTGGGCTGTCGACGACAAAGTTTGTTCTAACACAGAAACGTGGCTACAAGTCGTTACGTGGCCGCAAGTTGTAATTGCCTGCTGGAGACCTTTCTCCCTTATCAAATTATATTTGTTAGCCTGACTGTTGTCAAAGGGAAGAGTTTTAAAGTTGTCTCGTGAGAAAGAGACGAAAAGGGAACGTGCAGAGAACAGAGAGCACCAGGACTGGAAACTTTACACCTCTGGACCGTGCTGTCAGCATGGTATGTCCACGCCAAGATTGATCTACACTTTATTCAAGTGACTTTATAAGCCCTAATGACTGATTGACTCTTGTTGTTGTTCTTGCCCTTGCATGTGCCTAATTGTCATTTTCTGTTTTTTTCTCGTGCCTTGTATAATATACCGCTCACGATTAGACTTCTTTGTCCGTTACCTCTGCAGTCATGAAGGGGCTTTAAGGCTGTGGTTTGCCTCACTTTGGATAATCTCGCCCGTGCAGCTGATTTTCTGTTCATTTGTTTAGATAAAGATCTGTGCTGCTCAGTGTTCTCAGTGACAGATATAGTTTAAAACAACCACTGGATCTGTACAGGAAGACTATATACTATAAAATATGTATAGACTATACAATACTATATAGTCCATTACTCCTAAACAATGATCTGATGTGGATGGAAACACTCCAAGTAAAGCTTAAATGCAGCATTTAACCTGTTGACCTGTTTCATTTTAAATCACATATGATGGAGTACAGAGCCAACACATTTTTCACTACCTGCAAACCTGCACTGCAGCCAACATGTTGTTGTTTTTTTGTTGTTGTTTTTTGCAAATGTGTAGGAAAATATACTGCAAAGAAATGTGTTCTGTTGGTGTATTTTTCCATGGTGTCCCATAGGCAATAAGCTATACCGAGGGGGAAAAAATTAGTGTGTGTGTTCATGACTGACAGCTACTCAGGTTATGCAATACCATGGGTTGTGTGTTGTGCATGTGTGTTGGGAGAAGCGTATCCTATGTGGATTTGTTAGTGTATACCCATGCAGGGTGTTGGCATTTTCCCTTTCATTAAATGTGTGATAAAATTCCAGACCTAAAACATGACGAGGCAGGTAGAGAAAGTGACTGATTAAATACCTAAATAAACTTTGTCGTGATGAACTCGAAAGCGCTGGTTGACAGATTTTAAAGGTTGACAAGACATTGTAGTTTTTGGTTTTGGCTCTTATGTGTTTTGCTGTTTGAGCTTGTTTCAGCTGGCTTGGATGAAAGTTGCACATGTCTGGCAAGTTACCTGATGTTTTGATTCGTGTAATTGTATCATTTCGAGCCAATACGGCGCGTTACAGAAGTGTTACTAGATCCTGAGTAGGCTTATTTCCAAAGAGGCTTTTAGAGAAAAAAAGGCACTGGCTCCTTTTTCAAACATGATGCTGACATCATAAAATTCTGTGTGTGAAAGGAGTTTATTCCCTCTGTGGAGAGTTGGGACATAAACTTTTTCTGTGTGCAATTTGGAATGAATTATTTACTCTATATCTTCTTTTTAGTAGATACCTGTTATGGTCTAAATGCTAAATAATGAATAACTTGACAGCAGTGATGTTTGCACTGGAAGAGTGATCCAGGCTAACTATATTTGTACAAATGCATTCATAATTCACTTTTATTGACATTCAAGTTGTTTTAAGCAGGTTGGACCACTGACTGCAAACTTCTGCACATTTACTGTTACTGTTCACTGAGTACAGAAGGGTTGCCTGTTTCTTAACCACACCCAGAGATAGACACTGCCTGACCAATAGGTGTGTGTGTGTGCGCTTTGTGTCTACTGCGTGTCTGCGTATGTGCTGGGTGAAGGGGGCTATGGTGCAAGAAGATAATTTAAGGTTAGCCATGTATAGAAAAACAGGAGGAAAGGGAACATTTCGTAGTTCTTTACAAAAGACTGCAGCAAGGCCCAGAATCAAAGAACAGTCATGTAGAATTTTCATGGTCACCATAGTTTCTCCTTCACTTGTGGGTGAGGTGTGACAAACTACAAAAACGGCTAATACGGTGTTGAGAAACGTGAGGATGAACTGAAATGTCCAAACTTGTAAATATGAGTCGAACTGTGTCTGCATTTATATCCAGACCTGTTTAAGTGACGGACTTAATATTTTATGATTTGTAGGTTCTCCTGTTTTGAAGGGAAACACTATGTCACCAAGGTTATTCACAGATCTGATAGCTTTCTGATAGCAGGCTTTATCAGTTCACAATATTTCAGCTTCTGGTAACCTTGGTGAATCACCATCCAAGGTCAACTGAATCTGGACGTAACGAAGGCTGAAACCTGTTACTTATCAGTTATTCAACTAATTGTTCGATGGTGTTTGACACACGTGACGCACGTCTTTGTCCTGCCTCGTTAGAACTATGTCCACTATTTCATCCGCCCATGCACCTCAGCACCACCCACAGTGTGAACCAATGTGAACTTAACACCTCCTATTGGATTCTCCCACCCACTCCCACCCTTATGTCACCCAAGACTCTACTTACTTCACCCAGAGTTCTGCTGAGTGGCCACAGCTCTTCTCACTTCCCCCCCTCTCTATTTGCGTACACATGCATATTTTTGTCACACTCTCTCTTACACACACACTCACACGTGTGGATAAATATTTCTGAAATCACCTGACTTATCTGGCTATGTGTCTTGACAACTACGCACTTTCCCGGATCATGCACCTTGTGTGACTTTCCATTCTCACCAGCTGGTACCAGCAGTAACTCATGCAGTTAGGTCATCTCCTAAAATTTGTTTGACTCATTTTGAACCATGTGGACACATGCAGAATGTCTGATTATTGCCAACCTGAGATTGGATTCTTACTTTACGTACATTGCTTTGGTCTACAGCTGTAGGTGAAATATTTGAATTATTACATATACATATATTCATATTCCATATGCAAAAAAGTTTATTGGCATTAATTTGAATTTCTTCTTCTTCTTCGTTTATAACAAGATGGAGAAACCTCCACTGGACAGCAACGGGGAGGAGGATGGAGCCTGGCTCGGTGAGGGTCAGTCTGAAACTCAGCTTACAACTGTGCACAATCCAGATGGAGTCGAGACACCTGATGAAGATCGGCCAGCATGGGACTCCAAGATCCAGTACGTGTTAGCCCAGGTGGGATTCAGTGTGGGCTTAGGAAATGTGTGGAGGTTCCCATACCTTTGCCACCAAAATGGAGGAGGTGAGTGTCTTTAAAGAAAGAATTTTCTATTTCATGCAAACCATGAAACTCTCAGCTACCAACTTTTATTTCTTATATGGGTGTTTTTATGCCGGAAATCACAGGAAATAAATAAAAGACCAAAAGATGAACAAACGCATATAGGTCACTATCAAGTGATGTACAAAGTGAAGTAAGTTAGGCAAGTAAGTACATGCCTTCCTGTTTTTTAAATCTTCCCTCCGTCCTTCCAGGGGCCTTCATGCTGCTGTATGTTTTTCTTTTACTGATTGTGGGAGTTCCACTGTTTTTTATGGAGCTGGCAGCTGGCCAGAGCATTCGCCAGGGCAGCATTGGTGTTTGGAAGCATATCTCCCCAAAGTTGGCAGGAATCGGCTACTCCAGCTGCATGGTGAGAATTACAATTTTCTGTATTTATTTACTTTCTTCCAGGTTTGGGATTGAACCCTCCATGTACTATAAACGTTGGGTCAAATAAAAGTCAAAATGGAGAAGCAATAAAATTCATTCACCATTCCTCAACATACCTAAACTATGAATACTGTTCTGTAAAAAAGAAAGGGGTTGATGTTTACACACGTCAGCAAAATGATTACTCGTAGCTCGTATATCTCGGGCCAGGCTGCCATATTTTGGAAGCTGGCTGTCTTTTTTCATGTTTGGTTTTCAAGGATAGGTCCATATTTTACGAGAAAAGATACACAATGACTCCCTGTACTCGTGTCATTAAAAAGCCATAGCATGTACTACGTCTTTTATGACCTTTCTGTAAACACCTTTTCATTTCTGGTCACACTGTGTGTATATTTAAGAAAGGACGATGATGACATCGTTGTAATGTGAGAGAGGCACTGCACTGTAGTGCTGGCTGTTACGCAACACTTTTCTCTAGAGACGTGACAAGGCAAACACAGAGTAGACAGGAACTTTCTGTGCACATGCCGCACACAGACGTATACTTGTATGCCTAGACGCCCGTGCTTTTTTTTTTTTAGCTTGTTTCTTTTCCAAAAAGCTGCACTGATCTGTTAGACACACTTAATGTCACAATTCAGTATGGCTACACCTTAGTCTCAACAGCTTAATAATAACTTTTTTGGGTTACACGTGGATTAAAATAGAAAAAAGATCTCACGCCATCTGAGGACTTTTGACTTTGACTTTCCACAGTACAGTATACATAATGTATCCTATATCTGAAGGTCTTGCTATGTAAATATTGATAATTTTTCAAGTAAATCATTCACAAACTCTTTCTTCTCCTCTAGGTCTGTTTTTACGTGGCTCTATACTACAATGTTATCATTGCATGGAGCCTGTTCTACCTGGGTAATTCTTTTCAGTATCCTCTGCCGTGGGTGCATTGTCCAATTGATGTAGCCACCAATGACACAGGTACTGACACATCTGAGGAGTAAATCAAATTAAGATGTCACATAGATGCCTATAGGTCTTGAGTGTTGTCTGTTCTCAATCAACAGTAAAAGAATGTGCGAATTCTTCCCCAACATCGTATTTCTGGTTTCGGAAAGCACTTGACATCACAAATTCAATTGAAGAGTCCGGGGAGTTTAACCCAATCATGACAGGCTGTTTATTGGCTGCTTGGGCAATTGTCTCTCTGGCTATGATCAAGGGCATCAAGTCTTCTGCAAAGGTATGTTAATCTCTCTTTTCTTTGCCACCACAGCCTCAGAGATCCCTTAAAACATACAGGCATTTATGCTTTATTGTTAAAGGAATAAGGCAAGATTTAAAACAATAGCCTGTTTCTGTGCCTGTCCATTACATCAGATGTGATGGACAGACATCAAAGTGGTATCAATCTCTTCAACTGAATATCAAACCATTCCTACCTTCCTTCAGGCACAGAAGTCTTACTGTGTTTCCATGTCCAAATCTTAGGTGATGTACTTTTCCTCAGTCTTTCCCTACGTGGTCCTCTTTATTTTCCTCATCAGAGGGTTGATGTTGGATGGTGCAATGGATGGAATCACCTATATGTTTTATCCTAAAGTAAGCACATATTTCATCTTATGTTGGATCATTTTTTGTTGCCTTTTTTAAAGATCTCTTTCCTTTTATATTTTTATTAAAAACTAAAAAGAGGTTATGTTCCAAGCCCTTACGTCTTAATGAGACTTTATTTTGCTGTACTTTTCAGCTGGAAATCTGGGGTAATGTGCAGGTGTGGCGGCAGGCTGCGACGCAAGTGTTTTTTGCCCTCGGACTGGGCTATGGCTCTGTTATTGCATATTCCTCCTACAATCCGGTCAACAACAACTGTCACCGGGATGCGCTGATGGTCTCTTGCATCAACTTCATGACGTCTGTGCTGGCCTCGCTCGTGGTTTTTGTTGTGCTGGGTTTCCGTGCCAAGAACATAGCAGAACGCTGTGTGGCTAAGTATGGATGTGTGATTATGTTGCTACTGATAATATCAGCCCATTATTAGCCACATACTTTTGCTACTTTCACATAAGCCAATAAGATTACATAGCTAAGACACATTCTCAAAGATCATACCCTTTATGTAAGTAAAAATTTAAAATATGTATCCAATTCAGGCACTTCTGAAATGGATTGTTAAATGTAAGAAATCAGTTACTCAGCAAGTTGAAAAACGTATTGAAAACACTTGTTTTCATGCTGAAGCTATCAAAGATTGATGAAGTACAATAGTGTGAGCAGACCTAAGAGTGGAATGTTATGCAACAATCTTAACAATTCACCAATGCAATTATTGCTTTTTTCTAACTTCTTCCAGAAATCTTGGTCTTCTAAACCTTATGACGTCCGATGATTTGCTTCATCCTGGTTTTCCTTGGATCAACACGACAGATCCGAACTCTGTGTCTATAAGTGAATACAGAGAGTGGTACAGTCACTACAGCTCCATGGTGGGCCCTAACATCACTGACTGTAGCCTGGAGGAGGAGATGAATAAGGTAACCTTGAGATATAATTTTGATTAACTTTCTTTATATATGGGTTCTCGAAAGACAGAAGTCATAGCATGGATAGTACTTTCAGGAGAATTATTTAACAGTGAAAGGGGTTAAAAAGAAGCTCAAAAATAATAATACAAGCAATTCAAAGCTTATTGTTTAAACTGTTTGTGAAGATAATCATATTACATTTTCAAAGGAGGTTTAGTAATTTGAAAAATACTAAATTAAGAAATCCTATAATGAAAGAGAGCTGACAAATAGGCACAGGTGATTCCAGTGAATGCACCAGTAACATGAAGTTGACGTTGATATTAAATCAGGGCTGTCATGTAGCATTAGGATGTTTTTGTCTTACTGGTGAATTTCAAGAAGCTGTTTCACCCGTCAAATACCAGGAACTGTTTTGATTCTACCTTTTTAAGAGCCCATTTTTGCGAGAGAAAAGAAAGTTGCTCTATGACATGCTGGCTTGCTTAAAAGAAAAATCATGGAGGTTTAGCATTTCAATAACAATAATAAGGAGTGGAATGGAGTGTGGTTCTCAGGACCCCTGAGGAATCTGTGAGGTACCGTAAAATATCCAGCTAGCAAAAGGAATAAAACATATAGGGGAACTGTATCCAGTAGGTTTCTGGGAGAGAGAGAGAGAGCAAGCTGTGATAGAGGAGTGAAAGGAGAAACTAAAGAAACAGAGGAAGATGTATTAAAAGTAATATGTTTTCTAACAAGTGCTTATTTTGTTTAAAATATCATACTACATGTCATATTACAAAAATAGTAGTATAGTATATTTTTCAGGAATGTACCACCACCCGTACATATTAGGCCTAATTTGTTGTTTTTCCCATAAATGTGCAAAGCACCTTCAGATGAGATAAGTCCAGCATGAAATGAAATATCACACTGGTTTTGAGGCCCTGGTGGCACAAGGAAAAAATTCCTCACCCCCTACTACAGAGCGGTCCTTTTGGTATGGTACACGGAGCCACCAAATACTTACCTACAATCTCCAGTCTTCAAAACATTTATTAATTTCTCATTCAGACTTATTCCCTCTACCGTTTCTGTCCTTCCTTTGCATGAGTGCAGGGCGTTGAAGGGACAGGTCTGGCATTCATAGCATTCACTGAGGTGATGGCCCTTTTCCCTGCCAGCCCGTTCTGGTCCACATTGTTTTTCCTAATGCTGCTCAACCTGGGCCTCAGCACCATGTTTGGGACGATGCAGGGAATCCTCACACCTCTCATGGACAATTTTAGCCTCCTTGGGCGCCACCGGACCCTACTCACAGGTAATGCACACACATCAACATGAGTTCAAATGATGCTCTGTATTACAGGCACTTCATGTTTGCTGAGGAAACTGCTATTTTCTAACACTCTCTGCCTTTTATTTGTTTTTTCAGTGTGCAGCTGTGCTTTGGGGTTTTTGTTGGGGCTGTTGTTCACCCAGCGCTCAGGAAACTATTTTGTGGCTATGTTTGATGACTACTCTGCAACTCTACCATTAGTCATTGTAGTTATCTTTGAAACCATTAGCGTGGCGTGGGTTTATGGAACAGATCGGTAAGAAACTAATATTTCTGACAGCTTTTCACTGCAAGAGTTTTTTTTTTTTACTCATTATGTTTTTCCACTACTGCAGCTTCTTGGATGATATTGAAGTCATGCTCAAATGGCGCCCTCCAGTGATTTACAAATATCTTTGGAAATATGTTTGTCTACTGGCAATGGTTGGCCTCCTGCTTGCCAGTTTGTTGCGCATGGTCTTAAAAGGGCCCACATACACAGCCTGGAATCAAAACGCAGTAAGATACTGGACCACTGTTTTGTGTCCTACACATTCCCTTTATTATATTTTATTTATGTGACATATACACCAAGATACCTATTTGTTCTGATTGTTCTTGTGACTGCACCCAATACAACTACTTTAACTGTTGACTAGTTTCAAGCTGTTGAAGCCTATGTTGCAGTGTGATCAACTTAGTATATATTTATTGTCCTTTTTCATATTCTTATCTATGGATCTCCTTATTTAAGATGTGATTTCATTTAATATAAACTTAGCAATGTTTGGTGTTCTGCTCATGTTTCTCGGTCTCACATGCTCTGTTTCTTCTTCTCTTCAGGCCTCTGAAATGACTCTTGAGTATCCAGGCTGGGCCCTCGCTATGATTGTCAGTCTCATAGTCTTTGCCAGCTTGCCTGTGCCTTTTGGCTACATCCATTCCATGTTGAAAAACCGCAGGGTCCCTAACACTCATTCTGAGGAGGTACGCTGCCAGGAGTTGCACCGTGAGTTGTACACCAAGTGCAGCTCCAATGAGCAGCTGGATTCCAACTCCCACCACCACTCGCCTTCTGAGGAAGACGAGGCTCGTCCCAGGACTGCCTTCCTGCCGTTGGGCAATGAACACTACCGGCTTCTGCCCCAGCAGGAGGAAGAAGATGAGGAAGATACAGGAGTGTGAACATGGCGGTGCAAGGGTTAGTTTATGAAATGATGAAGTGTTTAAACATTGAACCTGCAAGAGAGATTAGAGGATAGAATTATCCATGGACGAGTCTTTGGGTTGAACCCATTTATCATATTCAGCTAGTCCTACATTGTCAACAAGCTATTTTAACTATTTATCTTCTTGAAGGTGCATGACCAGTCAGATCAAAAGGTTTTAAGATTTGATTGTTATGCAACTTCAGCTCCTCTTTATACCTCCCTCCATTCATTTTTCTGAACCGCTCAAACTGTTCAGAAAATAAAAACACTCGCACATATACGAAAAGGAATAAGCTGCTATATTTGGTGAAACAAAGAATTCATGCAAGGCTTTAGAGTAAGGACCAGCCACCGCCATGTCTAACCAGGTTTGTCTTTTGTTTCTGACGGCCTTTCGTGTGAGTTGGTCTGTGGCTGGTGAACTCTCAGTGAGGCAGCAACAAAATAATAGGTTTTATTTTGTATTTTTTAGCTAAATGTATAAAGTATGGATTTGTAGGAAAACATTCTACCTTGAGGAACTGTGTTTGTGGGTGTGTGCATGTGTGAACATGTTTATTCTGTTATGCGTGAAATGGCAGATGTTAATATGTCAGTGAAATGTCTTTATTTTACATTATATTTGTATCATTTTACCTCCTTTTACCTCACATGACCACAGCAATGTTTTTATTTGTGTTCAGTGTAGTAAAATTGTATAGATGAGGACTTAAATAAACCTCTAGATGGCAGCAACCTGACTGCATTTGGCTTTTTATGATTTACACGTCACTACTCAAACCTGAAGCTCTCAAAAGATCACGGATATTCACAAGGTCACTACATGGACATGTGATTTTTTTTATTTTATTTTTTATGTAAATTCGGGTTAAGAAAGAGTTAAATAAATGTTCATGGGGCTTTTCTATTTTTTTTATATATAAGGCAGAAGTAAAGTTTTTAAATGTTGACACCCCCCTAAACCAATGTGACATTATAATTTATGGCATTTGAAGAGTATTGATTCAGTTTGTCAATAAATCACATATGTTTGCTATTTACGGTGTGGGGCTTTGTAGTATTAGATTCTGATAGGTTGGTCTCTCTAATCAGCGCTGAAGAGACCAAAGGCAATGTTCAACATAGAAGGATACAGTTTTAATATACTCTTGGCACACTTCACATCTTGAAATCCTTAACATTTCTCTGGACCTCCTCTATTGCCACTATAAACAGCATTCAGGGTCTCCTTCTGACCCTGATGCTTTAGTTATCCAAGGGTGTATTTTGGATACATCATTGTAGGTTGAATTCTTTCAACACTGATGTTACATTTCATCTACACCTTTTGCTCCTTACACATTATTCAAATGGCTTTTATATGTTTTATTCTTTAAAAAGGTGTTTTATTAATATATTCTAAATTACAGTAAAGGTGTTATCTGGCAAACCAGCTTTATGCACACTCACAAAGAAATGCCACCAAAACAGAACAAATCATAATACAAGCCATATGAGAGAAATACATATTGTTTGTGTCACAGAAGTGAATTTTATATACAGTTTGCTATATATTTTCAACTTCCACCTATAAAATAGGCGAAATTACAACTTTCTCAAATGGTGGTAAATATTAGTCATAAATTAGGACTTTTAGATAGGATTAACTGTTCTGTTATATTATATTAATTCTTCTAAAGTCAAATAAAGTCATTTCTTACAGGCCTGCACCTTTTTACTGGGCCATCTGACAGTGGAAGCTGGTGTGAGTAGGGAGGGATGAGAGAGGAAGAGAGAGAGAGAGAGAGAGAGAGAGAGAGAGAGAGAGAGAGAGACACGGAGAGGACTGTGCGCGTTCAGGCAGGACAGGAGGGCGCGCGGGACATCAGCACACCGGCCGGGTCAAGAAGCTGCAAGGATGGAGATCCGACCAGACAGGTTTAAGGCGGCCGCGGGCAAAACTCTGGGGAAAATTCACAGGTACACGCCTATTTCAAATATTCCTCACTCGAACTCTTACTTTTCCCCCATTTTTACGCGTTTGCTGAGAATAGTTTTGTTGTACGGACACAACAGTTCATCATGCTGCGGGTTCCCATCCCCTCTCCCCCAAACAGTAACTCTCTAGTGGAGAAAAAGTTTACTCGTGATTTATTCTAACTGGGACTGGCGCGTAAAAAAAGTCCAGTTTTGCGAAGCGCATAGTGTGCGTGCTTTGACAGAAGTGGGTGAAAAATGCTGATAGTGATGGAGAAAGTGTTTGGCTGTCATTTCATGGAGAGTTGATTTTTACAATCAGAGAATAGAATTGTGGGGATGCTATCGGGACAGTGGAAGTGAAAGAGATTTTGTCGTTGTGATTTGATCCTTTATTCTGTACTTTTCCTCTAAAAATCATGAATGATGCCGTTATTCTTATCAGATTTGCCCCAGCTCAAATTGGATTGAGTATACTGGTGTTTCAGGCGAGAGTTACGTAATGTTTCCGTGCGTTATTGGCACGACCTGGCTGAATGAGAGCGTTGATCTTGGAACTAAAGTCATCTATCTATCTATCTATCTATCTATCTATCTATCTATCTATCTATCTATCTATCTATCTATCTATCTATCTATCTATCTGATTATTCATTAAAGTTAGCCAGGAAACTAACTTCAGGAAACAAAAAAAGAGACAAAGAAAACACAATTATTATAAGAAAGCTGAATCAATTAGTCGATTAATTTATTAGTCATTAAACTAATCAATCTGTTTTGTTAATTGATTAAAATGTTGAGATAATTTGCTATTAAAGAGGCCAATCATTACATATCATACACATACACCGTTTCATTTGTCTTATGTGTTATATGTCTTTGGTACGTTGGACAAAACAAGCAGTTTGAAAATTTTACCATGGACTGTAGGATTTTAAAATGGCAGCCCTATAGTTATAAAAGAAAACCTGTACACCTGTCTCACCCCTACAACCACGCAGTGGCTTTTTGAGGCCGTGACTAGTTCACATCATGAGTCATGAGTGTCATTTTTAAAGAAAGTATATTTCACTGCAGTCTCATAAATGGGTTAAAGTGCTGGATGTAGGGAAATAAACTGAATATCACTACAAAAGTTGCAATACAGATTGGCATGCTGACTATTTCAGTAAAAAAAGAGAGATTAAAGATACTGGTAGAACCTCATGCAATAACCATTGCTTTAAGCTTTCGCTCTCCTAGGATTTGAGGTAGCAACCAAACGTATAAATCCCGTCCTGAAATAGCCTGTTTTTCAGTCCAGCTGTCGAGCCACGCAAATCCCTAAACTCTGCCCTCCCACTCACTCCATCCCAGCCCATGTCACTTCCTCCAGCCGCTCCCTCCTCCTCTATCCTTCATCCATCCATCCATCCATTGAGCCATTGACACACCAGCACAAGTTTCAGCCTATCGGGGTATCCCAGATTAACAGACATGCAAATCTCAGGCTTTTTCTCTCTTCCTGGTCATGAACCATGCATGTGCACGGCCACAGCTGATGCTATGAGAGATGTGATGTATCAGATTGCATCCAGATTGGTTTTAGTGGGCGTTTCTTCAGCTTAGCCACTGAACTCTGGTTTTATGTGGCCACAATGTTAGGTACGGGCAATGGCTTCAGTGAGAAAAGTGAATATTTTATTCAAATCTATGTGGAAAATGTATGTTTTGAGACATGCATCTGTGTATGCGTGTATAAAAGCGTGCGTGTGTGAATATATTGCATCTTGCAAACAGGACATCCACGCCCTGTGTGAATAGATGAGTGGGTCTGTGTGCAATCTCACCAACTCTCAGATAAAATCCCTCCTGATGAAAGCAGCCAGGAGTTCATCTATTATTTAAACATTTTCTCCATCAGAATGCATCTCCTGTTTCTATATTAAACTCCACTAGGTAAGCATAAACTTCAGCACTGTAAGGTCAAGTGCACTCCGCATCTTTACTTTCACCATTCTCTTTCTTAACAACTCCAAATTAATGCTTAAATATCATCTCTTCATCTCCTCATACCAAGGACCTGCTCCACAGCGCTACATGAAATCTGATCATACTACAGCCTCTCATCACTATTATGACTGCATGTAAAGGTTTCTGATTGCACGTCTCATAAAAATGCTACATACAAGTTTATTAAAATCTGTTTAAATGAATCAGTTGCTGCAGATTTGCATGGCCACACAAGAAGAGCTTGTGTTTCACTATGCACTAAGGCAATACAGTATAACAGGTCATCCATTTTTAATCCATTTCACTTGCGGTGAAGTGCTACATTTTCAGTTACCTCACACAGTGGTCTGAAAAGTAAATGAAATATTCAGTATAGTAATGTGATGAACCTATACTTCATTTTTAACATTTATGCTTTGGTTAAATGCAAGAACTGCAAATTTAATGGCTTCTTTTAAATGATAGTCCTCTTATCAGTGAAAAAATTATTGTGAATTGTTGTATTTTATATTACGCCATGTTCTTGATGTTAATTGCCAAGTACACCCAGAGACAAAGAAGCTTTGATACTTGGCTTCACGTCTCTGTGCATGTGCACAATCAGAGGGGTTTCCTGATGAATAAGGCGTTTGTATCACATTTTTGGAAACCTGTGAAATGTGATATTTCAGTAACCTTACCTTTGTCACTTTTGCACAATACACTGAGTGGTCTAAATATTTTCATAATGAAGGAGAAAAACAGATGCAGTGCTGTGAAAAAAAAAGGAAAAATACACACATGGCTACCTCAGATTAGTCCACGGATTGCTGATTACAGTATTTTATATAGTGTATTATACAGTTATTATGACAATGGCAGTGGTAATGTTAAAGCTATTGGACTGGTTGTCAAGCGTAAAGATAACAACTCTGTTGGCAGTCATTGAGGCAGAAAAAACATCTCTCAGTGAATCCTGGGAGCTGACAGGGTGCTTCAGGAGACACCAAAACGCCACATTTGAGACACTTTTGTTCTGCTATTGTCTTTCTGTCTGTCTATGTCAGTATATAACTCCCTTTACCTGTATTGTTGTGTCTTGAGGTGGCTACATGTACGCAGGTTTATTGAAAGGTCTACTCAGATGATGGATCAGTCAGAGCTGAGCAGTTTGGAAAGTCAGCTGCAACCGCTCAGCATGCCCAGTTATTGGCAGTGATGCTGTTTTTATCCATGATGTCAGTAATGCTTCAGTATTTTATATTTTATTTACCCTGCCTCTGTGCATTGTTGGGTCGAATAGCGTGACACACAACAGGAAAGCAAAGAACCAGGAGGAGAAAATTGTTTTTTTTGTAGCTCATAACAAGGCTCAGTTCATTGTTAGCTGCCTGATAAAGGCAGTGTGAAGTCTGTGTGTCTGTCTGAGTGTCTGTTTGTCTGTGTGTGAATGTGCAGTCAGCACTCACAGAGTGATTGAGTTATACTATGTGATATTTAGATAATAAGTCTATGAAGGTCACACGTGTGGGTCTTTGAACAGTGTGTGTGCGCTTGTGTGTGTCCACAGGAGAGAGAGAGGAAAAAAAGTGGTGTGACAGGATGGGGAGGAGGGTGTCTCCCTGGGTGACACAGTCCCACCGAGACCCAATCTGTTCACTTCAGGGAGAGCGAGAGGCTCGTGGAGATAGAGGGAGACACCACTATGGAAATGACAAAATAACTGCAGAAATGTTTATTTGAAAACTAAAAGAAATTCCTTGAGATACCACCAATATTTCCATCCCTCAAACAGATCGAATAAGGGGGAAGGATTTTTAGAGGAATAGTGTGATGTGAGGAAAGTAAAGCATGGTTTACATACCGCACAATGCAGGATCAATTCAGCACATGGATGCAGACAAATAAAGACCAGGGCGTCTGGCATTATATAATATTTTACTGTCAACCTCCCTCACTTGTCTCTCTCTCCCTCTCTCTCATCCTCTTATGAAAGGATTACGCAGAACGCTCTGTGAATTGGTGAATTTAATATACACAGTAGCAAAGGTCCCAGGTCACCAGCCACAATGTGAGAGTCACGGTGTTATTTTTGCTGCACTCACAAATTAGGCAAAATTATATTTTCTCACTATTTTAACAATAAATGTGAAGGTTTCACATTATGTATGAAGACAGAAAATTAATCAGCAACTATTTTGATTGTATAAAATTAATAGCTTGATTCATTGTTTAAATGCATTTTTAAAAAATGACAAACAAAATTGCTTGTTACACGTTATTAAATGTGTTTTCTTTGTCATCTCTGGGTTTTTTGACTGTTTAAATAACCTTGGGTCTTTCCTGGGTATTTCTTTCACTGATTTCCTGATGTTTTACTAATAAAATTACTGTTAAAAAAATAAAATATCATCAATTTAATAAAAAATAATCTTTAGCCTCTCTTACCTAATAATATTTAAGGTGGAAACATTGTTTTATGGAGATATACTATAATTTCTTAACTTCTCACAAATTGAATCAAAGGCTTCAAACCATCCAGTCTTTTCATTCCTTAAACTAAACCACATTGACTTTGTCAGGCTGACATTCTGTGTCAGCTTTTTATACAGGTTTTATGTTGTAGGTTGAACTTCGTGCACGAACTGAAAGCACAAATATGAGCTCAGTTGGAGGTGTGAGTTGTCTCCACTGAGCCTGTTACTATTGTAATTATGATATTTCAGAAAGCCTGGGGTCACGGGACTCCTGCCTGCTCATGCTCTCTCGCTCATTAATTGTTGCCAGCTGAGACCAATCAGGTCCTCGCTATGCTAACCAGAGAAGCTACATCAGCTGAGCGGCTGTGAGCGTCACACTAAGGCACATGTCCGGGGAGGAAGCTTCTCATTCCTCTACTAAATATCTAACTATGAATTCCTCCTAACCAGTACAAAAGTACCAGTAAACTTTCTTTATTAGCACATAAAAATATATATATATTAGAAGAGGAAGACCCACAGCTAGTCTGCTATTTTGAGACACTTACACACGCATTATGGTGAGATTGCCCTTTAGTATGTAATTAACTGTAATTTTTGCTGTGGGCTAGTCTCGTTAGCTGGTAGCGTATGTGTAGGTGTCAGGCTGCAATCTGTCGTGAGGTTTAATGAGGATCCTCGCCCTTCGCTAACTCTGAAGTTGGATGCTGAGCTCCACTCAGGGGGCAAGTCAGCACATTGTTTAGTACAGCAGAGGACAGCAGTGTGTGCATGGCCAGCTGATTTGATGGAGAAAAAAAATGTACACATCTTTCTTTGTGTCACATCAGCCTTTTGATGAATTTATTGCTTCCATTCACAGAATTAGTAACATCTCTCTTTGCACATGCTCCTGCACGCAATCCTTTTGTGCACACCATTTAGTCAGTACAACAGATAATCTCTCAAACAAATGTAAAATATAGAATATCTACTCAGCCCTTCACTTACACAGAAATATATAATGTGTAGCCGTGAAACTGCAAAAGATTGGACATTTTCTAAATCCTTAAATGTTTGACTTGTCAGTGAAAGCAATCTGGAAACACTGAATCTGAAGGCCAGCATGAAACAATGTGTGTCGTGATAGAGCATGCTGAACCATGTCCAGCAGCAGTCTGTCCCTGCATATTCATTTCCGGAAGTAAATCATTTTTGTAATCCTAATCTGAATGTTGTCACAGATTAAGAGAGAGAGAGAGGGAGGGAGGGAGAAAGAGAGAGCGGGGGGATGCAGCCTCTAATCTCTTAGCAAATTCCAAAACGTTGCCAATAGTTATTTTTTTGTCAAATATACCATGATGGACCCTGGTTTAATTAAAGCATTCTTTATAATGGCACATCTGTTTTGTTTATTGGCTGAGTGCATGGATGTAAATAGAGATTTTGCAGTCTGGTCTGTGTAAAAGGGGGAGGGAATGAAATCCACATGCATAACTTAGAGACATAATGACTGAATGAATGCAGAAAGCAGACATACAGGCTCACAGATAGATAGATAGTGACAGATTCTGGTCTAAAAGATAGAGTGAATTATTTATCTCACCCAAAAACACATCAATAATTAACAAGTGTCAGAGTCTGACTTGTCTTGTGTTGCTGAGCGTGAATAAGTTATCTTGGAGGTTCAGTGCACTGAGACCTCGAGAGAGATGAATTGTCTTGAATGTTTACTTGGAAAACACAGTAGCGTTCAATAAAGCAAACACTTGTTTGGGGGACTTATTGAATCTCAAATTTGAAACAACTTATTAAAAATGCAACCATCCTTCCATCACATGGAGCAAATCCTTGTCGTGGTGTGTTTCTGTGCATAATTCTCCAGCTCACTGACTAACTGGTTCAGCCAATGGAAAGTGGACGGCTGACACACGACTGCATTTCACTGTGAACTCCCACATACCCTAAAACACACACACACATACACACACACTGTACATATATATACAGTGGAAAGTCTGGCACTATGTTGGATTTAATCTGAGAAAAATTGATCTGCGTGTACTTAAGTCTGCCGTACGCACGCGTGTGAGTGTTTTATACTGGGACTGAGTTGTTGAGAGTATGGAGGTTATAATACACAGATGGCCACTCTCCTGACTTCTCTGTTTGACTCCTGTGGAAAAAATGCTCTCGACATTTGACAGTCTTGTACAAATTAGAGAAACAGCCTGAAATAACATAAAAATCTGGTCTCTTCTAAGACATACTGATTCGATTATAAAAAGGTAACATTGTGAAGGTATGCACAGGAGTTCCTTGGTTGACAAAAAAAGCATTTATGACAGAAGTTAATATCGTGCGCATACTGTATGCATGTACAGGCTGAGAGTATGATTTGTCAAGGTCGTCTTAAAGACAAAAATGAATGCCGTTATCTATTTGGAGCTTAATATGACGCTTTTAGATGTCTCCAGATTGGTTCTGTTTGCAACTGAAAGAGTGGACATCTTGAATAGCACCAGTATGGCAGCAGGTCCCAGGTGTCCTGAAGGACTGGACACTGGGGGAATGTGCTGGCGTAGCTAACTCTGCTACTTGGCTAGAGACAGCTGCCTCCACACACTGGGACACGCTGAGTCAGACACGACCCCAACATGGCAAGTTGTCTGTATGGTGTGTGTGTGTCAGAGAGAGAGAGAGAGAGAGAGAGAGAGAGAGATCTGCAGTCTCTCTCATATATATGCATGAAGAAAAGATATACTCCTTGCCACTGCTTCAAAAACGGCCTAACTTCACAAAATGTTCATGAAAAATAAAGAGAAGATGTTGGTTGACACCAGGCTAACATGTTTCCGGCATCAAGCTTTTATAAAAACAGATTTCTTTTTAAATGTCAGTGGCTCACCTGAACAAAAACCCATGCTTCCAGGAAATCCCCTTTTGAGCCACTGATTCCCTGTTATGCAAACTGTTGTCTGCAGTGGAGGTGTCACCTCACTGTCACCTCTCCTCTTTTTCATGACGAATGTTTCTGTCCCTGCCTCCTCCATATTTTTTCTCCAAGGGAAATGGCAGTCTGCAGTCTACTTAATGGGCCAGTGTGTCAGATTTAGGTGGATCTATTTGCAGAAATAGAACATAATATGCATAACTATGTTTTCATTAGTGTATAATTACCTGAAGGTTTTTGGTACCTTAGAGTGAGCTCTTTATATCTACATGGTGTTGACCACCATGAATTTACTGCAGCCCAGAATGGAAGTTTCACAGTCACTGCAGGTTCTACATGCTCAGAAGGGGATGGTGAGGCGATGGTATTTAGTTGGCTGCAATCTGCAACTTCAACACTAGATGCTGCTAAATCCTACACACTTGTTTGGCTCATAGTTTTCTTTTCTGCACACTCTGCGGTCTCTCTCAGGCTGATTGAGAAGCGGCAGCCCAATGGAGAAACCATTGAGTTATCAGCAGAGGGCCGTCCCGAGCTGGTGGAAGAGAAGGAGCTGCCGGTGGTGGACTGTACCTGCTTTGGCTTGCCGAGGAGGTACATCATCGCCATCCTGTCTGGCCTGGGATTCTGCATCTCATTCGGCATCCGGTGCAACCTGGGTGTGGCCATTGTAAGCATGGTCAATGACCACACTGTCTACAAAGGCAACAAGGAAGTACTTGTGGTAAGTGGCAAAACAAATAAATGCTGGATTCACCTTTAGTGCATTAGTCTATCTTTTATGTGTATACATTTGTTTCTTTTTCTCAGTGATCTGCTTTATTTTGCTCAGGACTCAGGACACATACATACAGACATACTTAGGCTTGACTGCCAGCGAGAGAATTGGCGTCTGTAAACGGTAGTTGTTGTAATAAACTTTAAATAGTCATCTATTTTCTGTTCTCCAGGCTGCACAGTTCACCTGGGACCCTGAGACAGTGGGGATGATCCATGGCTCCTTCTTCTGGGGCTACATCGTCACACAGATCCCGGGTGGCTTTATATGTCAAAAATTTGCAGCCAATAGGTGAATGTCTTACCATATCTTCTCCAAATATTGTCATTACATGTGGTCATTCTTGTCCAACCACAATATAATATGAAAAAATAACTGTGAGCTGAACTTCATCCCTGCGTGTAGCATTTGTTTCTTCCTCTTATCATCCTTGTGTTGTTGTTGTCATTGTTGTTACTGTTGAATTTTCAATCTGAGGGAGCCTATTTGTCTTTTGTGTGTTTAAGAGTGTTTGGCTTTGCCATAGTGGCCACGTCCACCCTCAACATGTTGATTCCATCTGCTGCTCGCTGCCATTACAGCTGTGTCATACTGGTCAGGATATGCCAGGGCCTTGTTGAGGTACAGTATGTCCACATGTGCTTGTGTGACATGTATTTTTACATGCATGAGTGTCTCCCTGACTGTATTGTGTCCTTTAGGGTGTATCATACCCAGCCTGTCATGGGATCTGGGCCAAGTGGGCACCTCCTCTTGAAAGAAGTCGATTAGCCACAACAGCCTTCTGTGGTAACGTTTCAGAGTTACTGACATATTTATATCTTCAGAAACTTTGTGATCTATTGTAAAGCTATAATGCTGTTATGTAACATTTTACAAGTTGATCAGAAATTCTGCCGTTGGACATAGGCTCGTTAAAGTTAAGCTAGCTAGCTGAATGTTTTCATCCCCTTCACAGCCGTGTATCTGAGAAAGTTGTTGACTAGCTCAATAGCACTAAGTTCACAGCCACGGATTAACGCTGAAGCCATTTATTTTGAGTCGTCTGAGTCACTATCTACAGGCTGACTGTGCTGTTGAACCTGATACCGAAGGAGCAGAGTCTTTGTCATTTGGATGCATTTTGGGCAATATAAAACCTGTTTGTGTCCATTTATTACACCTAATGTGATTTCTAGAATTCTGATTATTATATGATGAAAATACCGTATTTCTGTATTTCTCTTAAATTCTTACCCTGAGGAGCATACCACCAACTGGTTTCACTTTGCACTGCCACTTGCCAGTAATTTGATGCCCCCCTGCTATAAGCCATGTGTGCAGCTTGGATATTTATTCCAGCTTCGTCACTGTATATGAATCATTTTGAGTGCATAAGTTGTTGCATGTTTATCAGGAAAAAAGGAATAATTTTTTGCTTTTCTTTATGTTTGATGCGTGCTAAGGATCCTATGCTGGGGCGGTGGTGGCTATGCCTTTAGCTGGGATACTGGTGCAATACTCTGGATGGCCTTCGGTCTTCTATGTATATGGTTAGTGTTCTTATTATTAAATATGTGTTTGCTTTCTGCAGTACTATGACTGTTCAGCCAAGTAAAATATTAATACATACACTAACACACTTCAGTTCAACTGCTAATGTTTCCAAAGCCATGAACTTCTGTAGTGTAGTGTTCTTCTGTCTTGAATTTTTAAGAGATTCTCAAGGACTGCGAGTCTTCCTTGCAGTATTCACCAGCCAAATTTCTTCACAGCCCACTGCTGATGTGGTAAAACCTAACGCAGTTGGGTTTCAAAACATTAACAGCAACCTTGAAGGAAGTCTGAGTAGCTCTTTCTCATTTTCTCGCTCACTAGTATACTCTTGAACTCTGGTGCTTCTGTTTTTTTCTTTCTGTACTCAAGTCTGTGTCTTTTGCGTTCTCTTTCTTCCTCTCCCAGGCAGCTTTGGGATATTCTGGTATTTGTTCTGGATTCTGGTGTCGTATGAGAGTCCCGCAGCCCATCCCACCATCACACCAGAGGAGAGGAAGTACATTGAAGATGCAATCGGAGAGTCTGCATCATTTCTTAATCCTCTTCATGTATGACCCTATATGATACTCACATGTAGCCTCTCAGTCTAATGTCTCCTAAACCTACACACAAACACAGTTATTGTGGATGTACAGGATCCCAGTAATATTTTATTCCTTTTGGTGGCAGAAATTTAAAACTCCATGGAGACAGTTCTTCACATCCATGCCCGTCTATGCCATCATTGTGGCCAACTTCTGCAGGAGCTGGACCTTCTACCTGCTGCTCATCAGCCAGCCAGCCTACTTTGAAGAGGTCTTTGGCTTTGAGATCAGCAAGGTGAGATTATTCACCTATATGGAAGGTTTAAGTTTCAATATCATATAGCGTATCTCAATATCAATATCATATATCATATGGAAGGTTTAGTTTTCGACTGGAGTTAAAGGCAACTCGATCTGGATTTAATTCCCATAATTGTGGCCTTTGTTAATATGGGTCATGATAATTTTGCAATTGCATTTTAAAAGGTTTATGTTAAATATAACTTTATTTAGAACACTTTAGAATGCTTACAGCTGGTATTTGAATTGTATTTAATCCCTACAATGGAGATGACAAGTGCAACGTTATTATGACCCAAAGTCACAACAGAATTGCTGCAATTAGACCAGAATTCCCATTTAAAGAGTCTTTTTCTGTGAGGAAGCTTTTATCTGATAGCAAGTCTGGATAGAGTTGACTGGAAATGCAGTGAGAGATAGAGAGATAACATTAAACAAACCCACACCACCATAACATCCCAAAGTATTAATATTTTACCTCCTATCTTCACATCCTTTTTTCTTTGATATTATGTCATCATTCAGATCACGTTATTTCAGTTCAGTTCAAAGCAGCACTAATCAGCATAAACATTTACTATTAGACAGATTGATGTGCCATTCATTATCAGTACTCCCGGTGTTTCTAATACTCTAATAATGAAGACATTATTCTCTTGTCTCTTTCTCACACACATATACACTCTCTCTCTCACTCTCATACACTTTATCTCCCCCTTTCCTCTTTCAGGTGGGCATGGTGTCAGCTCTGCCCCATCTGGTGATGACAATCATCGTGCCTGTTGGAGGCCAGTTGGCAGACTACCTAAGAACCCACAACCTGATGTCCACCACCAACGTCAGGAAGCTCATGAACTGTGGAGGTGAGAGTGTCAAAGAGAAATGGGTGACAGTTGGAGGGAGGTGAGGAGGAGGGAAGACAAAGGGAGGGAATAAAACTCAGTCAGTGCAAAAGTAGAAACTGAACACACGGAATCCCCGATTTTGCAGAATAACATCTCAAATTTATGTCACAAAAACTTGACCACTGTTTGTTGTGTTTGTGAGTGATGGTATGTGTGTATCCTTGAGAGAGAGAATACTTGAATATTTAGAAATGCTATAGAATTAATAGAAATTCACATTTAGTGTAAAAAAAAAATTAAATATCATCTTTGATCTGTATAGTGTGGTAAAATATCTGATTACTGTGGCTGACAATGAAGAAACCTTGTACAGACACCCAGACCAGTGTTGTGGTGCTTGAGACCGACTACATTTTTACTGTCTTGTCTCAATCTTATTTCAAGACACAACTGTGGGGATATCACCAGTGTTTCCCATTAATCACCTCATAATGTCTAACTTGTCCTGCCACACTTTCATAATTAATTGAAAATAATTGTGTGTGTAATTTCACTTTGACTTTTTGGAAAATCGACATTGGCACACCGCTGAAGAGAGTCGAGAGTAGTTATAGAGCAGACACCTGCGTGGCACAGAAAACTAAAGAGGCGATAGAAGAGGTCAGGTCGAGGTTTAACCACAAGACCACGAGCCAACAGGTGCAAAGCTCTTCCAGCAAATCAAATTCAATTTGTTTTATGAAACAGGTTATTAAAAAAGAAATGAACATGAACTAGTTCCGTTTTGGGACTGTGTGCCCTGTCAGAGATTTGGTGAACATTAGCAACATGTTAGCTAAGCTACCTTCTTTGATTGTATACTGTATGGTCTTCGTCTTGAAGGAAAACTGTCTTCCTCTGTCATGAGGTAGAAATTAACATAACGATCTCACAGCTGTAGTAGAAACTTTGACAAGCTAAAAACAATCTTCAGAAACTTCCTGTGTGATGAAAGGTGTGTGTGCATTTTATAGATGAATTTGTTAATACCAAATTCTCCAGACATTTAAGGACCTACAGTAGCATCGATTGTCTGGCACCTTTTACCCAGGAGCTCTCATTTGAAGTGCAGCAGCAGCCAGTACTGGAATCATATTAATATTTTAGTGCAACTTAAGAGTTTTATCCATGTTTCCATTTCTAACACCGCAAATTAGAATATCATTATAATGCACTACTGCATATCAGAAGACGATTGCTTGTTGAGACATTGTGGATGGTATTAGTTTCTGATGTGTTTACATGAATGTGTTTCAGGTTTTGGGATGGAGGCCACTCTCCTGCTCGTGGTGGGATACTCTCACTCAAAAGGTGTTGCCATTTCCTTCTTGGTCCTCGCTGTGGGTTTCAGTGGATTTGCTATCTCAGGTAAAAGGTGTTATCAACAAATATGCTAAAAATCAAAATATAAGGGTGCAGCTAGAAGTTGGTTAGCTTAGACATCAAGCAGAGAATCCACTGCAATTGTACTGCACTCAGCCAAGAAATATATAATTTTGCCATGGTAACTGTTTGCCAGTCTTTGTAGTCTTTATGCTAAGCTAAGGTAATCAACTGCAGGCTTCAGCAACACGCGTACAGTACAAATATGAAATGCTATCAGTCTTCTCATCTAACTCTCTCAAGGAATATATATTTCCAAAAATGTCAAAGTATTTGTTTAACCGTGAGGCAGGATGGCTTTGCAACATGATGATTAAAATTGCAACAGAATCAATCCCTTCACACTGTTCGTGTCAGCACATGGTGTCACATCCTGTGTTTGTTCCTTCAAACAGGGTTTAATGTCAATCATTTGGATATCGCTCCACGATATGCCAGCATACTGATGGGCATCTCAAACGGTGTGGGAACATTATCTGGAATGGTGTGCCCTCTTATAGTGGGAGCCATGACCAAACACAAGGTAAACATTCACTTGTATTGACTTTAAAATGAAATGTATGAACTTTCAAAATGTGAATGTTAAATGGGAAAGGCCAACCTGTTGAAGTCAACTACATCCTTTATCTTTTTACATAATTTCAGACACGTGAGGAGTGGCAGTATGTCTTCCTTATAGCTTCCCTCGTTCACTATGGAGGAGTGATTTTCTATGGTATGATTGACTTTGAATATAGTGTTTTGTGAGGCATTTACTGAAGACCTCAGTCTAAACATATTTTTTCTCCCTAGGACTCTTTGCATCGGGAGAAAAGCAGGATTGGGCGGACATAGAGGACACCAGCGAGGAGAAGTGCGGTATCATTGATGAGGATGAACTGGCCAATGAGACAGAGGATCTCTACCGTGGAGGCGGGCAGTACGGAGCCATGAGCCAACCAGTTGTTGGCTCCAACGGAAGGGGGACTGGAGGAGGAGGAGGAGGAGGAGCCGGTCCCGGATGGGTGTCGGACTGGGATAAGTCTGAGGAGTACGTGCAGCCGCCTGGATACAACTCTTACATGTGTGGTGGAGAAGAGGAGAGGGAGCTGACATAGAATATCAACATGATACAAGTTTAAATAAAAAAAGAGAAACAAGATAAAGAAAAGAGGAAGATTGTTTTTGGGAAAGGGATTGTAAGAGAGTCACTGCTTTACTGAATGGACCTGCTGTGTGCTTTTGTACAATATTTACAATTGCACATATAAAGTATGGATCTGATTCATTCCAGTGTATGTGTGTGAGTGTGTGTGTTTGTTTGTGTGGATGGACGCGTGTGTGTAGGCATGTGCATGCATGTGTTAGAGTGATTAATGTACACAAACATACAGTATTCAATCGCAGAAACTGAACTCATACCCCAGACTACCTTCCTGGTCCTGAGCTTGTTGGGATTAGTCAGGTCTGTTTCCACGACATCACTGAGGAGATTCTGGTGTGTGTGTGTGTTTTTGTGTGTGCGTGTTTTTGTGTGTGTATGATGGGCTTTCTGCCTGTACAGCAACTCTCTCAAGCCACTGGCATTGTGTGTGTGTATTTAAAGTTTTATGTGTAAGCCACACATTTACTTTTTTTCCTGGGAAAGCACCTTCAGTTTTGAGGCATAAACATTGTCTAAATTACTTAATATAAAATGAACTTTCACTACTGTACATGCTCACACTCACTCATCTAGACTATGTCACTCTTAAGGTTCTCAGACATAAATCATTTTGGTTATATGATAAAATCAGTACATAAACTACACTGGTGACACATCTGGCTAATTCCTGTTGCCACTGAAACATTGTGTTTTTAAAGCATGTATGATTAAAGTATGCTTCATGTGTTAGTCAACGTGGGTCAACAAGTCAGCAACTATTCAAAGGGGGGAAAAAGTTGCTTAAGTGTTTGTTTGTGCATACGTGTGTGCATTTGAATGTGTGTTTGAGCTTGTGCACAAAGCTGCATGTAGTGTCTAGCTGAATCTCACCTGGGTCTGACCTAACTAGGTCACGTCCAGCCAGGCTCCTGGGTCACATGAGTAATCATCTGGCGTTTGTGACTTTCCATTTGGTGTGTACGCTCCCATTAGAGAGGTGGCCCAGAATGACAAGTAGAGTGTAATAGTTGCTTAACAGTTCCGCTGCTTAACCAGCGAGGAACGACAGTTCCCAGGCATCACGGCACGTGCTGCCTCTGTTTCTGCCTTTTTTCTGTGTCTCAGTGGCTGCCTCTTCCTCTGTCCTCCTCCCTGTATTTAACAGGATGTTTTCTGTCTTCCGTTGGTGCAGTTTCCATGTCTTTAGTACCTACACGTCAGTCATGTTTGACTTGGTGGGTCAGAGCTTTTCAGATTGTCTATGTGCGTGTGTGTTTGTGTGACAGTGACAGTGAGTGTGTTGTTGTGTTGGGTGCAGGTGCTGAAACATTGTGCGGTGAGCATGTTTTAATGAGCACAGCAGTGCAGTACCCCGCCATCCCTCTCTTCCTTTTACACACAAACACACAGGATGCTAATTTCATGCAAGCACAGTCAAGTGCACCATGCACAGTGTGCGGAGGGAGTGGTGGCACACTATTTGGTATTTACATGGCTGTCATTGTGAGTCGCACCCATGGAAACAAGGTGGGCTTAGGGAGAATCTATTATCATATATTATCAGAGGGTGTGTTAAGGTTTGGGAACAGTCGTAGTCAATCACATGAGTTCCTCTCATGCCCTTTAAAAGCAACACACTCTCCATCTTCATGCACTGACAGCTAGGTAACAGGGCGGAGAGTTGAGAGATGCTTCTCCTGAGAGGACACTAACATTCTCATAAAGGAGAGCAACTGTTATACTGTACAAGCTGCACAGTTCAACTCTTTGTGCCTGCACATACAGTAGATAGAGCCAGCATTCTCAGACATGAAACATGTGCATCCATGCACACACACACACACACACACAACTTCTGCATTTACACAAATCATGCCAACATAGTAATGTTTTGAAATGTTAAAGTACATTTGCTCATTTTCAGATCAGATGAGAAAATTTTAATTTAATTTAACCCATAGATGGTTTCTGGTTTGAGCTCACGTTTGTGAGAAAAAAAAATACTTGGAATGTTAAAAAAAATAATTTCTTCATTTCTGAAATGTGTTATATTAAAAAGTGATGGTGGCAAATTACCTTTTTGTTTTGAGTGAAATGTCTAAAAGACATGAATGATAATTCCTGTGAACAATTTCATTTTTAAGTGTTGTATCGGTGTATTTTTAAATCAAGTTTCTCTTTGTCTCAGTTCATAGCTGTTCCAATGTTGTCCTCCTTCTTCTTGATGAAATGTGTGGTGGGAATCAGTGTAAAAATACAAAAAGAGGAAATGATCATATTTAAGATTGAAAAAATGTGGAAAGTATTCAATGTATAAAAGATGTATATGTGAGATATCCTTGTGTATAATAAAATTTAAGCAATTTAAGATGATGTCACTGTTTCAGCACAATCGTGTCATCAGGATTTATCACCTACAGAATGACGGCGCATTAAATGGGTGTTGATTCTTTCTTTTTTCTTTTACATTATTATAGCGCAATGTCAGTTCTCTGTCTTTTTATGTCTTTCTCTCAGGACAGATGGATGCAGGATTATCTGTGTGATTTTAGGCAAAGATTAGATAGGAGAGCAGATGCACTCAGTGGGAGAGTGAGGGAGAAACATGGACGTCACAGACAAGAGAAGTGAGTATGGTGGACCAGAGGGTGGGGCATAATGCCTGCTTTGCGTGTGTGTGTGTGTCCAATGCAGCACAACTGAAAGTAAACCTTCAAGAAGCACTTTAAATCAATATTCAACTATTTTTAGAACATTACATCTGAGCCTCTTTCAATCAGTGATGTAAATTTCAAATGAAGAATTTTACTGCAAATTTTATACTCTGAACAAATTGTATTGAAATATTGTCCAAATATTTCAGGATTGATTCTTTGATTAATTTAATGTTGTGTGGCAGTTTCTCGCTGTGACTACTAGATAGCAGTAAAATCAAATTATTCTGTATCTGACATGAACATCTCTAGAAGCATTTTGGCCACCTGAGGGCAGCAGAAAACATAACACCAACATGTCACCCCCTTTTATACAGTTGCTTATTTTACACATTCAGCACATGAAGCAATTAATTTAGAATAGGTATAAGATATAACACTCACTGGAAATGCAATCAAGTTATAAATTTCTAATATTTTTTTTATGAGTGACCACTTTTGTCATTTGTGCATTACACAAATATTGTTCAAAGTCTTTTTAAGATATGACCACTAATATTACTGTTATTATTTGCAGTAATCATACTAATAATGATTTGCCTATCCTGATAAAGTACTGAAATACTGAATGCTAGCCACGAGTTTAAACACAGTATTGTTGTTCCTCGCTGTGACCACTGGAGGGCAGTGAACCTCACCAAGTGTCAAATGTCAAGGCAAACACATTATCGCATTATCACTTCCGGGGGAAACTTTCAAAATAAAACAAATAAAAGACTCTGGCGTTCCTAAGGTTCTGCGTAAATGACGGTGGTCAAAACAAAGATAGTATTTAGTGACATTTATTATATGATGCGGGGCTTCATAATGTTTGGAAGTGACTGATAAAAGAGATTTAATTAGTACTTACATGAATTAGTGACAGTCAGCCAAAGTGTGGCGTTGAGAAGAGCCATCTGTGGGAGACAGAAGTTTGCCTGCGAGGCCACGCCCAATAAGGGCTACTCCTGTCTGTGATTGGACGGCTGTGCTAAACTGCAGGCGGGGTTAAAATAATAGCCCAATGTGATTGGGTGCTTTTGACGTCAGTCTGCCTCCTGTCGTTTCATTGGTCGGTTGACGAGGGGATTAACGTGAAAACGCTCTGCTTACAATGAACCCCAGCGGAGACTAAAAGGAAAGACTGAGGGAACTCGCCCGAAATCAGGCGTTTAATTTATTTATAACAAAAAGTTAGATTTTTACCAGTAGTCTTACAGATCTGTAGTTCACAGTTTGACACGTAGTTGTAGTCGGACAGACAAGTTGCGGACTGTTCTTGAAGTTTGCCTACAAGTGTCTTGAATGAGGAAATCGTCTCAGGCTAACGTTATGTAGCAAGCTAATCTCATTTATCCGTTCGTAAACTCAGCTATCATTTCACACAGTGTTGTAAATCCTACACAAAGGTGAGTACGCTTAAACAATTTCCACTTTCACCGCCAGCACTCATTCACATCGATTCATTAACCGTAATCAAGCCAACTAACGTGAATGGACAAGAGCCTTAAATCTGGGTCAGTCTCTTCGCCATGTCAGTGTAGGGAGGAAGAGGGCACTATCAGCTGGATTGATTGCTTCTTGTTCACCTCATGTTTGCCATATGTTGAATATAAAATCGCGGCTACCTGTTGGATCAATCATTTCCAGGCATGACCGAGTACAAGCTTGTGGTGGTCGGGGCGGGAGGCGTGGGGAAGAGCGCTCTCACCATCCAGCTCATCCAGAACCACTTCGTTGATGAATATGATCCAACCATCGAGGTGAGACACAAAGTTAACCATTATACACGGTGTTTAATGTGTAGTATAGTGACAAAAAAACATAATCTAGAGTTTATTATGAAACCACCGTACATGCTCACTTCCATGTGTGCATTGGTGTGAGTTATTCTCAACTGCCATTGAGTAAATCTGGATTTTAAGGTTTAGATTTTTAAGACTTCAAACGCCCACTGCAGTAATATGTCAGTGGATCAATACACAGAATGATGTTACTCTCCCATGTGCTGTAAGTCAAGAGATGAGTTGAATAACAAGTGGTGGGAAAAGTCCTAAATCTTTCACTTCCCTTTACAATATCTGATTTCTAAAGATTTTGACAAGAGATAGTTATTTGTTTGCAATTTAGTGTTGTGCGTAAGAAGTGTTGTTCACCAGTGCATCAGTATTTTGGCGTCTTACAAATCAACATGTCCTGGGCACTATGTGCATGACACAACAAATGCCGCACTCACTAAATTGTGTAGATGAACAGGTAAAAGTCCTGCGTTAAAATCTTACATAAATATTAAAAGTGAAAGCGTTCATTGTGCAGCAGAATGCCCCTTGTCTGAGTCATCATATTACATCATAGGAATATTATTACTGGTCCATAAACATGTAAGACATAAACATTTAACGTTGTAGCAGGTTGATGTTAAAGCTCATTTGAACTGCTGGGCTGTTTATTCTGTAATAATCCATAACATTTTATAAGCTGGTCATTTGTTTTGTATCAAAAAGCAAAGTAAAAGGTAACAATAGCTATCAAATAAATGCAGTGGAGTGCAAACCACTGGGATACACAACTGTACAGCACCATGAGCTGGGCCAAACATCTGCCAGAAAGTTTATTTAATGTTGGATCTACCTCTCATGTAAGCCCTCTTTAGTTTCACATATTTGCCACTAACAATTAGAAATCAACACTGCCGTGTAATCTATTCTCTTTCTCACATTGTTGCCTTAAAATCAACTCAGTTTTGTCTGTCAAGCTGCAAAGTCAGTTAATGGCATCATTAAATAGTTGATGTTTAAGAAATATGCAGGTTTCTGCAAGTTCATTGGCAAACATTCCATTCAGTGAGGTCTTGTTGCTACATGACGCAGCAGTCTGACTGCGGTGGGAATTATTATGATGCAATCCGCTGGCAGGCCCACTGCTTTTACCAATTAATATTGCTTGCATGCGGCATCATGTCGATGTGCTGTGTTCCAGGACTCGTACAGAAAACAGGTGGTGATTGATGGAGAGACCTGTCTGCTGGACATCCTGGACACTGCAGGTCAGGAAGAGTACAGCGCCATGAGGGATCAGTATATGAGGACAGGGGAGGGCTTCCTCTGTGTGTTTGCCATCAACAACACCAAGTCCTTCGAGGACGTCCACCTCTACAGGTACAAGATGTTTTCTAGCACACATCCCTAGACAAGAACCGGTCTTACAACACAGCTGGAAGAAAGTAGTCTATTTCCATGGGTGTCTAACTTTAGAGGCAGCTTTGTATAGTGGACTGTGCAGATTCAGATAGTCTGGCACCATAAAGGCTACTTCCTGATCAACAGGAACTGAACTTGTAATAATCTGTAACTCATATCTATAGACGTGTTTGTTCACACGTTCTGTGTGGTTACTCATGTAGAATCCAGTTAACTCATCTAAATACATAAAGCAGAACTGATGACACTTGCTGAAAACAGTAAGTGTTACAAGGATCTCTCCCACAGATTTGTCAAGTGTCACAGTGAGCCTAACTAGCGCCTCGCTTTCGCATGTGTCTCTTCCTCAGAGAGCAGATCAACAGGGTGAAGGACAGCGACAGTGTTCCCATGGTGCTGGTTGGGAATAAGAGCGACCTGAGTACCCGCACAGTGGAGTCGCGGCAGGCGCAGGAGTTGGCGCGAAGCTACGGAGTACCGTTTGTGGAGACCTCTGCTAAAACCAGACAGGTATGCAAGGAAAACCAGTAACACCTGTATTTAGTTTCAACCGATGCATGCATGAGCTTTGTTTGAGCAGAAACTTTTAATTACCAGAACACCAACAGCAAACATTTATTATCACTGGACAAACATTTTTCTGCTTCTGTCTTGCAGGGTGTCGAGGAAGCCTTCTATTCATTAGTGCGCGAGATTAGAAGATATAAAGAGACCAACCGCAGCAACAAGAAGAGCAAGAAGAACACGCAGAGACGTTGCATAATACTATAGCAAACCACACACACACACCAGCAGCATCCCTTGCAGCACTTGTTTCATGCAACCCTTCACACACTGCACCTCCTCTGTCACGTTGGAGACGTCCAGCACAGCTCCGGACGAGGAGGCAGACGTGGCAAAATCCAATTTTTACTGCTGTCACAGTTTCCACTTAGAAGATTTGCCATTTATTCATCCACTGTGCAGTGTCTGTGTAACGCTGTGAAGTCAGTTGCGTTTCTTCAATTTTTGTTTTTCTTTTTTAAGGTCAGCATTACTGCAAACTTAACTTGAGTCTGTGGTAGATTTTAAGATTTAAGACCCAGAATGTCTGTAAAGATCTTTTTTTTTTTTTGTAAGTGTAATTTGTCTGGCCAGTGTGTCTTACAGACAGTTCAGCCCGTTGACTATTTAAAGGGTCAAGGGTTCACAGTTGTGCGTCACCGCACTTTGCACTGTCACATCGGGTGATGCAGTCAGTCCAAATTTCCAAAAAATATTTTAGGACGGAACATTTTGTTTAGGGTGGTGAAATGATGAATTTCTATGTTTGCTCGGTACACATTTGACTTCGCGAAATCCCACAAATACCATGAAAACAGTGTCGTATTGAGTAGGACATTGATTGGACAACTTCTTGGAAAGTTTGTAAAAATAATTTCGTCCCTTTATATTTTTTCATATGTTAGTGTGTCCTCTGGGGCTTGAAACACAACAGCGATATCGTTTTTATTTTCTCAAAGACTACAATTCAATGAAAATGCTGTTATAGGATAGGACCACCACAGTATCAAAGCCTCAAATTGTGTTCCAGACTCCTAGGTGCACTTTATTCATTTCCTTTTATGTTTTTATTTGTAGTTTTTAGGATTAGTTAGTGCCATCTTAAAAGTTTACTCAGGAATATAGTGTTTTATCAGGAACTGAGGAATAACAAACGGAGAGCTGTCAAATGATTGGTTAAGATCTGATGCCTGTGTCCATCTGTTCACGCCATCATTAACTCACTGTTTGTAGTGTCAGCCCTGCTGTTTGTTCCACACTGTATTCCAAAGTCCACTTTTAATGCATTTTTTTGTGTCAGACCCAGTGATGCTGGTGGTCGCAGTGTTGTGTCACTGTGCCAAGCACTTTTTTTTTTTTTAAATTGCTACAGCACTCTACCACAACATGTAGCATGAGCAGCAAATATCTATGTGGTACTACGTACATTTAAACCACTGATGATGAAACCAGTGTTCAGCTCCAGAGCTCAGACACAATGACGGCCACAGTATCAGATCATACTCAATGCTGGATGACAAGGATATTCAACAGGGCGTCATTTTATACAGCAGTGTTTCTTTTATAATTACTGTCACCCTAAATGCAATGGATTGTTAAATCTCTATTTTTGTAGCATTACAAACAGCTTCCCCAAATCCAACATCTGCATTACGAAACTGCTGTCTACATACTAAAGTTATATCAAGGTTCAGTGAGCATGTGTTAAACCAGCAGCTGTCGATTTTCTGGACTTCATTCCATTGTTAAAATATGGAGAAACTCCAAACAAGTCTCAGTGACAGCTATGTAAAACCTTTAATGGACTCTGCTGTAATGAACAAGTAAATATCTTTAGCTTTTATGTCTCGTCTGTTTTTGTTTAACCAAGGTGGATCTTTACTGGTAAGGAGATTAAGAGGTTAAATGCATTTTCAGAACAAGATGTAGGGCACGAGAACTTATCTCCAACAATCTAGGTAGTGATTTGTAGATCTTATTTCATGTCTTTGAAGAAGGAAGCGCAAACACTGCTACCAGTTTCTCTCCTCAGTTTGTGCCATCAAATCTTAAACAATCAGGGTTTTTATTTTCCAAATCTGTGACGAGAAAGACCTGTGGTTTATAAGGTTACAGTAACACTACGGGGGACAGCAGTGAAGTTCCTCTTTTAATTTTGGTAAAAAGTAAAAACACTCTTACTTTGCCAAATTTAGATGGGGGAATGCACACATGTAAAGCTGAACATTTACTGTCTGGTGTGTCTAGAGCAGTATGGTCCAGATTACT